>OY856409.1:1909619864-1910157364 GCA_963693085.1 Alisma plantago-aquatica | reverse complement strand
TTGAACTTGAATGCCTCAGTTTCAGCTTGAATGCGCCCAGTTTGGGTATGATTGCCCTCGGTTTAGTGTTCTGTCAATGCACTTAGTGTTCGGACTTGATTGCGCCCAGTTTGAACTTCAATATGCCCAGTTTAAACTTCAATATGCTTAGTTCAGACGTGATTGCACCTAGTTAGTGTTGTATTAGTGTACATCTTTTTTGTACAATGCACCATATTTTAGATGTATTGCACCCAATTTGTAACGCACAAATAAATTTTATACATCATATTATTTTTCTCAAAATATATCGATATTAGTCTTGTTAAATTTTATATTTTGTAACAAATCTAATTATTTTTGTTTCGTCAATATACTACAGATTGAAAATTATGAGCGATATAAATTTCTCTCTCATTTTCTCACTCATTCTCTCTCCACGAACCTATCAAATCAATTCACTTGTCCCTTTTACCTACTCATGCCACCTCATCCCTCAAAATTACTCGCCCCCACCCAAAACCACTCCACCTCGGACCCTGTGCCTACAAAACCGGCCCCAAGTGATGCTTGAAAAGCGTGTGATCCCCTCAGCGCATGACACACTCATTTTCATAATTAAAAAGATGTCTACTTGATTTCTCGCGCCCATTGAACCTATTGATTAGATAACAATCGCTAAACTAATCCAGCGAGCGACTTGTTCTCGTCTTCTATTCTATGTACTTATTGTGTAGTTGTTAAAAAAAATTATAAATAGTCCATGCATTAATAATAAAATACTTATAAAAGAAGACGCCTGCAAGTATGAGATAATAAGTTGTTTCATCAAGGTAAACACATATCATGGATGTGTACCACATATCAGGGGAAACTAATTGTTGAAGTTGTTTCTTTGAAGGCCACCAATCATTAAACTAGTCTGCAGCGACATGCTCTGTTCTTCGCAATCCTCTCATCAAATTAGCCAAACTAGTTTCTCGCCATTCATCCACCGATCTACTTATAAAATAATCATGTGGATTTGTATGTGAGACCAGCCAATGAAATAATGGAAAGGACATCCAGGGTTCGGTTAAATTAGAACCTATCAGTAATCCGAATATAATTTATGTTCAGCTTTCTTTATTCCGTTCTACACATGATCTTTCTCGTCTTCCCTCATACTTTTAATTATGAAGACTCCTCGTACACCTATGCCTTTTAGTCTCCCTAAGTCTATTTAATTATTATGCATAGTATATGATGTTTGATGTTACATACCTCCTTCCCTCCATTCCATTTTGCGTTCCCTCTTCTAATGAGAAGTCCTTGTAGTAGTCTTCCTCTTATTACAAGGAAAAACCAAACTGAAAAACACATACTATTGGGTCCCTATGGCTGTTCTCCTTTTGTTCTTTAGAAAAGAACGCATAATGGGTCTAAGTCGAAGTCACATTTAGAAAAGACGTACTAACAAGACCAATGCTTGGATGTTTTAAGTCTCATTTGAAGGATATGAGTCAGAAACTTATGTGAGGAAGTTGGTTCCTTTTAAGAATAAGAAATCAAAGCTACATAGCGCATGGAAATGAAATATTGGCTAAGACAAACGATAAATTTGAATCCACTTCTAGGCAAGTAGGGTCTAAAGTCTTTCTACCTCTCTCCCACCATGGTACAAGAATGGAGCTCAATATGTACTATATCATATCCACCATACTTGATATCATTTCTATATCACATTAGAGATATGATTTGTTTCATATGAAATCAATGTATCTTGGTATTATTCTACAAATAATCACAATACTTCAAAATTATAGAATAGGGATGGAATAGCTCCCTATTTTCCTTTTACTTTGAAAAAAGAAGTTCAAACATCATGTATATGCAAGGAAGAGCTACACAACAAGATTCTAATTACTTCCCAAGTTTTAAGATGATAGCAGGCTAAAGTGTTTCTTATTATGTCAAATTTCACAAGAAAAAGAGAAATATTCAACATTATACTATTTTTTGTTGTTTCCTTGATATTTAAGCTTAGTCGTAAAGGTATGTCAGATCTAAGGATTTCCATACATGATCATCACTAGAATAGGAAAGAACTAGCAAGAAAAAGCATCATGAGACCTATTTTTACATACAAATAAAGTCTTAACCTTTCAAATTCTAAGAACATATGCTAGGAACTTGCACATATTATAGTTTCGCTAGATCTTAACTAGTATGAATCTAGGCAAACTTAATTCAATATCATTTGGGACCTGACTCAACATGCAATTGACAACTTAAATTAGAGAGAACACCTTAAAGCATTATATATTTTAAATTGATTCTATTTTAAAATAATTAATTTTATTAGTAGATTTAGGGCTGGAAAAAGAAGACTCTACTCGACTAAAGTGGTTTGGTCTTGATTTTTCCAACCTGGAGACATACCCAGATATAACCAAACTCAGAGGACCCACATTAAGTTCTAGGTCATGTCCAAGTTTTCCATTGTCGACCCACAAATCCTAATCTACATTATATTATAGTAATACTTATATGACTATTCTTCATTCCATATCATATGCATATATAATTTTACCATGTACACACATATCCATATGTCAAAGGAAAATATGATTGTTATCTATTTATTTTTAATAAATTATACATGTATTTGATTTACAAAACAATATTGATCCATCAATTTCTTTTAACAAATTTTAGTTTAATGAGTTTGTATTTACAGATTTAGTTGGTTTGTATTTTCAACCTTTTTTGGTACACAAACAACACGGGATTTTAAGATTTTTTTTGGGGAATGAAAATAGAAATTTTATATTATGGTCTAGCGGATAGGACACTAAATTAATTTTGAGTCAAGTCCAAGTTGAGAATTTTTAGATAGACTTAATTGTCATAAGATAAGGCCCTCTCAACCCAAACTTGACTTCCACTCGTGCTACATTTGAACCAATAAATTTCATGTTAACGTATGCTACATGGCTGGGAATCAAAAAGACAAAAATGTGAACTCTTTCGGCATTAGTTGAAAATTTGACTATGATTTTACTTGTAAGATTCCATATTATTGGTGGGATCTAAGATAATATGGAAAGAGAGGGTGTTATGGTAAAAAAAACCTCTAGATAAAAATGTCTTCAATTCTTAAAAATGGCTACATAGAAGTAAAGAATAAGATTTTTTTCTAACAAAGAAAACTAGGAGCTTTTAATTTGGATGTGTCATTCAATTAAAATAAACAAATCGTTAACAAAATTATGAACAAATTGTCTTAGTTAAATACACATCAAAGTTCATATATAGAAAATGTGTATCAACACATGTTTCTTTGAAAAGTAAACACTAACTTTTATATCTTGACATGGGCCCTTATTTGGATACAGTTTGGGACATCTAGAACCTAATTGAATTAGTTATGTTGATAGTACAAATATAATTAATATTACAATAAATTGATGTTTGGGAACACAATTCTATGGTTATGGTCCAAAGTGCAAGTCACTTAAATCTCAATAAAAAGTGGTTAATGTAGGATGAACTACAAAATCTCAAAAAAATAGGATTTCATATTTGTGTTGAATCTCGAACAAGGAAACAAAACCAGACCAATGGATCATGTCAGCCTCGTTCAACCCAAGTTTGTATATATGTTGCCAAATGTCAAGATTAGTAATTGTAAGACCCTTGACCTAGCTATCTTGTTTTCCTAGCTTAATTAGATGCTTAAAACCTTAATCTAATCTCTTAAGATACTTTAATATCATGTGTCGTACTCATGTTTTCAGTTTGGTCCAGTTTGAATAATGTTTGAGTTAGTTATGCTATATGTGTGCTTGTTTTGGACCAAGTAGCAATTTACCCATGTTGAAAGGTGTATCTTGCAATTTTCAAATGTTCAATGTGACTCCTATGTTTTAGAATCATGAGAGAGAGAATGATTCTTAGGGTGGCCTTAGTGTACCTTAGATGTTGAGGTGGCATCATGAAGTTGATGTTTAGGGTTTGCTTTGGTGCCTTGTGTAGATGGTTGACCTTGATTGAGTTTTGACCGTTTGAGTTGGTTTTCAGTGACCCACCTTGTTGTTTCCTTGAACTTGAGATCAATGGTCGATTATTTTTGTATGTCCCTTGTGTCTCTTCGATCGATGAGCTCTTGACCTCTTCCTTGGTCGCTTAAGGAGTTAGGGTTGAGATCTAAGCGGTCGATGGGATTTTGTTGTGATGGTCGCTTAGAATCCTCTTTGACCGATGGTCCTTTGGACCAAGTGAGGTCGTTGATCTACTTTGGTTTTAACGACCCTTGTTGCATGCGCATGTTTAGTGCTTGCATCGATGTTCTGTGTGGACAAGTGGCATGTTTAGTTGGACACTATCCTTCCTTATCTCTCTCCTACCCTTGGATATATATACCTCCCTCCTTACATGCATATGATTCTTTTACACCCTCTCTTTCTCTCATCTCTCTTGGAGCTCGTCCCTCTTTGGTGCTTGGAAGATAAGGATCTTAACCTAGGATCAAGGAGGATGAACCTTACATGTGTGAATCTAGAGTTGGGGATACTCTCTTTTGGTGATCCTTAGTGTTCCTTAACCTTGGTAAGTGATCTACTCTCCTTGGTTTCATTTTCTTGCAACCCTATCTCCCTTCCTTCTTCTCTGGGCCAAACCCATGAAGTTTTCATGGTGGTGCTTGTGTTGAGATAGGGTAACTTCCCTCTCTTGGACCGAATCCATGGTTTTCCATGGTAATGTTCAAAGTTGAGTTGAGGAACTCCTCTCTCTCTTTCCTTTCTTTTTCAACCTAGGGTTTTCCCATCTCCTTAGTGCATATTTAACCTATGGTTATGTTTCCTCTTTGAGGTGATGCTAGCTTGGGCATGGAGTTGAACAAGCTAGGGTCCTCTTTCTGCCTTGGTGCTTCTTTCTTGTGGAGAGGTTTTCCCCTTCAATTCAAGGTGGGTTATATAACTTTCCCTTCTACTATTTTTGCACCTTAATCTTACATGTAAGCTTTTCTAAATCTAAGATGTGATTATATGTTTCTTGATGATGATATCTTGAAATAGATTAACTCTTTTTCCTAAAACCTAATTCTTGTACCTGAGATTTTATGGATGGTGAGAAGTTGTCTCTTGCATGTACTCCTTGAAATGTTGGTTTTATCTCCATGGTCATGGTATGGCTATCTTGTGGAAGGTGGAGGTTTTTTATTCTCAGTTTCATGTGTTTGACGTACATTTTTCCCTCTCATATCATGTCTTGGTTTTTCTATGTTTTGATGATCAGATTTTAGGGTTTTGGGATGATATATTCCTTGAAGTACCTGTAACATCCCTAGTTTTCAATATAAATTTAAGTCTTAAAGTGTAGTTTTCTTAAATAAATAATAATTGAGGGGCTTATTAGCAAGACCCTAAATTGGAATTTTGTTAAAGAATAATGAAGTTAGAAAATAATATTAGGATCAATCCACCTTTTTCTCCATTATAAATATGATTTATTCACTCAAGAAAATAGATGTTAGCCCCTCACCCTTTTCTCTTTCCTAACCTTGAATCACATTTAGGGGAAGTGGAAGAGAGAAATAAAAGGTTCCAAATTCGAAATTATATCTTGTATAACTTAAGCAAGAAGTAACCATCTTTTCTTTTATAGTTTTAATAGGAAGGAAATCATTTTCCTCTCTCCTCCAACAAAGTTTCTCAAAATGCCATACAAATATATAAGACATGACATTTTGAGAGAATAATTAATGTCTATCTCAAATTTTCTCAATGTACTAACAAAGGAAAGTATTTTTCTAAATTATCTAATCTATTAATGCATTAAGTTAAAGTTAAATGACTATTAAAGAAACTATGATCAAGACTTGTGAAAAACCTAAATATAATTGAATAGAAATAATCTAGACTACTTAATTAGTTTATGATCCAAATTTGGTCAATTTTTTACCATGTTTGACCCTTCAAATTGATTATTCAAGTTTCCATATAGTTATATAAAGAATTTAATCAAATATGCATTAAATGTATTAGATTTCCCTAAAGTTCGGTTTTATCCACACTGTCATGTGTTTCATCATTCGATTTCCTTTTTATGCATGATCGGATGGTCCTTGTTTAACGTACTCATAATCTGATGGTCACAAACATGTCTCCTACCTCTGATTCTTTCGCAGGTGTGAATCAATTTTTAAGCATTTCCTTGTTCAGACCCATTCTCTCTCGTTACTAAATATTTTTTGAAGATTTCTTCTCCTCTGTGTTCGTGAGGTGATTTGGAATCCAGCGAGCCATTACTTGGCTTCCCTTTTATTCTATGCTTGAAATGCCCATTACAGCTTTGGTCTACCTCTCCACCGTTTTCCATAGCCACCATACCAGATTTCCCCTTTCCTATATAACTGACCCAAAACCTTCTCCTCCTCACACTGATCGCTCCCCTATTATCAATTTTACCTCCTACACTCCAATGCACCCGAACCTACTCAAAGTGCTACTCTGATGACCTTGGCTTTGCCTCAGCCGCCTCTGCATTGATCCCATACAATTGACCATACGGTAAGAATCACCCTCACCTATTTGACGTCTTCCAAACATCTTTTTTCCCTGGTTTGCCTCTAATCATCGTATCCTATAGCTATTGCCCATGTGATCGTCAGCAATCGATGTCTCGGTATCCCAGTCCTTCTCCGACCATGGATACCCTCCCTAGTGCATCACCTCACCCCAATGATTTGTTTCCCAGCCTTGGTTTGTGGATTTACTCCATTAATGTACAGCTTCATCTAATCATGTCCCTATTCCACTTAAGCTATGGAGGTAGCCATGGAGTCTGTACTCTAGTACATGTTAGAGCTCCTTGATGGCTCAATTGGTTCCGCCAGGTGATGCGAAGATTCACTGACAACCTCGACTTCAAGGAAAAATTTGGTCTTCCCATGTTTTGGTCACAATTTCCACCTCTAGTAGTTGTTCTTGTGCCATGGTCACTACTTGCGAAGAGGAATAAATTGGGTTGTACAATGATCGTAGTGCCTCCATGATTTTCATCGATCAATTTTTGTTGGAAGGGAAACATTGGGATTTGTTCCCTCTCAATGTTTTAATCGAACGTCTGGCTTTGGGCGAGCCTGGATGGATCTGATTGGACTAGCTCAGCATCGGGCCCCATCACTGATTTGGAAATGCTCACATTGCTTTTTCTTGTTTTTTTATTGGTCCATTTCGAAAAATTTATAATAATGTTTTATCAGAAAATTTTGAATAAATAGTCATTTGAAAGGATTTCTCGAGAGGAATCCAATTTTATGGTTTTCAAGCTAAGATTTTCCTTTATGTTTGAATGTTTTATTAGAGACCCTAATTTGACCCGTGAATCCCTAATAATGTATTACATGTAATTAATATGATCTAAGTCAATATAGTTTTCCTAAGTTAAAGATGTTGATAAATGAGCCTAACCCTAATTCACTCTAGTTCAACCTAGGATCAATACAATGTATTGATTTATGATGTTTAATAATTATGAACATGTGTTTAGGTCCTAATCAAGTCAAGAGCATGTTTGACCTAGGATTTAATCCAGATCAGAGATGACTATCTTAGGATCATCATTACTCCAAGATAAATGGGTTTAAATCATGTTCACTATATCACTTCTTGATGATTGTTATATGCTATGTTCTATGTCTATAATGTTCACTATGATTATGGCAAATGATTAATGATTCTTGATGTTAATGATCAAGAGGGAGAAATCCCATCATGTTTGACAGATCATGTTAATGGGGAGAAATCCCTTCATGTTAAGTTCAAGAATCATCATTATGTTAATGTTAGTGTCATGTTAATGATCAAGTTAATTGGAATTGAAATAATATTAATATGCTTCTGAATCATGGACCTAAAGGGGTCGTCAAGGGCTTTCCTAGCAATCATGTGATTCCAAGGGGGCATCATAGAGGGATGCATACATTTACTTTTCAATTCTTCATGTTAATAATGATTCAAGAATTCTTATAGTTAATTCATGTCAATTTTCCTTACATGCCAAGTATATTTACTTTGCTCATATTATAAAGTGACAGTATTGTTTACTGATGTGTTGTCTTTCCCCTTCGCATGGTTGGGGATGCAGTGTCTCCATGAATTGGAGCAACTAAGGACTCAATAAGAGAAAGAAAAGACTAGAATACCTTCAAGAGTTAACTGGTGAGGTGCCATCCATACTAGTTGGTTCAATCATGTTAACCTTTATGAATAGTTTTTCATATTTAGAAATGTTTAAACATATTATAGAACTCAATTGTAGCTTCCTATTCCAAGAATAATGTATAAATTTCAATGGTTAATTATGTGTTTATTTGCTATGATTTCATAAATGTGACATCCCCCTTCAAGATGAAAGCTTTCGCTCAGTTGTATTATATGTCTAAAGGAGGGGTGTTACAGTACCTTATTCCTTGAGGTTTTAGTTTCATGTTGGTAACCCACCTGATTTGATCGATTTTGATAGTGGTTTTCTCCCTACTTATGTTCTTCATGATATGGTCCAAGTGGTCAAAGGTTTTTCATGGTTTTTTTACTAGGATGGTTTTCTTGAGAGGTCACATAGATGACCTCGATTCTTTGGTCATTGAGGTTTCCCTTTTTGTTTTCCTTTGGTCGCTGGGTTTTTGACTCATGGGTTTGTTGATGGTTGAACTTCTCCTTTGGTTGATGAAGGTCTAGTGGTTCTCTTCAGTCACCAAGGGATCCAAATTCTCTTTGGTAATGAAGAAGTAGGTCTTCTCTTCGGTTGCTTTCTTTGGTGATGGTCTTCGACCATGTTGGCATGTTCTCTTCGGTCACATAGATATGTGATCTAGAATCCTCTTCGGTCGATGATAATTCCTAGACACATGGTTGCTTTGTGTTTTTATGTAGTGATGATAATAGTTGACCTAATTCTTTGCAAGAATATGGGAGATGGCGATAATTAGGGTTTAATGTATCTTGTTGTCTTGAAACCCTAATCGGTTAATTATGAGAAGCCCTAACCGTAATGTTTAAGTACATGGTGATTATAGCTTACTTTGTTAGGTGATAGAATATAATGAAGTATTTTCTCTTTCCTAATTGTGTAGCCCTAATGTTGCAGGTTGAATGAACATCATAGCTTGTGATTTCTATGATATATCTTATACACATAGGGTGATGATCATGAGCCTTGATGAGGCATGGTAAGATAATGGTGATGTGACTAGGTCTTGTGACCTTGGTAGAGTCTTAGTGCATGATTTGAAGTGATATCCTCTAATGATGTGGTGAGGGATTTTTTATCCCATAGTTATGTGATAAAGGTGATAGTTTTTATATGGTAGTGAGATAGAATCATGTGGTGATATGATCAGCTTTATGCTTAATACATTTTATATCTTCTGACATTGCAATCTACCCTTATCTTTGTAGAATATGTTTAGGGTTTGTAAATTGTAACTTGATTGATGCATTTAAAAATACCCAATTGGCAATATCTAATTAAGTGAAACCTTAATCATGTAGTTGCCCTGAGCCATAGATCCATTCTAGTGTTAGGACTTGCTGGATGGTGAAACGAGTAATTCCTAAGGGAAACTCAGAGCGCATATTGTTGAATATGTGGGGGTGAAAGTTGAGGATATATCCTTCCATCCACAATTAAAAGGTATGGAGGATGATTGTGGCCATGCCTTGGTAGGAGAACAGATGCAATTGTATCTCAGTATATATGATGTGATAGAGGACAGTTGTGGTTATACCACAGATGATTCAGTTTGTATATCGTGTTTACTAGTGTCTTGCCTATATCCCAAGGCAGACTAGATTTTTATGTAGCTGGACTCTATATGTCACTGTGGAAAACTCATATTGGCTGATGGTGTGGGAGATCATAGGAGTCTGACCTCCTAGATCTTGTATCACACTGACTTTTTACTTAGCAGTGGCCAATTGGAGTATGAGTGTTATACTTCATTTCTATGGGGCATAAAAGATGTAATACAGTTGTATGACCCATGATCTGTGTTTTGTATTAACCCTATTTGTTTTGCTTGATTATGTGTTTAGAATATTTCTCTAATCCTTTGATATGCTTTTATATCTTGTGGAGAGATTATGTTTCCAGTTTGAGCTTGTTTGATTGATGTTTGTGCTTTATGTGCATGTTTTGGGTCAAATTGCAAATTACCTATTTGAGAGTGTTATATTGCAATTTGCCACATCTAGTGTGTACCTTCCCCTCCTTGACATCATTACAGAGAGTTTGAATCTTTGGGGTGCATTGGTTGAGCCTTGGATGAGTGGTGGCATCACTAGATGTGATTAGGATTTCTTGGGTTTTGGTTAGTTTCGGCCTTGATGTGTTTTGTTGAGTGTCTCGACCCTTGTCTCGACCTTGTCATGAGTTTTGGGTGTGTCTCTACCGATACACCCTCCTTGGAATGCTTTTTCACGACCATAATGGTCTTGGGGTGTTTTTGGTTGAGACAATCGCTCTTTGCTGATGTGTTTTGACCCCTTGGTGTCTTGGTGACCTTTTGTCTCGACCAGGATGTGTGTTGCTTTTGTTTAACCTCCATGGGGTGTTGCGACCGAAACCAATGTTTTCAGGACCTAAGTGATCGAGAACCAACATTGGTTGTATCACCATCTCATGCATGCAAGATATAAGTGGTTGTGCGTGGGTTTCTTAGGTGAACAAGTGTCCCTTTGGTGCCTTTAGGTGTTGACACCTCATCTCCACCCTACTTCTCTCCTCCTATAGTATATAACCCCTTTTCTCTCCATGCAAGTGAACCTTTCGGCCTTCCTTTTTCCTCCCTCTCTTTTTCTTGTCATTGGGGATTGGTAGAGCAAGGATAGCTTCTCCTTGGAGCTTTGGTGATCAAGATCCCTTACATGTGGTCATTTTAAAGAGAAACTCCTCACTACAAGGGTCATAGACCATGTTTTGACTAGGTGGTACCCAAGTGAGAGGGAGTTTCTTCTCTCTTTTCCCTCTTCTTCCTTTTGTTCGGTGAAGTGTTCTCTTACCCTCTTTTCTTGGTCAATCTTTGACCTTGGTGTCTTCTTCTACTTGAGGTGATCGGCCTAGAGTGGAGATTTTGGTGGGGCTTCATCACCCTTGGTGATCATGTGCTTGAAGATAGTGATCCTTGGAGTTGATCTTCCTTAAGGTGGGTTATATAACTCTCTACCCTCTATATTATTGCACTTTTCTTTGATTTATGTTGTTGTTTATCTCTTTAAATCATAAGCCTAACATTCTAGTAGATGATATCATGATCTAGACCTTGAATGATGGTGATTATCATGCTTGGTTTGCTTATAATTTGAAACCCTAATATAAGGTACCCAATTTTGAAAGTGGATGTGTAATGGTGGGTTTCTTCCTATCTTTTGTCCTTGGTTTTGACCACATGCATTATCCTCGTGTACCTTAGTGTATCATGGAGTTTAGATTCTATTTTGGGCTGTTAATGTGGATCATCTCTCTTGCATTAGGTTCTTTCATGGTGGTTTCATGGCACATGTTTTAGGGTTTTTGGTGACCGATTTTGTATGAGGTTTCCTTCCTTGGTGATGGTGGTTTGTTTGGTGTTGTCTCATGTTTTGGCCATGATTTATCTTTTGTTTTGATCGAGGTTCATCCCAGTTTTGATGGTGGTCCTTTGCCTTGGTGGTAGTATGACCTTAGTGGTCGCTACACCATGTCTTTTCTTTGGTCGAGACACTTTGATACTTGGTGTTTTGGTCGAGATGTTGCTTCTATTTTGGGTCAAGACATGTGCCCTTGTAATGTCCCAGGATTTGAGGCCTCGGATATAATGATCTTAAAAGGAATGATTGGACTACCCATATCACCAAGGTGCACCTCCTTTTCCGGGAACCCATCACTAAAGAACTCCATAGTTAAGCGTGCTCAGCTTGGAGTATTACTGGGATGGGTGACCTATCGGGAAGTTGATCCTGGCATGTGCGTCAGTAAGGATAAAGTGCACAGTTAAGGCCAGTGGTGGTCTGTGGGGCCAGTCGTCATTCCTGAAACCCTACTAGAGCCTTGGGCAGTGGGCCCGGGCATTACAAATGGTATCAGAGCCAATTCCCCTCCAGTAGGTGGGGCCCACATGGGCATGGCATGCAAGTCTTGAGTTGTGCGGTCCAGGCATGTAGGAAAGGGCTATCCATGGTTGACGTAGCCACCCTTGCGCTGGTATTCCGTGATCGGGAGCTGGATGTCCATGGGCCATTGTGGGTCTGTACTGAAATGGGGAAGAGATTATGAGGCCTTATAGTTGAGCCTTGACGAAGACATCAAGAATCTAAGTGGGGGAGATTGTAACGTCCCAGGATTTGAGGCCTCGGATATAATAATCTTATAAGGAATGATTGGACTACCCATATCACCAAGGTGCACCTCCTTTTCTGGGAGCCCATCACTAAGAACTCCATAGTTAAGCGTGCTCAGCTTGGAGTAGTACTGGGATGGGTGACCAGTCAGGAAGTTGACCCCGGCTTGCGCGTGAGTGAGGAAAAAGCACGCAATTAAGGCTAGTGGTGGTTTGTGGGGCCAGTCGTCATTCCCGAAACCCTACTAGATCCTTGGGTAGTGGGCCTGGGCATTATAGACCTAGTTCAGGTCGAGACACATACCTTGTGTTGGTCATGATCTTGCTTTGGTTTTGTGTCTGAGACAAGTCTTGTTTTAAGGTCGAGACAACCTTTGGTTTTGTGGTCAAGACAAGTGCTTTTGAGGGTGGTTGAAATCCTAATCCTTGTGGTGGTAGAGACATATGATGTGGTTGTGGTCGAGACATATGATGTTCTTGTGGTCGATACATCCAGATTTTTTTGGTCAAGACACCTTGCTAAAAGGTGGTCAAGACACTTGCTTCATGAGTGGTCGAGACACATACATAATCATATAATCAATACATGTGTATGAGTAAGTAATTAATGATTCATGTATAGTGTTGTTTGAATGATTGTGTGGTTAACCCCGATCATGTTCCTTAACCCTAATATGCTCCAAGAAAATGGGAAAGGGTGTACCTAGATATTGGTGTTTGGATATACTATAAAATCCTAATCAGCTATATAAGGAACCCTAACTGTAATGTTGGGTCATGTGATGTGTTGGCTTCTCTCCCTTAAAGTGGTTATCATATTATGATGTTTCTCTCTATCCTGTTTATAAACCCCTAACCTTGCAAGTGATGTGAACTTGAATGACATAGCTATGTAAATGCTATGGTGAATCCTATATTTATACAGGATGGTGCCTATGCTCACTAATAAGGCATAATGTGATGGTGTACATGCAAGGATTGTGTGGTTGGGTCCTATGACCTGGTGAAGTCTTTATGCCTATTCTGAAGTCATATCCTCTAGTGATATGATTGAGGGGTTGATATCCTATAGTTATGTGACATTGGTGATGGCCTTGTCTATGGCAGTTCTAAAAGTATCATGTGGTAATGATGTGACTAGTTCACACCTTACACATTTTATATCTTCTAGAATTTACCTTTTCCCTCATCTTTGTAGAAGTTTGTTTTGGATTTTTACGTCATAAATTGATTGATGTTAAAAACATACCCAATTGGCTTAATTAATCAAGCGAAACTCAATCATGTAGGTGCCATAGATCCATTCTAGTGTCAGTATTAGTGTTGGATGGTGAAACGAGTCAATCCTATAGGAAACTCAGAGTGCATATTTTTAATATGTGGGGGTGTGAGGGTGCAAGTCAAGTATCTCCTTGCATCCACAATTACAAGTGGTGTGAGACAGCCATGTGTAAGCTGCTCTCCTAGTGATATGGATGGCCATGTGTGCGCCAGTCCTTCTTTTTAGAACAGCCATTTGTAAAACTATTCTTCTAGCATTGTACCTATACCGAGGTGGGCTAGGTGTGATTTTATATATATATGGATGGCCATGTGTGATCCAATCCTTCAGCTTGACTATATGTCATTGTTGCAGTTGAGTGATATGTCTCTGTGGTGTTTTCTCGTGTGCTGACTAAGAGGTGTTGGGGAGGTCATGGATTTCGGCTCTTCCATTGACCTTGTATGGCACTAATTTCAACTTAGCAGTGGTTTGTTGGATTCAAGTGGTATGACTCAAATCCTCAGGGCAATAATAAAAGACGTAATACATTCGTGTAGTGTATTTTGCCTAGGGTCAAATACGAATAACATTGGTTGATCCCTTTGCCTTATCTTTGTACTGATTTCTTGAATTACAAGGTAGTAAGAGAATTCAACTGCTATACATTTTCTTCATATTTCTTCTTAGAATATTAATTATTCTATTGCTCAGTAGTAACTACCTAATTATGCTTAATTTGCTTTGTCTGTTGGATATATATCATTTAGCTAAATCTGCTCAACCTGCCTAGTACTTTTATCTACCTGCTTAGTATATGTGCTCTAATAGATGTTGGCAGAGAGTTATATCTCTCGCTGGGACATTTGGCACACCTTGTGGGTTTTCATTTGGGTGTTCGTGCATCAAGAGGTAGAGATCGTGTAGGTGAGGAAGACTAGCAGCAAGAGTAGTAACTGATAAGGTTGGATGTGTTGCTAGTCTTTTGGTGATAGAGTCCTAGATTTCATCCCTATACACTCAGGTCTTTGGGGGTGTTCTCATTGTGTTAAGTGGATATGTTATCGGTGTGAGGTTTTTTTCCTGTGATCCATGGTTGTACAGATATGGCATGCGTATATGTTTATATATGAAACATGTATCTTATATAATAGGTTGATGATAGGAATGATGATGCACTATGATGTAAGCACCTTGTGATATGATGTGTAATGCCTATGGTAGGCTTCTGGACTTATATGTGATAAGTTTTTGGCTTATGGTGCTTTTGCGAAATCGGTTTTAATTTCTTCTACTTTTGGTAATCTGCTTGTTTAGTTATAATTCCATGTTTGCTTTGAGTAATCTCACTTGTGGCGCGTTGGGCGTCACAGTTTGGTTGGTATCAGATCTTTATGTTTTCCGAGTATACTCAGACCTAGGACTAGGGTTTGTATCTATTCTAGTGTCCTCTAGTATGTCTTATAGTGACTTCTGCTTATGCAGAAGAAGAAGAAGAAGAAGAAGCGAAGAAAAGATGTCTAGAGAACATGAAGAACATGTTGTAGAGAGCAGTGTTACTACACCTAGAGGTGGTGTAAGGGATCAGGCGAGAGAAGATCAAGCACCTAAAGTGCCCCAGTTTGACCCGGCCATGATCGAAAGCCCTACCTTTTGGTCTTTGTTCAGGCATTTCATGGCAACAATGATGCACATGGCAGGCTGAATGCCTGCACCACATCCAAGGGTAGTTGTTCCCAGTGTTGAATCATTCAGGCTCTAGGAAGACCTTTAAGTGTCTGAGATGTGTTGGGGTTGTGGAATATGTTGATACCGTTGATCCAGTGGATGCAAATCTTTAGTTGACGGAGTGAAGAAGGCTTTCAAGATCCTCAACATCCCGAGGCAGATAAAGTGAAGCATGTTGTGTCTCTTTTGAAAGGGAGTTTTGGCCATTGGTGGGCCATTGAAGAGGAGATGAGGCCTGGTGTCAATCGATACTTTCCTCGGACCTGTCTGGATGAGAAGATATCCTAGTTTGAGAGGATCTGGTAGGGATCCATGTCAATCAATGTGTATGAAGTGAAGTTTATGGATTTTCTAAGGTTTTTTCCTCACATGACTTCTACATATCAGGAGAGGATCACATGTTTTGAGAAGGGTTTGAGTGTGGAGATGACAACGTCTGTGTCATCCCCAGAGAATAGTGAGATGTTTTCTATGTTTGTGGAGCCACTTAGAAGGATGGAGAGGTCATTGGTTGAGAAGTGCAAGAATAGTACCAAGAAGAGACCGTCACAGTACCAGGGAAAATCTTCTGGAGGCTTTGAGAAGCCTAGGTTCTCGGCACCATCACCATTGTAGAAGCCAAGTGCACAGATGCAATGGTCACTAAGTAAAGGCAGAGGTCATAGTTTTCCACCAGCATGATCCCATAGTACATCTTTAGTGTCAGTGATAGGTCCATCGACGTCATGGTATGAGAGAAGCACGTGCTACAAGTGTGGCTAGATTGGGCATATAAAGTTGTATCGCCCTGTAAAGGATGATGAGGTGACCCAACAGCCAAGGCAGAGTCGGCAGGGCTCGTAGATGTAGCAGTTTAGCAGTCATGGAGGTTGAGGATGTGGACAAGCGTCACAAGATGGTTCTTATGGACAGGATAGCATAGGAAAGGGATGACAACATGCAATGGTTGTATTCTACACCATGAGTCAGCTGGAAGGAGTGGTCAGCCCGCGAGTAGTGACATGTCAGATGGAGTTATTTCATTCTAATTTGTCTTCTTTTTGCTTTATATATGTTTTGGTTGACCCAGATGCAATGTACTCTTTTATCACTCGAGAAGTGATTGATAGTTGTTCTTTGCCTATTAGTCATAGATGGGATAGCCTTTGTTTAGAAACCCGTTAGTTGGTTCCGCCAAGTTGTGGGAGGTGTGTCCTTCATCTATCCTTTCTTTTTTAGGACATATCATCCAAGCGGATCTCATACCACTTGATATGCATGGATTCATTATGATCCTTGAAATGGACACCTTGGAGAAGTATCAGGTGCTCTTATACTGTAGTTCCAATGTGGAGACGTTCATATATGATGATGTGACGTGGATCTTCCAAGGAGATAAGAAGATTCTTCTGACATATCTGGTGTCGGTGATGGTAGCTGAGAAGATGATGAGACAAGGATGTGAGGCATTTTTGGCACATGTGGTGGAAACTAAGGTGAGGAGTCCTAGTATCCAGGAGGTATCAGTGGTCTGTGAGTTCGAGGATGTTTTTCCAAATGATTTCCCCAGTGTTCCCCCACCCTGAGAGATTGATTTTGAGATCAATCTAGTTCCCAACACATAGCCAATAGCTTAGACACTTGATAGGATAGCGCCAACTGAGATGGTAGATTTAAGAAGCAGTTGTAAGAGCTGCTTTAGAAAGGTTTCATCAGACCAAGCATGTCTCCATGGGGTTTTCTCGTGTTGTTTGTGAAGAAGAAAGATGGATCCATGAGGCTTTGTTAGACTACACATTGTTGAACAAGTTGACAATAAAGAACAAGTATCCCTTTTCGAGGATAGATGACATGTTTGATCAGTTCCGAGGTGCCACAGTGTTCTCAAAGATAAACCTGAGATCGGGTTATCATCAATTACAGATCAAGGCATATGACATACCTAACTCAGTTTTTAGGACTCAGTATGGTCATGACGAGTTTGTGGTTATGCCATTTGGGCTAACCAATGCACTATTAATGTTCATGGACTTCATGAACATGGTGTTCTGGCCGTTTCTTGATCAATTCATGGTGGTCTTTATAGATGATATCCTAATATACGCCAGAGACAGCCGATAGCATGAACATCATCTTTTCCAGGCATTGATTGTGTTAAGACAGCATCAGTTGTACACCAAGTTTAGTAAGTGTGAGTTTTGGTTGAAGGATGTGTCTTTCCTAGGACATGTGAAATCTATTCAGGGTGTTCATGTGGACCCCAAGAAGGTTGAATATGTGCTGGAGTGGGAACAACCAAAGACGTTGAAAAAAGTGTGCAGTTTTCTAGGTTTGGAAGGATACTACATGTGGTTCATCAAGAACTTTAGCTCAGTGGCATTACCCCTAACGAAGCTATCTAGGAAAGATGTGTCATTTTTCTGGGGTGATAGATGTTAGCGTGTCTTTCATTCGTTGAAGGAGAAGTTGACATGCGCACTCATGATCAATTTACTAGAGCAAGGGAAAGGATATATAGTCTTTTGTGATGTGTCGAGGAACGGATTGGGTTGTTTGTCGATGCAGGATAAGAATGTGATCTCTTTTGTGTCACAACAGTTGAAGAAGAATGAGGAGAACTGTTACAACCCCAATTTTTGGGTTCAATTGGTAAGAAATGTAATTTCTCATATTAAAGATAAGTGAACAAATAATGATATAATTTGTTTTGAATAAATGAATTTCGTTTACAATAGCCTTGATGGTTTTTTTGTGGGCTTTATTGGCTATTGGGCCCAAATAACAAGGAAATTCAATTAATAAATGAATAATTGAGTTTTTGAAGAAAAGAATAATGTGGAAACCTCTAGAAGGCAAACCCAAAGAGGGATTTCGTGCCACTTGGGTTCCTTGGGTTCCAAGGAGTCCACAGTTGCATAAAGAGTGCAATAAGAAAGAAAAAGATCAATTAAGTATTCTTTATTAAGAAAGGAATTGAAAATAATGGTAAAATGTGGAAAATAAGTGAAAAGAGGTATAATTGAGTTATCCTTGGTAGAAATTCGTATCCCAAGGATTCTTAACATTAAAAGGAATATCAATGAGGAAAATAAAATAGAAATAAAAAGAAACCCTCAGAAAAAGATATTTTAATGAGAAATAAACATGATAATGCGAAATAATGCATTTAGATGCATCTAGAAGGATAATAAATATCCTTGGAAAAGAATTTCGAAATAATAGAGTTTCTTGGGGTCCAAGGAGCCCCAATAAAGAGGAAAGAAAGAGAAAATATCAAAATTGCAAAATAAGAGGATAATATGATACATTATTAATGATTTTTGTGAAAAGGGAGTTATTTCTATTAAAAGAGAATAGAAATTCGTGGCCAATGAATAAAAAGGGTAGGTGCAAAGAAAATGAAAGAGGAATTTTGAATTCATAATATCCATATAATAGAGAATAACCAAGGATAAGGAAGAGAGAGAATATTACTTCTCTTAGAAGGAATTGACTTCCTACTTGGAAAGGGACTCTTGGATTCATGAATAGCTGACCTAGGGCTTCTTTACTCACCCCTATATAAAGGAAAGACCCTCTGGTTCGAGTCCAAAAGAATCCCACATTTCTGTTCCTTCTTCTTCATTCTCTTTTCATCTTCAAACCCTAACCCTTGTATGTGACTCTATCCTGGAGCAACAAGAGGACGAGAAGAGGCGCAACGGTAGCCCAATACTCCCACGACAACCCTGGAAGATTAATCTTTCGTCCCCAGGCACACGATCTCACGCGGTGTCTACAGCAGATCTGCAGTGTGGCCGTGGGTCACAGGCTAGTGCTCCTGCACTTGGTTGTCCATATCGTCAACCAGAGCATGGTCGGGTATGGGGAAGGGCACCGGAGGCGAGGTGCAGAGAACAAAGGAGAAGTCGCGCACCGCGGCTAGGGCAGCACCAGGCTGCCGTCATGAGGAGGAAGAAGATGGAGTGGCCGTTGGACAAAAATGCCCTCCATGGGCTGAAGGCACGCGCAACTTAACCAAGGGCATAACGGTCATTTCGTTATGTTTTCCAAAACAAAGGGCGACGTTGCATGGAGCACACACGTGGCACAACCTGATTGGCCAAGTAAGTAAATCTTGCTAAAATCGTAATTAATTCTAGGAAACTCGGATTAAAACAAGTCCTATATGAAAATTGATCCTAAGAACGAGAGGAACACAAAGAAATTATGTATGAATCCTAATTTTTCTTGAAACTCAAAAAGTATAGGGTTTTACATCTTTTGATGCATTAATTGATAGAAAACCCCTAGAATGATGTAAAAACGAACATGATGAATCTTTTATATGTTTTTGATCAATCTTAACCTAAGGAATGGTAAAATCATAAATAGATGATTAGTATGTTGGTTTTAGGGTTTTATGATAATGAACATGGTTTAATAGACTAAAAACCCTAATTTGAGTAAATATGAGTTTTAGTGGTCATAACATCATATTGCAAGAATAAAACTATAATATAATGATTCTTGAACATAGTTTGGATTAGATAATTCTTAATGAAGATAATTGAGATGGTTAGGGTTTTGTAGGAAACCTTAGAAACCCTAAATTGAATATAAAGGATACATCTTTGAAGACTAATATGTTAATTTGAAAGATATTAACCTGTTGATTAATAATATAGAGTTTTCATCCGTTTGGTATACAAAATTGGTAGTTTTAGGGTTGTAATCCATAAATGAAGAATAATTCATATGGGAACCCTAATTGGGGTAAAAGAAGAGGAAAACCATGATATTTCGGATTAAGGAAGTAAATTACTAAATGATGATCCTAAGACTGTTAAGAATATTAAAAGGAGAGAATTTAAAGGTTTTAAGTAGATTTGATGAATTAGGGTTCTTAATAACTAAGAATGGAGGCAAAACCCTAATTCCCAAGGAAACCCTAAAATTGGAATAGAAATCCTAAGGATGATGATGATATTAAATAAATATTAATAAAAGGAAATTGGTATATTTATTTCAGGATTCTGTGCATGATTGATTGCTTGATTGGGATTTCTATGTTCTCATTAATTTTATATCTGAATCTGCAATACAGGTATGTGGTTACACTTATGAATATATCGAGTTAGTTTTCTGAGGTTTACCGAAGTTTTCATTGATGACATGAATTAATTGTTGGATGATTTTAATTCATGCAAACTATAATGTGGATATGACTATCACCTAAGATAGGTGCCTACTAGCTCAGATCATGGTCCCCTCTGTGGATTAATAGTTGACCTAGTAAATGGCTACCAATGGGGTAGGTCCATCAGGTCATTAAATGACTTAGTAAATGGCTACCAATGGGGTAGGACCATCAAGTCATCATGAGTTAGATATTGGGCTACCTTCGGGTAGTACCATGCGACTCTATTACCCTAGGTATTGGCTACCTATAAGGTAGGTCCATGGGGGTAAGAATCTACCTAAAGAGAGGTAGCATACAAGTCCACTGTAGGGATAGCACAGAGTTAGGGGATAGGTAAGGATTTAATAGTATGGCTTAAAATGTAATCTTGGTTGTTAAATGATTAATTAAATGATTACATTGTTAAGAATAATTGCATGATTATTGTTTCCCCCACATACCAGCTTCGGCTAACCGACGTTTTGTTTGTCGGTGTTTTAGGTATAAGCCAAAAGAACAAACCGTAAATCGTCATATTGGGAAATACATGAAGTGAAATACAAGGAGGATTAGTTAGAGTAGAATCCTTAAGTGGATAGAATTTTAGAGATCCAAGTTTTCAAACAAAAAAAGGTATGAAAAAATTTATTTTCTTATAGCTTTTCAGTATAGATTGTTGAAATTTAATAATTGTTCTTGGTTAAGTGTCGAACATTTGATCCAGAAGTTACTGGTGTGGCTTGCACCTCTCGATCTCCCTTAATTGGGGGTTATCGAGAGGTGGGGTCGTAACATTTGGTATTAGAGCATAGGTTCCTCAGTTAACCATTAATAGTTATTAAATTTTACAAACTCCATAGAACCCAAGGGAGTTATTAGAGGATTATCCGAAAGATGGAGGTGTCTAGAAAAGGATCACGACCAGGGGCTAGCAATATTTTCCTCCGCACCGCTAGTCAGAATATGAGGACTCCCGGATCCGTGTGACTTCCTGGCCAAAGGCTTAGGGTATGATTCAAAATAAGATACCTTTAGGACTTTCTCATCTTATTCATCCCTTCTCAACTCAAATTCTGTTAAGGACCTTAAGAATTAGGGTTTTCTCTCTTCTCCTCACCCTCTTGAGGTATGGGTAAGGTTAATAAGGTCTAAGGAATCCTCCACTAAATTAATGAAAAAGTATGTAAATAAGATGTCATGGACATAAGCTTAATAGATTAAGCGTAAAGGAATAGATACATACTTAGGTCGTATGACATAAGTTGCCATGTCCTCAGAATAGACCTGAGGCTAGACCTTCTTGTCAGGAGGATAAGTAAAGAGTGTTAGTCTTGGAGATAGAGATCTCCATTGCAAGTAGAAACCTGGCACATCCTCTGAGGATGATGCTAACCCTAACCCTGAGTGAAGGTTAGAGAGAGAGATGGCATGATGAGTTAGACCAGGTGTTTGGATGGACATGCCATGAGAGGTGGGATGACCTAGTATCTCTGGTGACCCAACCCTGGGAAGGGTCATGCATGTCAGAGTGAAGGATAGCTCCTTCATTAATGAGGTTAGAGAAGAATACATGGAAACCCCATGAGCTTATATGGGCATGGCATAGTAGACACCCATAGTACGTCGGTAGTATGAGCAGGAGGTTGAAACCCTGACCAGTAAGCATGATGAATAGCTTATGAGATAAGCAAAAAGAGCTATGGATAACCGTGAGCAAACATAAGTTGAGCATATGCTTAATCTAGGTAGGGGCATGCTTTTGAGGTTGATCCTTCATGAAGAGAGGACCACTAATGGTGAGGTTGGTTGTAGGGTTAAAGAGACAGTAGGAAACCAAGCAAGAAGGTTTAAATCCTAGACTCCTAGATATGAGGAAAAGTAGGGAGTTGGGGATGATGCGACCTAAGTGGATGATGATAGTGGTTGCTACATGCTTGATCCCTGGAGGCTGATGTTATCTTGGTTTCCTTTGTAGGAACCAAATCCTAGAGAGAGGATGATGCTTCTGTGGTATAGGCATTTACCTTCTGAGACATGAAGAAGAGTTTCTTAGACCTGGAGAGGTTTGGTAATAGGTTGTGAGGCCGTGTACCTTGTTGGTTGTCCTTGCGGGGGACTCGACCCTGATGTGTTTCTCGAGTAGAAGGATGACAAGAAGTGCATGTCGTACCTTGTACATGTTTGGTTCATGGTTAAGAGGTTGAGCATGTAGTTGGACATCAGAAAAGTGAACCTAGGGTTCCTGGACTAAGAGGGGAAGTGGTATACCTACTTCTCATGATGAAAGTGAGTTTCTAAAGACTTGAGCATGATAATTTTCAAGTTTAGAGAAAAAGGGAAACCCCTTAAGATTAAAGGCATGTTTGAAGAACCCCTCATAGCTAAGTGATGACATGGGAAGGTGTGGTCTTGATCCAATATGGAGGATGAGAACAAGTATGACCCAACATGGTTTAATAGGTTGGTCAGCTTGTTCCTTAGTAGCTGTTGGGTTAAGCATGATCCAATGGATGTAAACCCTAAGGATGGTTGTGACCTTGTTGTCAAGAAATGTAGTTTCCTCCCATCCTGGGAGAGGAACCCTTTGGTAGAGTGTATACCAGTTTTGTGGGTTTTGAGGAAACCTAAAGAGGACTCATAGGATCTTGAGAAGCTAAGTGAAAGGTACATAGTATGAGAATGAACATGTAGACCCATAGTTAACCATCTCTACGTGCATATGGATGGGTTACCATGGAGGTAACTGGTAAGGGGGCTGACCAAGGTAGGAAGGTCACCATGACCCCTATGAAAGGATGAAAGTCATCCATGAATGCAGAGAGAGAGATGATGAAGGCTTGGGTAAGGTTCTAAGTTGAACATGTACTATAAGAGAATCCTAAGTCTATCCTAGGTTTAGGTAGGGATAAGACCGATGGAAGCAGGAGTTGCCTAATTCCCTAGTTGCACATGACCATAAGGTCGGGAGGTAACAGCTATCATTGTCTGAGGACCATGGGTTTGGAGATTGATCACCTTCATGAACTCATGAGACCCAAAAGCGCAGATGAGTAGGGCACTCTTTGGAATGCATAAGGGAAGAGGGATGACCCCAAAAGTGTCAGCACCCTATAGACCTAGAGGAGATGACCAAGGATTGTGTGTAAACCCAAGTAGGTTCGAAACTAGTGTTCCATGGAAGTAACCTTGATATCGAGATGATTGTAATGTAGATACGTAGGTGTCACATTTCAACCTAGATTTGAAGGTGTACTGGCAAGGTGGGATGTACCATCTCTACTCTTGGAATAGGAAGAACTCTGTATTTGGACTGCAGCCAAATGCTTATTTCTTCTTATTATGGGAGTGAGAGATAGGACAGTATGCGTGCCATACACCAAGGATAAAAGATGATGTGGTTTGGAACATTGCCACGAGATATGGGGACAGAGAAGATAACATACCCTGGTAAAGTGAAAGATACATGGATGGTTTGCAAACGCTAAAGAGAAATAAGGTAGTCATCTTATAAGGATGTTTTTAGCATGAGCTATGAATTATACCAGGTTGAGTTCGAAAACCAAAGGAATAAACTCGGAATGTTCTTGATGAAGATGGACTTAGGGCTAAGATGAGATAATAAGTGGCATACAGGAAGGTGTATGTCATCAACATTACTGAATACATAAGAAGGTGATGTGGTAATGGATGCTCTGGTTGAGATATATCTGCCTAGTTCAGTTGTTAGACTAACCCTAAGTTTGGAAAGGAATATATGTTTGGATAACACTAATGTAATGAGATCAGTTAATGGTTGTTTGGTTAGCCAGTCTAGTCCTTAATGCAATGAAAGGATGGTGGTAGAACCTCAGATGCACTTCTTTGGAAAATAAGGTGATGAAACCCTGATAGAATGGTTTAGGATTTTTTAGGTATTGATCTTGAAGAATAATGACGTACATGAGATCACGATTTTGAGATCACCATACACCATGGATAATAAGTGAGAGTAGTACTTTGGATGCCTAAGATAAAGTTTCATGTAGTATATGGCCATGCAAGCCGAGGGTGAAGGATGAACACCAGTAACCCAGTGCATTGATATAAAGGATAAAGAGTCCCCGAAAGAGAAAGGAAGTTCATCACTATGGATGTTGTAAGTCTCCCCTGGATCAAGGAAGGTCGAGATGCAGTATGGGTTATGGTAGATCGCCTTATCTAGATGATATAAGAAAGAAAAATTTCTGTCAAGGGACAGATTTGGTTGAACTACCCATGAGAGAAAGATGGTTCAACTACACCAGGATGCGAGTTCAAAGATTCATGAGTTTGACCTAAAGGTTCACTTCCATAAAGTGGAAGTAGGTACATGAAGAACTCGATGTTAGTACAATTTATCACCCCTAACTAATGGTTAGTATGATCCAGACTAAAGGGTATGATGAGAGCATATGTGCTCATTCAGGGTGATAGCTAGAGATAGTTCTTTCCCTATGAAAGATGTGAAGATAACCATCATAGCTAGTATCAAGATTTAAAGAAGCTCTATAAGAGAGGTTGTGTCGGTTACCACTTCAATAAGGTGATGTTGGTGAAAGGACCACGTGATGGTTAGAAAAAGACCATAGTGTGTGTAGATGAAGTCGCTTTGATCGTGCAATGGCTGAAAGGAGCCTAGAGACGACAAGAGTCATGAGCAGATGCAAAGTAGACTGACATGCAGTTCACTATATATGTGACATGAAAATCCAACCCCTCTAAGTTATAGCTAAGAGAGCTGAGTCCCTGATGCATGGGTTTTTTTGACATGGTTTGGTGGAGAAGGTTAAGTTTTCCCTTACCCCTCAGGATAAAGTAATGTGTTATGAGTTCCATGTGTCCAATTTAGAGTACTATGTGAGGTACCCCAACCATGTGCTGAGCAATGAACCTAGTGAGCCCCAAGGGAGGCTGAAATAGCCTGAGTCACCTGTGCAGTTTATAGACGCCAGAATGAAAGAACTCAGAGAAAAGAATATGTGATGATAAAGGTTCTTTAGAAGCGCCATGAGTACGGTGAAGCCACATAGGGGCCAATGATGGACATGGAAAAGTCTTATCCTGGATTGTTTGTTTGCTTGATAGAATTTTGAGGACAAAATTCCTATAAGAGGGGAAGGATGTTACAACCCTAATTTTTGGGTTCAATTGGTAAGAAATGTAATTGTTCATATTAAAGATAAGTGAACAAATAATGATATAATTTGTTTTGAATAAATGGATTTTGTTTACAATAGCCTTGATGGTTTTTTTGTGGGCTTTATTGGCTATTGGGCCCAAATAACAAGGAAATTCAATTAATAAATGAATAATTGAGTTTTTGAAGAAAAGAATAATGTGGAAACCTCTAGATGGCAAACCCAAAGAGGGATTTCATGCCACTTGCGTTCCTTGGGTTCCAAGGAATCCAAAGTTGCATAAAGAGTGCAATAAGAAAAGAAAAAGATCAATTAAGTATTTCTTTATTAAGAAAGGAATTGAAAATAATGGTAAAATGTGGAAAATAAGTGAAAAGAGGTATAATTGAGATATCCTTGGTAGAAATTCGTATCCCAAGGATTTCTAACATTAAAAGGAATATCAATGAAGAAAATAAAAGAGAAATAAAAAGAAACCCTCAGAAAAAAGATATTTTAATGAGAAATCAACATGATAATGTGAAATAATGCATTTAGATGCATCTAGAAGGATAATAAATATCCTTGGAAAAGAATTTCGAAATAACATAGTTTCTTGGGGTCCAAGGAGCCCCAATAAAGAGGAAAGAAAGAGAAAATATCAAAATTGCAAAATAAGAGGATAATATGATACATTATTAATGATTTTTGTGAAAAGGGAGTTATTTCTATTAAAAGAGAATAGAAATTTGTGGCCAATGAATAAAAAGGGCAGGTGCAAAGAAAATGAAAGAGGAATTTCGAATTCCTAATATCCATATAATAGAGAATAACCAAGGATAAGGAAGAGAGAGAATATTACTTCTCTTAGAAGGAATTGACTTCCTACTTGGAAAGGGACTCTTGGATTCATGAATAGCTGACCTAGGGCTTCTTTACTCACCCCTATATAAAGGGGAGACCTTCTGGTTCGAGTCCAAAAGAATCCCACGTTTCTGTTCCTTCTTCTTCTTTCTCTTTTCATCTTCAAACCCTAACCCTTGTATGTGACTCTATCCTGGAGAAACAATAGGACGAGAAGAGGCACAACAGTAGCCCAATACTCCCACGACAACCCTGGACGATTAAGCTATCATCCCCAGGCACACGATCTCACACGGTGTCTGCAGCAGATCTGCAGCATGGCCGCGGGTCGTAGGCCAGTGCTCCTACACTTGGCTATCTAGATCGTCAACCGGAGCATGGTCGGGTACAGGGAAGGGCACCGGAGGCGAGGGAGGCATCGTCGGAGGCCGGCGAGGTGCAGAGAAGGAAGGAGAAGTCGCGCACCACGGCTAGGGCAGCAGCAGGCTGCCGTCGCGAGGAGGATGAAGATGGAGTGGTCGTTGGACAAAAATGCCCTCCGCGGGCTGAAGGCACGTGCAACTTAACCAAGGGCATAACGGTCATTTCGTTATGTTATCCAAAACAAAGGGCAATGTTGCATGGAGCACACACGTGGCACAACCTGATTGGCCAAGTAAGTAAAATCTTGCTAAAATTGTAATTAATTCTAGGAAACTCAGATTAAAACAAGTCCTATATGAAAATTGATCCTCAGAACGAGAGGAACACAAAGAAATTATGTATGAAGCCTAATTCTTCTTGAAACTCAAAAAGTATAGGGTTTTACATCTTTTGATGCATTAATTGATAGAAAACCCCTAGAATGATGTAAAAACGAACATGATGAATCTTTTATATGTTTTTTATCAATCTTAACCTGAGGAATGGTAAAATCATAAAAAGATGATTAGGATGTTGGTTTTAGGGTTTTATGATCATGAACATGGTTTAATAGACTAAAAACCCTAATTTGAGTAAATATGAGTTTTAGTGGTCATAACATCATATTGCAAGAATAAAACTATAATATAATGATTCTTGAACATAGTATGGATTAGATAATTCTTAATGAAGATAATTGAGATGGTTAGGGTTTTGTAGGAAACCTTAGAAACCCTACATTGAATATAAAGGATACATCTTTGAAGACTAATAGGTTAATTTGAAAGATATTAACCTGTTGATTAATAATATAGAGTTTTCATCCGTTTGGTATACAAAAGTGGTAGTTTTAGGGTTGTAATCCATAAATGAAGAATAATTCATATGGGAACCCTAATTGGGGTAAAAGAAGAGGAAAACCATGATATTTCGGATTAAGTAAGTAAATTACTAAATGATGATCCTAAGATTGTTAAGAATATTAAAAGGAGAGAATTTAAAGGTTTTAAGTAGATTTGATGAATTAGGGTTCTTAATAACTAAGAATGGAGGCAAACCCCTAATTCCCAAGGAAACCCTAAAATTGGAATAGAAATCCTAAGGATGATGATGATATTGGATAAATATTAATAAAAGGAAATTGGTATATTTATTTCAGGGTTCTGTGCATGATTGGTTGCTTGATTGGGATTTCTATGTTCTTATTAATTTTGTATCTGAATCTGCAATATAGGTATGTGGTTACGCTTATGAATATATCGAGTTAGTTTTCCGAGGTTTACTGAAGTTTTCATCGATGACATGAATTAATTGTTGGATGATTTTAATTCATGCAAACTATAATGTGGATATGACTATCACCTAGGATAGGTGCCTACTAGCTCAGATCATGGTCCCCTCTATGGCTTAATAGTTGACCTAGTAAATGGCTACCAATGGGGTAGGTCCATCAGGTCATTAAATGACTTAGTAAATGGCTACCAATGGGGTAGGACCATCAAGTCATCTTGAGTTAGATATTGGGCTACCTTCAGGTAGTGCCATGCAACTCTATTAGCCTAGGTATTGGCTACCTGTAAGGTAGGTCCATGGGGTTAAGAATCTACCTAAAGAGAGGTAGCATACAAGTCCACTGCAGGGATAACACAGAGTTAGGGGATAGGTAAGAATTGAGTAATATGGCTTAAAATGTAATCTTGGTTTTTAAATGATTAATTGAATGATTACATTGTTAAGAATAATTGCATGATTATTGTTTCCCCCACATACCAGCTTCGGCTGACCGACGTTTTGTTTGTCGGCCTTTTAGGTATAAGCCTAAAGAACAAACAGTAAATCGTCATATTGGGAAATACATGAAGTGAAATACAAGGAGGATTAGTTAGAGTAGAATCCTTAAGTGGATAGAAGTTTAGAGATCCAAGTTTTCAAAAAAAAAAGGTATGAAAATTTTTATTTTCTTACAGCTTTTCAGTATAGATTGTTGAAATTTAATAATTGTTCTTGGTTAAGTGTCGAACCTTTGATCCAGAAGTTACTGGTGCGGCTTCGACCTCTCGGTCTCCCTTAATTGGGGGTTATCGGGAGGTGGGGTCATAACAAGAACTATCCCACCCATGATCTGGAGTTGGATATTGTGGTTCATGCTTTGAAGATCTGGAGGCACTAGCTACATGGAGGGAAGTGTAAGATCTTCACAGATCAGAAGAACTTGAAGTACATCTTCTCACAGTAGGAGTTGAATATGAGGCAGTAGTGCTAGATGGAGCTTATCAAGGACTATGACTATATTGTTGATTACCATCCAGGAAAGGTGAATGTCATGGTACATGTGTTGATCAAGAAGTCTTCCTCATCGTCATCTGTGGAGAAGGCACAGTTGTGTTCCTTGGTGTGCCATAATAGATACATGTTGGTCTCTTTACATCAGATGGACGTGAAGCTAGTGGTTTCTTCATAAGTTGGGATGTTGGCACAGTTGTAGGTGAAGCCTACGTTGAGGTAGCAGATTACAGAGGGACAGCAGAATAATCATGTGATACAGTAGATATGAGCAGAGTTTGGTAGTGAGAAGCATGATTATTTTCATGAGTCAGATGATGGAATAGTGTGTTACCACGGAAGAGTTGTAGTTCCCAATGTTGATAATATGAGGAAGATGGTTTTGGAAGAGGCTCACTCTTTGATGTATGCTATGCACCCAGGTAGCACTAAGATGTACCTTAACCTTAAAGATATGTATTGGTGGCCTGGCTTGAAGCGTGATGTGGCTGAGTTTGTGGCCAAGTGCACAATGTGTTAGCAAGTTAAGTGAGAGCATTAGAAACCAGTAGGGACATTGCAACCATTGCCTATACTGTAGTGGAAATGGGATCATGTTACGATGGACTTTATGGTTAGTCTTCCAAGTAAAACCAAAGGTCATAATTCCATTTGGGTGATCGTTGATAGGTTGACCAAGTTCATGCATTTCCTCCTTGCGAAAAAAATGTATACAGTAGAGAAGCTCGCTCAGATATATGTTGATGAGATGGTGTGTTTGCATGGTGTCCCAGCTACTATCATGTCAGATAAAGGCCCTCAGTTTAAGAGTCACTTTTGAGAGCATTTGCACACAGCTTTTGGTACGTAGTTGAGGATTAGTATTGCTTTCCACCCACAGATGGATGGCTAGTTTAAGAGGACCATATAAACTTTGGAAGATCTATTGAGAGTTTGTGCCTTGCAATTTTTGGGCAGTTGGGATGTGCACCTCATCCTGATAGAGTTTTCTTATAATAACAGTTACCAGAGGATAATCGATATGGCACTATACAAGGAATTTTATGGGAGACGTTGTAGATCTCTATTGTGTTGGTATGAGATAGGAGAATATCATCTTCTTGGTCCTGAGCTTGTGTAGCATATGACACAAAAGATCAAAGTGATCCAACAGTAGTTCAAGGTAGCATAGGTTAGGAAGAAGTCTTATGTTGACAACTGTCACAGACCTTGGAGTTCCAAGTGGGGGATAGGGTGTATCTTAAAGTCTCTCCCTGGAATGGTGTTTTGAGGTTTGGGAAGAGAGGTAAATTGGCTCCCAGGTATGTGGGATCTTGCCATGTGGTGGAATGTGTTGGGGAGGTGGCTTTTAAGTTGGAGTTGCCTCCTGAGTTTCACAGGTTGTATCTAGTGTTCCATGTGTCCATGTTGAGTGAGTTACACTTTGATACCGAGTTAGTGCTTCATCTAGTGGAGGTTGAGTTGGAAGAAGATATGTCGTATGTTGAAGGACCCATGTTGATCCTTGATAGAAGAGTGAAGAAGTTAAATAAGAAATATATAGTGTTGGTGAAGTTTCTGTGGCATCACTATGGTGTTGAGGAAGCCACGTGGGAGCTTGAGGAAGAGATGCATAGGAAGTACATGTCTCTTTTCTCTTAGGATTTCAGGGGTGAAATCCTTGTTAGGGGTTTATGGCTTGTAAGACCCTTGACCTGTGTTTTGGGTTAAACCTGTTTGTTTTTCTTAATCATGTGCTTACAATATTGCTCTAATCCTTTGATATGCTTTTAGAAATTGTGGAGAGCTTAAATGTCTAGTTTGAGCTTGTTTGGATGATGTTTGTGCTTTATGTGCTTATTTTGGGTCAATTTGCAAATTGCCTATTTGAGAGAGTTATCTTTCAATTTGTCACATCTAGTGTGTCCCTTCCCATCCTTGGCATCATGAGAGAGAGTTTGAAGCTTTGGTTGAGCCTTGTATGAGTGGTGGCATCACTAGAGGTGATTAGGGTTTCTACGGTTTTGGTTGGTTTCGACCTTGATGTGTTTTGTTGAGTGTCTCAACCCTTGTTTTGACCTTGTGATGAGTTTTGGGTGTGTCTCAACAAATACACCCTCCTTGGGATGTTTTGTCTTGACCATGATGGTCTTGAGGTGTTTTGGGTCAAGGTAGTTGCTCTTTGGTGATGTTCTTCCTTGGTGTCTTTGTGACCTTTTATCTCGGCCAGAATGTATGTGTTGCTCTTATTTCGACCTCCTTGAGGTGTTGTGACCGAAACCAATGTGTTGGGGACCTAAGTGGTTGACACCCAACATCATTTGTATCACCATCTCATTCATGCAAGGATTAAGTGGTCGCATGTGTGTTTTTTGGGTGGACAAGTGTCCCTTTGGTTCCTGTAGGTGTTGACACCTCATTTCCACCCTACTTCTCTCCTCCTTTAGTATATAACCCATTTTCTCTCCTTGAAAGTGAACCTTTCGGACTTCCTTCTTCCTCCATCTCTTTTGCTAGTCCTTGGGGATTGGTGGATAAAGGAGAGTTGATCCTTGGAGCTTTGGCGACCAAGTTCCCTTGCATGTGGTGACTCTTGATCATCTTCAACCTTGGTAAGTGTATGCCTTTTTTTGTGACATTTCCCTTGGATATTCCACTCCATATCTTTTTCTTTTCTCTTCCTTAGACCATGGACCATCCATGGTGGTCGTTTTGGAGAGAAACTCTTCATCACAAGGGTCATAGACCATGTTTTGACAAGGTGGTACCCAAGTGAGAGGGAGTTTCTTCTCTTTTTTCCCTCTTCTTCCTTTGGTTCGGACAAGGGTTCTCTTACCCTCTTTTCTTAAGCAATCTTTGACCTTTGTGTCTTCTTCTTCTTGAGGTGATCTTATTGCCTAGAGTGGAGCTTTTTGTGGGGCTTCAAACCCTTGGTGTTCGTGTGCTTGTAGCTAGTGATCCTTGGAGTTGATCTTCCTTAAGGCAGGTTATATAACTCTCTACCCTCTCTATTATTGCACTTTTCTTTACTACATGTTGTTGTTCCTCTCTCTAAATCATAAACCTAACATGCTAGTAGATGTTATCATGATCTAGATCTTGAATGATGGTGATAATCATGCTTGGTTTGCTTAGAATCTGAAACCCTAATGTAAGGTACCAATTTTGAAAGTGGATGTGTAATGGTGGTTTTCTTCCTATCTTTTGACCTTGGTTTTGACCACATGCATGATGCTCGTGTACCTTGGTGTATCATGGAGTTTAGGTTCTATTTTGGGTGTGTTAACATGGTTTATCGCTCTTGCATGAGGTTCTTTCATGGTGGTTTAATGGCACATGTTTTAGGGTTTTTGGTGACTGGTTTTGTATGAGGTTTCCTTCCTTGGTGATGGTGGTTTCTTTGTTGTTGTCTCCTATTTTGGTCACGATTTATCTTCTATTTTGATCGAGGTTCATTTCCAAAATTGGACTTTGTTTTCTCGCATCTGAGTCCACATTTTTCGATGGGGGTCCTTTTCCTTGATGGTAGTATGACTTAAGTGGTCGATACACCATGTCTTCTCTTTGGTCGAGACACTTTAATACTTGGTGTTTTGGTCAAGATGTTGCTTCTATTTTGGGTCGAGACATGTGCCCTAGTTCTGGTCGAGACACGTACCTTGTGTTGGTCATAACCTTTCTTTGGTTTTTTGGTCGAGACAAGTCTTGTTTTGAGGTCGAGACAGCCTTTGGTTTTGCGGTCGAGACAAGTGCTTTTGAGGGTAGTCAAAACCATAATCCTTGTGGTATCTCTGCCACAGCACAATAGTGAAACTAGATCATTCCTCTCCTAGACCCCAGCAACATGTGTGTGAGTATTGAGTCAGTCAATGAGTAGGCAATTATGTAATGGAAGTAATAAACAAAAAAACAAATAGAACTGAATGACATCACATATTGGCTATTATAAGAATAGGATAGAAGCTAACATTGATACATCAATAAAGTATGAAAGCACAAAAATATATAAGCAAACTTTGTCGAAAATAATAAAACTCTGTATCTCTACATAATCTGCATAAAAATGATCATAAACTATAACCACGTGTCTGTAATCCTTAAACTAATGAAATAAGACAACCTTACTTATACTAATCAAGAATGAGATTCAAGAACATATGCCAAATGTTAGTTGTATCATCAGAATCATCTATATCTTCATCTTCATGCTCATTATACGAGTTGTGTCTGACTCGTCTTCATTATGTTCTTCAACTTCCTCACCATCAACTACAATTTTTCTCTTTCCTTTCTCTAATTTTGTCAAAACTTTGTCCTTTTTTGGTGTCTTTGCCTTTGTTGATTTGCTTGTCGAAGCATGTACAACTTTCCTGTTACAGGAATAAGTTTCAATCTACACAGTAGTAGCATATTCCCCTTCTCCAGCAACAATAGATGAACTTGCAACTCCTTTTCTCTTATGTCTTCTCTCTTTGTCAATCCCCATTTCCTCATCAATGAGTCTCCATGTGAGACCATCATGATCAGGAGTTGTTGCCTCATCAAGAATCCCAATCATCCACTCACTTCTCCAATTCAATTTTTCTATTTCAGTTGGACCAAAATTTGTGTTATCATCCATGAGTTTTTCACGACATTCAACAAGTCTGTAGTTGCATTGGATCTAGTCAATTTGTCTAATCTCTTTTGCAATAATTGATTTATTCTCTTTGTGTGAATATACATTCACAAAAAGGGATTATTTAATAACTCTTGGTTAATATTTTAAAATTTTAAATGTATGTATTGAGATATGAACTTACACTTACAAAATTTAAATGTACTCTAATATTTTTCACAACTTGAGGTGGTACAACAAAGACTAAGCATATGTAGAGCTACCCTCAAGCATTAGGTCAATGCAATGCGCATCACATGGAGTCCAAAACAAATGCATCCATTTTTGTTGAAGAAGTTTGGCAACCAATACAAAATTTGAAGCATTGTCAGTCACCACCAGTATCACATATTTTGGACATATCATCTCAATTTCCTCAGATAAAACCCAAAGAGAAAGTCACTTATGTTCTTATGACCTGACTATATCAACGAAGTAGAGAAAGAAAGTCCCATGAGGTGAGTTGATGATGGAGTTGATGAGACTTCTTCCTCACCTATCAGACCAACTGTCAGACATCAAACTACAACCATACTACTTCCATGCATAAATGTGATCCTACTACACCTTATCTATATGTATATACTCCTCATCTAACAACCTGGTCCTCAATGTATGATATTTGGGTGGCATATATCCTATGCCTGCTTGAACAATTGCCTTCACCTTTATTTCATATTGCATGTTGTTTGCGACATTGAATGGTTGCCTCCTTGATAAAATCACCTAGCTAACTCCCTATCAGCTCTGGTGGTATCCTCTTTCTTGAATGCAATGTCAATTTTCATGGGTGCTCGTCCAACCTTTCTAAGTACTACCACTTTGTGTGGTAGTAGAGAATAGGTGTGCATCCATTGGTCCTCTTTCAGTCATCCTCGTATTTTTTGCCATCCCTCTTGTTCTTTGACTGACATTCTCTACATTTTGAGCCTAGCCTTCAACCTCTGTGTCTTCAATGTCATGATCATCAGCTGAAGTAGGAACAGATGTATGTCACCACTAAGAACATGTGCCTTCCTCTTGTTCTTTTCCATGTGCTCCAAAATCTCCTACCTAATCTGTGTTGTGATATAATTACATTTTACCACATTTGACCCTTTACCAATAAGAACATGTGCCTTCCTCTTGTTCTTTTCCATGTGCTCCAAAATCTCCTACCTAATCTGTGTTGTGATATTCTTACATTTTACCACATTTGACTGACATTCTCTACATTTTGAGCCTAGCCTTCAACCTATGTGTCTTCAATGTCATGATCATCAGCTGAAGTAGGAACAGATGTATGTCACCACTAAGAACATGTGCCTTCCTCTTGTTCTTTTCCATGTGCTCCAAAATCTCCTACCTAATCTGTGTTGTGATATTCTTACATTTTACCACATTTGACCCTTTACCAATAAGGTGTTCTTTCAACCTCTTGATCCCTACATTACTTATGTGTCCACCAAACCACATTGAACTTTGTTCTTGTCAGACATACTAGGCTAGAAATCAAATTTCCACCATGCCTCAATAGACCAAGCCTTTCTCTTAGGGTCATTCACCAAGACTGAATAATGATTATTTCCAACCCCACTATCAACGTCTGGGATAACAGTAGCTGAAGCATTATTGTCATCGACAGACTCCATCCTAGACGTAAAAGAATTAAGTAAAATAAAAAAACTTGTAGTTTTATCAATTAATGTTTGGATTTCAATCAATTAGTCACCTGACTAAAATATATGAAAGTGTTGCAATTTTAATTATGAGAAGTACTTGCACTTTCATTTCAAAGAATGTAAATTGTAGCTGATAATAACTTAGAATTGCATTGTTTAAAGTTTATTGAATCACTTGTATTCAAGTAGACTTAAGTACTTGCACTTATATGCACTATTCAGAAGTATGTAATGTAACAACTTTTATTAAACTGTTTGTAATGTATTCCAAAGAATGTATAGCTACTTGCACAGTTTACTTTTTATTTAACTACTCAACTATTATTTTTTATGACTGCCTAATAATCATTGTTTGTGTATAAGTTACAATAATCAGGAAGAATCATGCACAATGAAGCATCTTGCAGGGAGAAGAGAGAACACCCAATTACTTACTTTTGAAAGAAAATAAGGTCAACAATAACACTATATACGGTGCAAACTAAAAAAATAGAGCATAGATGAGGGGAAGACGATTAAGAGGAACAATGGAGGGGGCAAGATAAAAGGAGGGGGAAGGATAGGTCATAGGAAAAGTAGGGAACATACATGTATGACTATGGTCCTTGGCTCCTTGCTCCATGGCACCAGAAAAAGAGCTGGCGCCAAAAATTGCAGACTCTTAACGACTGTTGCTATAAGAAATCAAAAGAATGAGCATCAGAGATGAGAGGAACAAGGGAGGAGAAGGGGGACATAGAGGAAAGGGAGGGAGAAGTGTACAAGGGGACATAGCTTTGCAGCTATATCTTATAGCCCACTTGATCCTTGCGCCAAAAAACAAGCCGATGGAATTTAGATGTGCAGCTAAAAAAAAGGAAAAGAAGAAGTCCCACAGTAAGAGTGAAGAGGGAGAGGGGAGGAGGAGGAGGAGGAAGGGGAGCCAGGGGAAGTGGAACATACTTTTCCATGTGCTCCTTGAGCAGGCCAACGAGTAGATGATGTGTCACAACGTCACAGGACAGAGTTTGTATGTTTCATCAAAAAAATTGTTTATTAGAGGGTGGGTTAGAATTGTCAGATTGGGATAATTTTATACAAATGGTTTGATTTTACTACGATTCATGTTAAAAATGGAATTTTATTAATGTTATGTTTAATTAGGAATCATAATTAAAAGAGGATTTTAACTATTACTAGTTTTTTTAAGTTATAAAGTTTTAATGGACCTTTGATTTGGCCCAATGCTCGGGTGTCTGCCTAGCCCACTTAGCTATCTTAGTTTTTATTTCCTTGGTGCCTATAGTGAAAGGGTCCATGGGCCACCCAACCCACCTAGGTGCGCCTAGGTGCCCACTCTTACAACACTGACTATAATGAGGCATATATCAACTATAAATCATGTTATTTCCACCTAGGAATGGCATAGTTAGTGGCACTTTTAGAGGAGATAGAGTCATTTCTCTTACTTTGTGAAGCACAATTAGTCATTTCTCTTACTTTGTGAAGCACAATCATAAGTTTACTATTCATTACACACTTTATTAGGTTTCATGTTAGGTTAGATGCATAGTAGGCATATATGATAGGGTGTTGCTGATCCTTTTTTTAGGGAAAAAAGGGTCATTGTATTAATAAGAAACGTCCATACAATCCTTTGTTCAACACTAGTTAGGGACCATGACATGACAAAAACTCATCTCGTATAGGTGTTTTGACTTTACAACCAATTTTAGATGGCTTTGCAACTAAATCATAGGATAGATGTTGATATTTTACTGTGACATGTAGTTAAACTAGGAAAGGTAGAGTCTGGTCAACATAGTTTTTACCATCCAAATTGATAGAGGTGACTTGTAGATGATATGTAGTGGAACACAAGCTATGAGCTACACATCGGACCAGACAACATGTATACAAGGAAGCCATGCACCTCCATGCATGTAAAATGCATCAATGTAAGGTGCTCACTTTAATAGCACTCCCTACTGCAAGTAAAGAGGAGAATGACATGAATAAGTCCTCTCCTTTATTTATTTTTCAAAGAACATGCCCATGAAAATTTGATGTACATAATAAAGAGTTAAGAGGTTCCCTTAAAGTTTTATAGGGACGCAGCCCCTGGTTGATTGAAGCCCACCAGGGCATATGGGCTCTGACGAGTGGAGCATATGGCCCTTGATTTCCATTAGAGGCAAAAAATCCCATTGGCCTTAAGCAGTTGGTGGCTAGGTGACAAAGGAGAGTTGAGGGTGGCTATTATAAAGGGGTTTTAGTTTGGGAGGAAAACATGGGAGGAAAATTATGGAGTTAGAATTTAGCCAAAGCCCTACGATTGCTCTGATACCCATTAAGAGAGAGCTGTCAAAGGGTGTCGAGGAAGGATTTAATGTGCAAGGGGTGTAACGTGGCACCTTTGTATCAAGGAGGTGAGTAATAAGCCTAAGAAGTGTATGAGACATTCATGTATGTTTGTATGTGTATATGTTTACTTATATATATATATATATATATATATATATATATATATGTTACACGCATACATATGTAAGTATGGTTGTGTATTTGTGTATTGTCAGTAATCACGACAACTAACTTTATGAAAAATTTATCTTTAAAATGTGGGTATTTCCCAACAATATTTGACTTCATTTGGGTCTGGATATGTTTGTATATGTATTACATATATATGTCTATGTATGTGTATTGTATGGATATATGTATGATATATTTATACATATATCTATATATATGTATGTACACATGCACACACATATACTATAAATATATACTTATATATCTTTGATTTCCCAACTTCTTCCCAATTTGTTGACTGCATTTTTACCATTTGTACATTCATGCATTTCCCCAATTTCTAAACTCAATAACTCGGTGAAACTTATCCCATATACCTAATTTGTAACTATGATGTGTATTACATGTGACATACATAATACATATGTGTATGTATGTATCATCAAATATATATGGTCTATGTTAAGTAAAACTAAAATTAAATGTAACTTGTTCACTTATTTAAAGCTAAGATTCAGAGTTATTAGACCTGACCTGGCCGGTTCAACCGACTGAGCTGCCACCTGACAAGCCCAGTAGGTAGCCTAGCCTCCAAACCTATTTTTGAAAAGAAAAAAATTGGAGTCTTTGACGCTTGAATCGGCCACCCGGTGACCCAATCATGGGTTTGCTGAACTGAGGTGGGTCATAACTCCCTAAAATATGCTACATCTATGCCTTTGCCCTGTCCAAAAAATAAATAAATAGACCCAACATTGTTCAATAATATACTAGAGATTGCTTGCTCATTCATGTCATCATTGTTGTGTGATGTAAAACTATTGATTTTCTTTTTTATTTCTGTATGGATTTGCTCTAGATTTTAATCTTCTATTATTAATGTATATATGTGTGTGTGCATATCTATGTATTTATATGTGTATGTATGTATATATGTGTGTATGCATTTATATATATATATTTATATATATATAATGTATATGTATGTATATATATGTATGATGTGAAGTCACCGGGTGGACTCGGTGGCTGAACCAGTGACCGGAGACCCAAGAGCTTAGCCAGGTCGTCCTCCAAGTCAGGTTTAAAAACCTTGAGCTTAATTGTGAAGTTAGTCGATAGACTCACACTGTAATTGTGATAAATTAAAGAGATGGCTAAGAACTATATTGATAAGAGAGACACTCTCTTATATATATGAGAAGGAGATACAATGAAGTGGACAAAACCCTAATGGGCCCATATTAAAAATAGACACAACTTAATTAATTAGACTCTCTGACACTCCCCCACAAGATGGAGTTTGGGAGAATCCCTAATCAGCTTGCAAATAGACTTACATACAAAAACAAGATAAAAAGATAAACCAAGACCATACCAGAAAAATTCTCCTCCTCAAGAATACAATAAATCACTCATCATCCAAATACCCCCTAAGATAGACCAAAGTAAGTATGCAAGCAGGTCGAATATGAAGCATGTCACAAGTAAGCACGTAAAAGAAGCTTCTCGATCAAAAGGATAGGCATCTGGAGTAGTAGTAAATATAGTAGCAAGTATGTAAGTAGGTCAAATAAAAAGATAAACCAAGACCATACAAATACCCCCTAAGATAAACCAAAGCAAGTATGCAAGCAGGTCGAATATGAAGCATGTCGCAAGCAAGCACGTAAAAGAAGCTTCTCGATCAAAAGGATGTGGCATCTGGAGTAGTAGTAAACATTAGCAAGAAGGCGTCAGAGTCTTCATCACAATCGCTATCACTGTCTAGAGAGTGTTGGATCATAGGCCCAGAGAGTCCTGGGTCACAACAATAGTACACAACATGCTTACAAAGTATGGATAGGTCAATGCACAAAAAGCATGGATATTACGAGAGAGTGCTGGAACACAGTAGCAGATAGTCAATGTTTGCAAGGCACAAACAATGTCAACGTGCAAATAAAGCACATACAAAAAGTAGAAAGTAGAGTCGACGTAGTTGGATAGAATACCATCAACGCAAATCAGTAGCCATCAAACAACTTCAAGATTAGTAGTAGAAACTGAAGCCCCAAAAGATACAAATATATAGAGCAGCGGGAAGATCCTCATAGATAGAAATAGAAATAAATCTCCTCTCATCATTTTTCCTCTCTTATATTTCTCCCCTTCACACCAACCATGGAGAAGAACAACAGTTGGAGTGGACAAACACATGAAAATAGGTGGGTGAATATGTAGATGATAGGAGAGGAAAAAATAACATGCACCATAATTGTGAACTGGTGATTTGTTGTTTGTAAAAAAGAAACAATGCTGAAGTAGAGTCCTAAGAAAATAAATAAGGTTGGATAGTTATAGAAAAAGAAACATAGTTCCATCTACCCCCGCATCAATAAATTTGACGATCCAAAAATGACAAGAGTGTAGAAGAGATTCACTAGCTTTACTATCAAAGAATTAGAATAGGTTGGCTTTCATGTTGCGTGTCTATCCAGGATTGCAGTAATAGTAATGAAAAATCCAACCAAAATTCACTTGGTGTAAATAGTTGTAGTGAGACAAATATATATTCAACATATCAAAAAGAGAAGACTTGACTCCATAGAAAGGATATGGATAATTTTTTAAAAATAAGGCCGATGCAACACTAGATAGGTTGGGCCATGATTTGATTTAAAAAAAAGAACATCAACATGGTAGCCAGTATGTACATAGCACCGTGGCACAACGACCTCCGATCCTCAACCTTTAGATGACAACAACTCACAGAAGATTTGAAATTCGACTGCTAAGGTAGCAAAATCAGGAGCATCTGCCCTTATGACAAGTAGTAACAACAACAAGGCCCACGGTTCTTGCAATAGAATTAGGAGTAGCCAAAGTAGGTAGGATGAGGTGGGTGAGTGGGATCCATGTGACCTAGTAGCAAGGAGACCAACAAAATCCTCAACTAGGGTCGGAGGCTACAGGAAGTAGCAAGAACAAGGCTAGGGGACGATGGTGGCGACTTCAAATCCAGAAGGCAATATGCATGATATACAAATCTATCAAGAAAGAATATATATCCAACATTTTCCAAGGAGTAGGACGGTAGCACGGAGAGAGAAGAAACAATAGCAGGATCAATTGAAAGGCCTGCACACAGTCAACAAAGAGGTAGAGTGGCCACCCCTAGGTGGAGGCTTCCTCTCTCCTTTTCTTTCTTTTCAAGTTTCAATTTGTAGGATGACTATTTTGATACCATGTGATAAAGTAAAAAGATGGCTAAGAGCTATATTGATAAGACATAAGAGATACCCTATCCTATATATAAGAGAAAGAGATACATGAAAGCAGACAGAACCCTAATGGGTTGAAGACACAATTGGGCCCATATTACAAAGAGACACAACTTAACTAATTAGACTCTCTAATAGTATTAATTATAATTTCTAGCAAATAATGGCAATAAATACTTTATTGCATTGTCTAAAATTTCAACTAGACAAAGAAATTCATGATATAATTTGGAATTATTAAGAACTAGGCATAGCGGTAGGTTTAGGATTTGGCAATTTTTTGACCAGCCAGAAAAAATGGAATTTGGAAAAATGGATTTAGGAAAAAGTTGATAACTTTTATTCAAAGTTTGGTCAACTATTCAAAAATAATTCCAAACAATTTGAGGATCTTGAGGAGACTATTTTCAGTAACTATTAAGGTCATACTATATATCACATACATGTAACTATTAAGGTCACTAGACATGGACTCTTTGGCCTACACTTTTATTGAGTGAAAATAGTAGGAAAAGAATTAAAGAAAAGTTGACAACACCAATGTATATAACAATATGAGAGAAGTTTGTGAAACATTCGTAGTGATTAATGAAACATTAAGCATACATTGTAATGCAATGATAGATAAGAGGTAAATAAAAAAATCAAATTCAAAGGATTACCTATTTGTTGATTTAAGAGAAGAATACTTTAGTCGAGGATGCAGACACAACATTAGAGAAGAAGGGGTGAAGGTGGAAAAGGTCGACACATCAACATGGACCTTCAGTTCCATACATAGCCTACACAACCATGTATTAGCTTGAAAATTGGGCATCTTAAGGAGACTATTTTATGTTATTCAGTACCTCATGGAGAAAAACTCCACATTCTATCTCAAAGGTCGAAGGCAAGGAAACACAAACATGTTTCTAGACAAGGACACAAACACATGGCACAATAATTTAAAAAATATAGGACATTCACAACATTGAATGTTGTGGAAATATTCTTTTAGTTATATATATGGGGGTGTATGATATATGAATCGAAATTATTTTAAGATTCATATAGATTAATGTATCTATATATGTATAACCTTATATGCATACAAATATATGTGTTTTCGTGTGTTCATGAGAAACATTATGAAGTAGAAAACTATACATGTGCTTCTTATGTAAAAATGATAGATTATAGAATAGATAAATGAGTTCATGCTACTCAATTAATCAATTCATTAGACTATATTTTGATTCAATATATTTAATTAATCGCAAATTTTACATATTTATTTTTGGTTTGCAACTATAATTAGATCCCTATGTTCTATGTTATATTTTTCAATGAAAAGACAAAAACACTTGTATATGCAACACTTCTACTCTAAAATAGGCTATGGAAGCAGCAGCAACTGCATTGGTGTGTCTAAGAAGTGTTTGGTCCATGTCTAGCTATGTCCGGACTATATAAAAAGACCAGAAAGTATTAGAATGACTTTAGGCCATTGTCTTTGAAGTGTATGTATTCAAAACATGCTCGACATGGACACGAGGGTGGTCAAGAAGTGTTCATGCTTCCTAGGTCACAGGGAAACTCTATGAATTTGGTCTCATGACCATTCTTTTGAACAACTACCTATTGCGTTGGGCATTCTAACATTGATGAGCATCTATACTATAACAATTTCCTCAAACCAGTTCAATTTTACTGCAAAAAGAATGATTGACTTCAAATCCACATAAATCCACATGCAAATTCCATCAACTCCAAAAAAAGATCTACCAATAAATAAGAAAAGTTTGTTAGGAATTTGCCTCGCGAGTGTGCTTTTCAACCACCACCTATTTTAGATAATCCATGCATTCATTTGCTAAAATAAGACAAAAAGGGCCCACAAATGATCTGTAGATGAAAACATTCATTTTCTAAATAAAATAAAAAAATTGCACACACAGATCTGCAGATGAAAAACACAATGCATGACCACCAGAGGTGCCCCAAAGATCGAGTAAGTGTGTGTAGGGTTGGGTTCTCTACATGTAACAACCCACATAAAAAGGAATCCTAGATGCTAGGGTCATAGTAGAAGCCAAGTAAGAGATCAGAGTGACAGTGAGTTCCCCTTATACAACCACTAAATTGGTAGTTTATTCAACACAGACAAGTATAACATGTCAAACATCGGTGGGGCCACTCGGGGAAGCCATTACAACGTCTTCATCTAGTTCATAGTTGATCATTCCCAAGGTAGTGAAAACTTCATCATCATTTGTAATGAAGAACGCTCACGAGTCTGTCCTAATCTTGAGAGTCATTGGGAAGTGCTTGTAAAAAGTTGTATTCAAGTATTGAAAGCACTATAATATTTGATACGATGCTTAGTAAGATCTTTATTCTCAAAATAGTTTAGGTTTCTTGCAAGCCATATATTCCAACGACATGATGCTAAGTTGTTAGGTTTGTATGTAAGATTTGGGTTAACTTTTTTTAGATATAATTGTGAGAGTGATTTTATTCACATTGTCTCTCTCTTATGGGTTGTTCAAAAAGGGACTCGTGTAGAGATGTCTATCCACTTGTAAAAGAAAGCCCTATCCCTTTAAAAGAAAAAGAGAAAGGATCGAGCTGCTACAAAGTCTTCTTTACACATTTGATGTATTTGTAACTTTGTCTATCTTTTTGGTAAGCTTCTCTCACTTGTGGAGGCATGAGAGAAAGGTTGTTAAAAAGGTAACAGTCAGTAATGCCACCACCGTATTTTGCTAATCCTCTTGTCATTGTATCTGCTTCCTTGTCCACATTCATCACCATGATAGATTTCTCTCAATAGCTATCATGTATTTCATGAATCACATGGAAAAGTTTCCTAAGGGAAGATTGAGGATTCGTTCATGAGGTTAATCAGTAGAGAGGAATCGGTCTCAAAGAAATTTGATAGGAGATGTTGAGCTTTGCCTAAGTTAATTGAATAAAAAAGAGCTTCCAAGTATGCCCCTACTTTATACATAGCAATTGCATGTGTGGAGAAGGCCCAGATTGCATCTCCATTGATTTCCTATGCAATACCTCCAATCCCCACCATACAGGTTCTATTATCCATTGGCTTCCATTTTTTTCTTCCAATATTCACCTTCATTTCTCACAGAGGAGGTTTTGTCCAGCCTACTTGAAAATAAGTTCTGGAGAAAGTATGAGGGATAGAAATCAAATGTTTTCTCTAAGCCACCAGTGTATGTGGATCTCCTCCAAATTCATCAACACACGATCCACTCATAATCCTGTTGAAACAAAGGATTGCTTCTCTCCATATACGTGTGCGGTTAAAATGGCAACCGTCATATCTTCTTGCACACTGAGCTTTCCATAAACACCATAACAAAATTTGGGGAGATTTGGGTTAGATGCACGCCTCAACTTTGTGAATGAGCATTCTAACATTGATTCGTGCTTATACTATAACAACTTCCTCAAACTAATTCAACTTTATTGCAAAAGAACCAATGGCTTCAAATCCACATACATATTCCATATATATAGTCAGGCTAGAATACACTCAAGTGTACAGATCGCATGAATATACTCAAGTGTATTTGCATATAAACACTATTTTTTGCAAAATGTAAACCATTTATCTTCACTTTCATACTATAACTAGGCTACATATAAATTTTGAGCCCATTTGGATGAGTGTAAGTCACTCATTCAAGTACAACAAAATCGACGCGCGAAACTAATTTGAAATGCTTAATTTTTGCAGTCTTTATAACATGACCTATAAATGTCCAAATGTGCTCAAATTTTGTATATAAGGTATTTACAAGATGTTTAAGAAGATCAATGGATTAGATTTTTTTTAAATATTGCATCATGAAAAACTACTTGAGTGTATTCTGCTCCAAATACACTCGAGTGTATTCTAGCTTGACTATATATATATATATATATATATATATAGAGAGAGAGAGAGAGAGAGAGAGATAGAGAGAGAGGTAGCGATCTAGTGAGAAACATTCTACGGTGAGAGCATGAGATGCATTTGAATAACTACAAAGTTGTAGCTTATTTTCAATATCCAACCTTATGGATGGGAAGGACATCATTACATTTACCTTCACACAAAAAATCATCACAATTGAATATCTTTTACATGTCCATATATACAATATACACATTATACATCCAACGGTCAGCCTAAAACTCAATATCGAGTGTTGAAAAAGATTTGCTTGTTGTGTGTGAAATACAAGTCTTATGATGATGAAATTTTGTGAGAAGGTAACTAATAGGATATATTTTTAATCCATATGGTTTGATTATGAAATTTTAGTCATTGTGTAAAGTTATTCAAATGTCTCTCATGCTCTCACCAAGATATGTTTCTCACCGGATCATTGTCATATATATATATATATATATATATATATATATATATATATATATATATATATATATATATATATATATATATATATATATATATATATATATATATATATATATATATATATACATAGAGAGAGAGAGAGGCAGGCTAGTGTACACTCAAGTGTACCAGAGGCACCATACACCTTAGTCATTCTTAAAAATCTAGTAACTTTTTGAAAATTCTAAACCGTTGATCTTATTAAATATCTTAAGAACACACTATATAATAAATTTTAGCTCATTTGGATACTTATAGGTCATGCATCTAAAGGAGGAAAGAATCATGCATTTCAAATTAGTTTTGTGTGTCGATTTTTTTGTCCTTGGATGAGTGACTGACACTTATCCAAATGAGCTCAGATTTTGTATGTGGCCTATTATTATTGTAACCATGAAGATCAATGGATTGGATTTTAGAAAGACAAGGTCTAGATAGGCAAACACCATTGAGGTATACGACATAATCTGTACACTCAAGTGTATTCTAGCCTCTCTATCTATCTCTCTCTCTCTCTATATATATATATATATATATATATATATATATATATATATATATATATATATGTATATATATATAGAGAGAGAGAGAGTGATGATATTATGGGAGACAACTTTGTGTGTGATATATATATATAGAGAGAGAGTGATGATACTATGGGAGACAACTCTGTGTGTGATATTGCGAGAGGTACGTAATCTGTCTGTCCATTTCCGTCCCTGACACGAACAATGGGATCTGCCGCTGACTCACGTCTGACGACTGGGAAAAGTATACTGTCACGCTCTGCGGCGGATTGTCTGGCTTATGTTAATTAAAAAAATTAAACCAACACGCCCCAATGTTCTTGCTCTGAAGATAGACTTACCCACTAACATCCTTTTCATACTTTGACCAAAGCCACATCTCTAGTTTGTCGATTACTTTGAAATTGCTTACCTCATATGCGATCGTTAGCTTTATTTCATTCCCTAGTTTTGTTTGTCCTTTCATTACGACAAACAAGCAAATCGCCAAACAGTACTTTCCCAATGCTTATACACCTCCCATTATTTAAGAAACTACGAATGACTTTATGTTGGACTTTTAAGGGTAAGTAACTATGTGTGTTCTTTTTTTGTCAGCTCAATTCACCCCTAAATATGAATATGTCATCTCATGTAAGTTTGAACCAATGACCTCCCGTCTACAGATACGTAGACTATCCACTCGACTTGTGCACTCCTAATAAAAAAAAGTAATAGTTATTTGTACTCAATTGTACTTTCAGATCTTGTTTGGCACAGACCAAACTTAGTCTCAAACTAGAATCACATATGTCTTTTGCTATAGATATAGCCTCTATTTGATTTGAGAGTGAGATTATGAAATTTGGATTAGGTTAGTCGATAGCTCTGGATTAATTTTTCTAGATTTGATCATATTTTTGTTTGGTAACTCAATACTATCGCAAGCACTCATTAAATAAGAGTGACCTCATAACTTATGTTTTTCAGTGTTGCAAGTAAAACAAAATAATAGAAAAGACATTCAAATCCGGACTGGGTTCCTAAAATCCCGCCAAGAATAGGAGTGACTTGGTCTGGATTAGAGGATTATGGAACTCCAAACGGACCCCGTCAATCCGGTTTTTGTCAAACAAAACAAGACTAGAATTGGGTAGAGTTAGTCGAGATTAGCGCCTATGTGGCACACAAAAAGACAATGCCTAGTTTGAATCAGATCACAAACCAAACATCACCATAATGTTCAGACTTCCTCATGTAGCCTACCTCCTGACACCACCTCTTGGTGCAACAACACTGCTCTCAAGATGTTCTTCGTGTTCTCCAGACATATCTTTTTCTTCTTCTTCTGCATAAGCAGAATCTATGATCAGATATGTTGAATAATGCAAGAACAGACACAAACTCTAATCTTATGTCCCCGTAGACTCAGCAAACCTAGAGCTATAATACCAACCTAACTTGTGAAGAACCATCACCACAAAAATGAGATTACTCAAAACAAAGTACGGAATCAACTACTAAACAAGCACATTACCACAAAACATGGCAAATTAAAACCAATCTGATATAACCATCTCAAGAAGAAACATAAACATCAAGGTTCACAATCTACCATCTCATGTATCACATATCATACCATAAAGGTATATACATTACTGTACAGTGGCCATCATGCCACAACTTGAAACATGTAACAAAAATAACATGTTCACATATACAAGCCATACATGTACAACTATGACATACTGCCAAAAACCTTATATCAATGTACAACATCTACAAAACACCCTTCCAGGACCTAAAAGTACAAAGATGACAATAGGACTCTACTACAAGACACTAGCAGCATATCCAACCTTCAACGACTACTGATCTTCTTACTGTTCTTCCTCAACCGCACGACTCTACCACGACGAGCATGACCACCTAAAAGATATGGAAACACACAGGGTGAGACCAACATCCCAACGAGAGATATAACTCTCCACCAACAACTATTATTAACACAGATAGATCATAACAAATTAAGAATTATGAGCAGATACAGCTAAATGAATAATTAAAACCGATAACACAAGTTAGGTAGATTAAGTAGCTACAACTGATAAGGAGAACATCCTATACTTTTAGAAGGAATATGAAGAACTTGTATAACTGTTATCAACTAAAAAATATAAAAAACAAGGCAAAGTGTAACATCTAATGTGATTCGTGTTTAACCCTAAGTAAATATACGACACGATCGTTGTGATGCCCCGACGCGCCACAAATGAGATTACTCAAAACCAAACCCAGAATTATAACTAAATAAGTGTATTACCATAAAACACAGGAAATTAAAACCAATTTAGTAAAAACACCATAAGCCAAAAACTTATCACATATAAGTCCACAAGCCTGCCATAGGCATCACACATCATATCACAAGGTGCTTACATCACTGTGTATCATGATTCATGTCATCAACTTGTTATATAAGATACATGTTCCATTTATATACATATACACATGCCATATCTGTACAACCATGGCTCACAGACCAAAAATGTCACATAGATAACATATCCACAAAACACAACGAGAACATCCCCAAAGACCTAAGTGTACAGGGACGACATCTAGGACTCTATCACCAAAAGACTAGCAACGCATCCAACCTTATCAACTACTACTCTTGTTGCTCCTCTTCTTCAACTGCACGATCTCTACATCTTTGTGCGTGACCACCTAAAAGATGTGGAAACTCATGGGGTGAGACCAAACGTCCCAGAGAGAGATATAATTGTTACAACTCCAATTTTTGAGTTCTTTTGGTGAGAAATGTAATTTCTCCTATTAAAGATATTTGAACAAATAACGATATGATTTGTTTTGAATAAAAGGATTTCATTTACAATAGCCTTGTTGGTTGTTTATGGGCTTTATTGGCTATCGGGCCCAATAACAAGGAAAAGACAAAAGAAACTCCATTGTTAAATAAGTAAATAAGAAATGGAGAAAAGAAAGATGTAGAAACCTCTAGAAGGAAAAGAATATTATCCAAGGGTGGATTTCGTGCCTCTTGGGTTCCTTGGGTTCCAAGGAGTCCAAAGTTGCAAAGATAATGTAACAAGAAAAGAAAAGATCAATTAAATATTTCTTTATTAAGAAAGAAATTGAAAACAATGATAAAATATGGGAAATAAGTGGAAAGAGGTGTGATTGAGTTATCTTTGGTGGATTTTTGTATCCATAAGATTTCTAATGTTAAAAGAAATTCCAATAAGTAAAATAAAAAGAGAGATAAAGAGAAATCCTTGAAAATAGATATTTTACTAAAGAAATGAATAAGGTAATGAGAAATAATGGATATAGATGCATCTAGTAGGATAATGAGTATACTAAAAAGGATTTCGAAATATTAGAGTTTTTGGGGGTCCAAGGAGCCCCAATGAATAAAAAGAAAGAGAAAATACAAATAATACAAAATAAGAGGATAATGTGATGCATAATTAATGAATTTTTTGGTATTGTTAAAAAGGAGGTATTTTCTACTAAAAGAAAATATAAATTTGTGCCTATGGATTAAAAGTCAAGCATAAAGAGAATAGGAGAGAGAATTTTCAAATTCTTAAATATCCAACAAACATGGTTTATTAAAAGGACAATTAGGAGAGAGAAGATTGCTTCTCAATGAAGGAATATGTTTCCTTTTGAGAGTTGGACTTGTTTCCTCATAGGTGAACATTGTAGGGCATGGATACCCTCCCCTATATAAGGGGTAGAACCCCTGGTTCGAGTTCAAAAGAGATCCCACGCAACTCTCTCTTCTTCTTGTTCTTTATGTGCAAGCCCTAGCCCTGAGAGGATAGAGATACACTGAAGCAAGGAAGGCCCATGGTTGTTGGTATGTATGCCCATAGAGCAAGTCATGTGATGATTGTAATGGGATACTTTGTAAATGATTTGAATAATAATAAAGGTAATTTCTGATCTATATGTTTTAACTGTTTCTGAGATGAAAGTGTAACATGATATATGTCTAAAGAATTGGTTTACTCGATGACGTATGCTTTTGGGTTGAGGACCTAGACGATGAGATCATATGGATGTTAAGAGTATACATTATTATTTAGTCCCTAGTCAGTTGTTATTGTGGAAATAACCATAGCCATCAATAACACTAAAGACTAGATTGTGTGTTGGTTGATGACAGAATCTCATTAGTCATGATATAGTGATATCAAACCAAGCACATAGGTACTTGTTAGAGAACAACTGTATCGGACAGACCCACCGTGAGAGTGACACATGGAACCATGATTTGGTAGTCACAGTCAGCTGTCACAGTAATGGTGGTGAGTGTGATTCTTCGACCTGAAATCACTACACTCAACACATGTCGTTGGGTACACTTTGACATCATCAAACGCAATCCTGAAACATGGGTTGTTATAAAGGTGATGATTGGGTGGCTTTGACACATGGGGATTTTGAGGGGTGAGTGATAGATATGGGATTTGTCCCTCCTAAGGGAGTTTGATGTCCATGGCCACTTGATGAGTAGGATTGAGAAAGGCATGTGCATGCATGTGTGAATCAATATGTGATATTGATGTCACACACATCTCACCCAGTCTGCTCTGAGATCAAGGAAATGGATGAACGTTGAAAGGATGATTGTACCATGCCTTGAGTTCATTCAGGGCATTAGTGACAAAGGAATTCTACATTCACTATAACACCATTCACAGATTGTAGGATTGAAAGTTACTTTCTATTTCACTTGGGTAGCACTGATGTGCGACTAGGCACCGCTCTTTGCTTGTGAAGCCATAAGTGTTATAGACTTTCACTGAAAACATGAAATGGACATACATGGTCACACACATAGGATTTAACCTGGAAGAGGAGTATATCCACAAACGATGTTTAGATTGATTACTAAAGGAGTTTAGTAGTTCAATTAAACACTCAGTTGATTGATAGCTCAAAATCATAGTGTTCAAGGTGTTGGACCAATTGATTGGAGTATCGGATTGATTGAAACTGTGATTGACTGATTTTGCAAAGTCTACACTCCCAACCGATCGGCTCATGTGATGAACCGATTGACTCAGACTGGTGAACCGATCGGCTCAAGTGGTGAGTCGATCGGCTCATGTGTCATGAAATGATCGTCTCAATCATTGAACCAGTCGGTTTGTGGACCAACTGGGATCATTTGGAAAGTCAGAAGACTATTTTGCAAATACAATTTGTTTCACTTGTACAAATTTGATTTGAACAAGGATTAATATTTGATTAATAGGAAACAAATATGAAAGTCAATTTGAGTTGGACTAGGACCACGAACCGATCGGCTCAGGTGTCCCAAATGATCGGTTCAGGTATGAACCAATCGGTTGAGGTCACCAAATGACCGTTTCAAGGTTGAAACGATCGGTTTAGCTGGCGCAGTTGGTTGTTTTGTGGAAAATTTTGGACCCTTCTACGCCTGCCTTAATCCCGCATTGCCCGGGGTAGAGAACCTTGTCCCATGACCCTCCTATATATAGGGGTATTGGGGGCTTGTCAAAGCACAACTCAGAACACCAGTTGCTCTGCAAAGTTGTCGTTCTCTCTAGTTGTGGTAATTAGGAGAGCCTGAGAAAGTGCTACCCGATAAGGGAGGCACAGCAAGGGAAAGACAACTGCAGAAAAGTGAATGGTTGCAAGAGAGCGTGTCGGTGACTAGTATGCCGACAGGAGGGTATGAATCCTTCTAATTCCTTGTGGGACAAGGAGATCAGAGTTCTAGGTAATCTGTGTGGATGGCTGCAGATGCAGGAGAATTCTATCGCTCAGAGGACAGTTGTCAATCCCGATTGTCCCGGTGAGACCAGGAGTTGTACAGACACCGTCCAAGACCGGAGGTGAAGACCGCACAAGCCGTGAGGTAACGTCACCAAGCAAGCCTCGTGACAAGGTATGCCTCTACAAACCATCCTTCCTATTGTATAGACATTGACGCAATTCCTTTATTATGGGTTTGGGAGAAGAAAATTTTTGTTTCCGCTGCCTTCTCTGTCTCCCCCAAAACCCTACAGTGGTATCAGAGCCACGTCCACTACTCTATACTTTAGTATTATCGATGTGATCGGTTTTGATTTGTCGCCTTTATTTATTGCATACGATGCGAATAAAATTGGCTTTTGCATGTCCAATCCTAAATCTACAAATCCCAATATACATATATGATATGTAATATGAATGCACTCGATACGCGTCGCCCTTAAATGAGTTTTGTGGTGATTGTATAGCATGGTTATGGCCAATAAATCCTATGTATGTGTGCTTGGTTGAATGTGGTTGCTTACATCTTGGTCTGCACATTGATTCCCTATCTCCTATTCCTAATGTAACTCGAGATAACTCGAGATTTCTTTCCTACCATTGCTCCCCCCGAATGTAACTCGGGGTTTCGTTTTTCAAATGTAAAATATGATAGATTTTTATTTCTTGTTATGTCAAAGAATAGCAGACCTTTTGACGACCGGTTCGAGGCGCGAGACGAGCGGGTGGCGGCCTGAGGAGATGCACGATGACCAGTGAACCGGTCGGCTGGAGGCGCCAGTCGATCGGCTGGTGGCACCCCACCAACTGGCCTGATGGTGAGCCGATCAATCATGGAGATGAGTTGATCAAACCCAGAAAGGCAAAGCATAGAGTTCATCTTGTACACATTGCATGTGATGTGGACCTAGATGACCGTGATTCCTCTTAGCTCGAGGAATCACATTAGGATGGTCATAATCATTGCTTTTATCGTTTTGCACATTTTCTGTGGGATATAGCATGTATGATACTTACGATATTGTGGTGATTGGATATGTATATGTACTTATAAAAACCAAATCCCTCATTAAATATTAAAGTTTTAGATGCCTTCCAAATGTGACACATGTGAAAATCTTGATCGGCCAAGTGTGGGCACGCCCTAGCGTGGTACACCGTCTATCTCATGGAAGCATGAAGTATGGATATGTGGGTCTTCCCTAGCAGGGTGCATATTCATCGTGTTGGCTTTGGGTCGGACTTAACAAGGTGACCTAGATAGGATCTAGCACCTTGAGGCATGGAGGTGATCATGGCAAGGAGTTGCGCATGACATCTTTCAAGAGTTGTATATGATGCAATTGACAAAAGTTGCCTACCTGGAAGATCTAAGTTGTGGGTGATAGCCCTAGCTGGTCCATGACTCATAGGATTTCAGGATCTTGACCCAACAGGAGATTGTACGTTGCAATCTTCCAAATTGATGGTGAGGGTTGTCAATTTGAATCAAAATAGTGGGAGTGGTAATTAATTAAAGGCCTAATTAAATACTGTCAAATTTTATTCAAATCAAATCAAATCAAAAGGAGTTTTGACAAATGCAATTTTCTCTTGTAGAATGGCAAAATAATCATCTTTTAAAATGGGAAAATTAATTAAGAATAAATTCCATAATTGGTTGGGGATTGTGAGAAGTGTTCTGCACAATCTAGATATACTGGTAGCCTTTGAATCCACTATATGTGTGCTTAAGAAGAAGGATAGTTCATTGATGGAGATCAATGGAACAAAGTCTAAGGACAAAGGTGAGGGAGAGAAGGGTTCTCTCACCAAACCAATGTCAGAATCTTCTACGCTCAAAACATTGAGAGGATGGAAGGAATGATGGAAGAAGAAGCGAGACATAGAGATATCTACTTCTGGTGTATATGTCATAGAGATTAACTTTACTACTTCTTTGTCATGGGTACTTGATACCGGATGTGGATCTCACATTTGTTCAAATGTGAAGGATCTTAAAAGAAGTAGGCCTTTGGGGAAAGGCGAGGTTAAACTACGTGTTGCCAATGGGGCAAGAGTTGCCGCCAGTGTCGTAGGAACCTATGAGTTAACTCTACCTAGTGGGCTAATAATAGAGTCGGAGAACTACTATTATGTACCTGCCATAAATAGGAATATCATTTCTGTCTCTTATTTGGACAAGGATGGTTTTGAATTTCTTATTAAGAATGGAAAGTGTTCCATTTCAAAAGATGGGATCTTTTATGGCAGTGCCCCAATGTCTTATGGTCTATACTTGATAGATCTAGAGACAAGTGTATACAACATAAACACCAAAAGGCAAAAACTCAACAACTCAAACAAAACGTATCTTTGTCATTGTCATCTAGGGTACATAAATGAGAAATGTATTTCTAGACTCCATAAAGATGGTTATCTAGACTCTTTTGATTATGAATCAATAGAGACATGTAAATCTTGTTTGCTGGGTAACATGACCAAGACTCCCTTTTCAGGTAAAGGTGAGAGAGCTAGTGATCTATTAGGACTCATACATACTGATGTATGTGGGCCTTTTAGAACTAATGTCAGAGGTGGGTATCAGTACTTCATTACCTTTACTGATGACTTCAGTAGGTATGGCTATGTGTACCTGATGAAACATAAGTCAGAAACCCTTGAAAGGTTCAAGGATTTCATGAATGAAGTATAAAACCAACTTGGTAAAAGTATTAAAGCACTTCGATCTGATCGAGGTGGAGAATACTTAAGCCAAGAGTTTGAGGACCTTCTGGGAGCCCGTGGTATTATATCACAATGGACTCCGCCTGGAACACCACAGCATAACGGTGTGTCTAAAAGAAGGAATTGCACTTTACTGGATATGGTGCGATCAATGATGAGTTTTTCTGATCTTCTGATTTCCTTCTGGGGTTACGCTCTTAAAACCACCGCGTTTACACTTAACCGAGTACCGTCTAAATCGGTTCAAAAGACACCATATGAGATATGGCACAGGAAGTGTCCCGGTTTGTCTTTTATTAAGATTTGGGGTTGTGAGGCTTACGTCAGGAAAATATTTCCTAATAAGCTTGGACCCAAGTCCGATAAATGTTATTTTGTTGGATACCCCAAGGAAACAAGGGGATACTATTTATACCACCCTACTGACAACAAAGTGTTTGTTGCTAGGACAGTTGTATTCCTAGAAAAGGAATTTATTTCCAAAGGAAACAGTGGGAGGAAAATAGAGCTTGAAGAGGTTCAAGTCCAACAAGAAAACATTGAACTGGTAGATGTACAAGAGGAACAAAGAGATTCACAAGGTGTTGTGGAATCTCAGTCTCCTCAAGTAATACAAGGACCTCGTAGATCTAGTAGGACACGCCTTGAACCTGAGAGGTTTGGATACCTTGTGACTCAGGAAGGCAGTGAGTTGATCATAGATGATGATCCAACTACCTATCTAGAGGCTATGGAGGGACCAGATTTTGAGAAATGGTTTGAGGCCATGAAATCCGAGATGGAATCCATGTACTCCAATAAAGTATGGACTTTGGTGGAACCACCTGAAGGGGTAAAACCCATAGGGTGCAAGTGGGTCTTCAAGAAGAAGTCTGACATGGGTGGCAATGTGCAAACTTATAAAGGCAGATTGGTTGCAAAGGGTTCTTGTCAAGTTCAAGGTGTTGACTATGATGAAACTTTTTCTCCATTTGCCATGATTAAGTCCATCAGGATCATGCTTGCTATTGTGGCTTACTATGACTATGAGATTTGGCAAATGGATGTTAAAACTACATTCCTTAATGGGAATATAAATGAGGATGTGTACATGACACAACCTGAAGGTTTTGTGGATCCAAAGAATGTCAATAAAGTTTGTAAGCTACAAAGGTCAATCTATGGATTGAAGCAAGCATCTCAGAGTTGGAATCTTCGATTTGATGAGGAATTCAAAGTGTTTAGCTTTATTCAAAATGAAGATGAACCTTGTGTGTACAAGAAGGTTAGTGGGAGCATGACCACATTCCTCATATTGTATGTGGATGACATACTATTGATGGGGAATGATGTCTCATCCTTAGAGAAGGTAAAGACTTGGCTTGGGAATACTTTCTCAATGAAGGACTTACAAGAAGCATCCTATATTCTAGGTATTAAGATCTATAGAGATAGATCTAAAATGCTTCTCGGACTCATTCAAAGCACGTACATTGATAAAGTACTGAAGCGGTTCAGCATGGAGAACTCAAAGAGAGGCAACATCCCAATGCTACATGAAGTCACCATCTCTAGAGCTCAATGTCCCCAATCTTGTGAAGAGAGGGAGTGTATGAATGGGATCCCATTTGCATCATCCATCAGATCCATCATGTACGCTATGTTGTGCACACGCACAGATGTCTCGTATGCTCTCAGCATGATGAGAAAGTACTAGTTAGATCCCGGGGATGCTCACTGGACAGCCGTAAAGAACATCCTCAAGTACTTGTGAAGGACTAAGGATCAGTTCCTTATATACGGCGGCGAGGAAGAACTGGTCGTAAAGGGTAACATCGATGCAAGCTTCCAAACTGACAAAGATGATTACAAATCGCAATTAGGATTTGTATTTTGCCTAAACAATGGAGTTGTGAGCTGGAAGAGTTCCAAGCAAGAAATAGATTCTAATTCTACTATAGAGGCTGAGTATATTGCTGCTTCACATGCAGCAAAGGAGGTTGTGTGGATCAAGAAGTTCATCACTGAACTTGGTGTAGTTCCCAGTAGTTGTGATGCAATTGAGCTTTATTGTGACAATAATGGTGCTATTGCTCAAGCTAAAGAACCCAGATCACATCAGCGGTCCAAGCACATACTGCGGTGGTTCCATCTCATACAAGAGATCGTACAGTGAGGAGATGTGAAGATTTGTAAAGTACCAACTGAAGACAACATAGCTGATCCACTGACTAAGGCCCTTTCTCAGCAGAAGCATGATGGTCATGCTAGGTCACAAGGACTGAGGTTCCTAGGTGACTGGCTCTAAGTGTAAGTGGGAGTCTGTGGGTATGTATGCCCATAGAGAAAGACATGTGATGATTGTAATGGGATACTTTGTAAATGATTTGAATAATAATAAAGGCAATTTCCCTTCTATATGTTTTAACTGTTTCTGAGATGATAGTGTCACATGATAGATGTCTAAAGAATTGTTTTACTCGATGACGTATGCTTTTGGGTTGAGGACCTAAACGATGAGATCATACGGATGTTAAGAGTATACATTCTTGTTTAGTCCCTAGTCGGTTGTTATTGTGGAAATAACCATAGCCATCAATAACACTAAAGACTAGATTGTGTGTTGGTTGATGACAGAATCTCATTATTCATGATATAGTGATATCAAACCAAACACATAGGTACTTGTTAGAGAACAACTGTACCGGACAGACCCACCGTGAGAGTGACACATGGAACCATGATTTGGTAGTCACAGTCAGCTGTCACAGTAATGGTGGTGAGTGTGATTCTTCGACCTAAAATCACTACACTCAACACATGTCGTTGGGTACACTTTGACATCATCAAACGCAATCCTGAAACATGGGTTGTTATAAAGGTGATGATTGGGTGGCTTTGGCACATGGGGCTTTTGAGGGGTGAGTGATAGATATGGGATTTGTCCCTCCTAAGGGAGTTTGATGTCCATGGCCACTTGATGAGTAGGATTGAGAAAGGCATGTGCATGCATGTGTGAATCAATATGTGATATTGATGTCACACACATCTCACCCAGTCTGCTCTGAGATCAAGGAAATGGATGAACGTTGAAAGGATGATTGTACCGTGCCTTGAGTTCATTCAGGACATTAGTGACAAAGGAATTCTACATTCACTATAACACCATTCACAGATTGTAGGATTGAAAGTTGTTCTCCAACTTATTTCACTTGGGTAGCACTGATGTGCGACTAGGCATCGCTCTTTGCTTGTGAAGTCATAAGTGTTATGGAATTTCACTGCCAACGTGAAATGGACCTGCAGGGTCACACACATAGGATTTATCTTGGAAGAGGAGTTTATCCACAAACAATGTTTATATTGATTACTAAAGGAGTTTAGTAGTTCAATTAAACACTCAGTTGATTTATAGCTCAAAATCATAGTGTTCAAGGTGTTGGACCAATTGATTAGAGTATCGGATTGATTGAAACTGTGATTGACTAATTTTGCAAAGTCTGCACTCCCAACCGATCGACTCATGTGATGAACCAATCAGCTCAGACTGGTGAACCGATCGGCTCAAGTGGTGAGTCGATCGGCTCATGTGTCATGAAACGATCGGCTCAATCATTGAACCGTCAGTTTGTGGACCAACCGGGATCGTTTGGAAAGTCAGAAGACTATTTTGCAAATACAATTTGTTTCACTTGTACAAATTCGATTTGAATAAGGATTAATATTTGATTAATCGGAAACAAATATGAAAGTCAATTTGAGTTGGACCATGACCACGAACCGATCGGCTCAAAAATGAATTGATCGTCTCATGTATCCCAAACGATCGGTTCAGGTGTGAACCGATCGGTTGAGGTCACCAAACGATTGTTTCAAGGTTGAAATGATCAGTTCAGCTGGCGCAGTTGGTTGTTTTGTAGAAAATTTCGAACCCTTCTACTCCTGCCATAATCCCGCATTTCCCAGGGTAGAGAACCATGTCCCATGACCCTCCTATATATATAGGGGCATTGGGGGCTTCTCAAAGCACAACTTAGAACACCAGTTGCTCTGCAAAGTTGTCATTCTCTCTGGTTGTGGTAACCAGGAGAGCCCGAGCAAGTGCTACCCGATAACCGAGGCACAGTAAGGGAAAGACAACTGCAGAAAAAGCAACTGGTTGCAGGAGAGTGTGTCAGTGACTAGTACACTGACAGGAGGGTATGACTCTTTCCGATTCCTTATGGGAAAAGGAGATCGGAATTCCAGGTAGTCCGTGTGGATGACTGCAGAGGCGAGAGACTTCTACCGCTCAGAGGATAGTTGTCAATCCTAGCAGTCCCGGTATGACCAGGAGCTGCACAGACACCGTCCAAGACCGGAGGTGAAGACTACGCAAGCTACGAGGTAACATCGTCGAGCAATCCTTGGGACAAGGTATGCCTCTACAAACCATCCTTCCTATTGTATAGACGTTGACGCGATTCCTTTATTATGGGTTTGGGAGAAGAAAATTTTTGTTTCCGCTGCCTTCTCTGTTTCCCCCAAAACCCTACATATGTGTCATCATGGAGAAGGCCTGGTGGTTCCATGTCGACCTGAGGATCGGCTATCGTTCTCTAGCACTTGACCTCACGTGACCACCTGTAACAGGCCTGCACGGCCAGCCGGATAGTATCGGCCATCGCGCTCGACTCCGGCCACCTCAGTCGCAGCTAGGTGGCTCCCTAGGTGCGGCGGGATGTTGCGAAGCTAGTGCGATGGTGGATGGGGGTCATCAGACCCGGGGAGGGGAAGATTAACCCCCCTCCCCCCGGACAGACCTACCGACGACAGCGTAGGGCGTCGCAAGCTTGAATATGAGTGGCCGTTGGACCGTTATACCCCTTCCAGGTATGAAGAGCGGGTTTTTTCAATGAGGGCAAAATGGTCATTGCGTTATGTTTTTTTAATCGGCTACATTGCATGCAAGGGATGACGTGGTACTCAGTGATTGGTCCAAGTAAGTTAATATTGCAAAAATCATATCTTTTTATTGGTAGCTCGGATCGATACATGTAAAATATGAATTTTGCTCAGAAAAATGCGAGGAATCCAGAAAAAATGATTTTATGGCCTAATTCCTCTTGCAATTTTAAAAGTAGTGGAAGTTATCAACTTTAATGCATTAATGATTAAGAAACCCAAATTTGAGATGATTAGTGTATTTAGAAGGGTTTTATGGATGATTAAAGTTGATATTAGCCTATTAATTATAAAAAGGTTTATTAAGAACAAAAAGGATGAACTTTGCATGTAATTGGTTTAATTTAGAGTTCCATGTACATAAACGAGCTTTAATGGGCCTTGAAACCCTAAGGTTGGTCATTGTGACTCTTAATGGCTTTAATTATTCAAATTCATGAATAAAGCTGAGATATGATGGTTCTAAGCTATTTTGAGTATAACGATTCTTAATTGTGGATAAATGGCCTTAATATGATGGATAAAGGTGGAATTAATGATAAATAGAGTTCATATGGGAATTAGACAATAATGAACTAAGAATTGTTAATTTGAAATGAACCAAAGATGATAATTGGGCCTAATGATCTTGTCATGAATTAAAAGGATAAAAATGGTAGTTTTAATGTAAAAGAGGCATAATGGACTTAATTGATGTTTAATTGTGCCTTTAATCCAAAATTAAAGTTATATGTTGTTAAAAGGTAGCCTTAATATCTTTCATGAGGAATAGATGAGATAATTAGGGTTTGTGAGTAATTGCATAAAATTAGGGTTTAAAATAGTATAAATGAAGTGAAACCCTAATTGTAATGGAAACCCTAAAAGTGACTAGAAACCCTAGGAAGCGAGCTAGGTTTAATAGATCTTGATGGCATGATCAATGATAGGAAATTGTATGTATATTTCAGGATCTCTTTGTGTGCTTGCTTGCCTACTGGATTTCTTGCATTGATTGGATTAATTTTGTCTCAAATCAACCTGACAGGTATGTGGTTACGCTTATGGTTAATCACTTTAGTTTCATAGTGATTCCCAGGTGTTTTATCGGTTACTTGAAAATAACTGTTTGGATGACTTTTATTTCATGCAACTATAAAGTGACTATGATTATCACCATAAGTATGTATGCATGACTAGCTCAGATCTTGGTCCTCCTATGTGGCTTTGCTAATGATGAAAAGGGTAACCTGGTACAGGGCCTACTTGTTAAGTAGGACATCAGGTTATCATGAGTTAGAAATTGGGCTACCCACGTATAGTGACATGAGACTCTTTAGCACACCATGAGTTAAGGAGTGGGCACCTATGTGTAGTGTCATGAGACTCAACCTTAGAAATTGATTCACATATTAGGTAGGATCATGAGGGGTTTAATGGGGATCTACCATAAGGAAGGTAGCATCCAAGTCCACTGTAGGGACAACGCAGAGGCTAGGGTATGGATGGATGGAGTAGTTATGCTTAAAATGTAAAGTTGTTTGTTAAACCTTAATTGGTTTCAATATATTGTTACAGTTAATTGCACGATTATTGTTTCCCCCACATACCGGCATATCCATTTATGTTAACCGACGTTTTTTTGTCGGTGTTTTAGGTACAAAATGAAAAGGACAAACTGTAAAGTGGCATATTGTGAAATTAAGAAATAAAGTACAAGGAGGATTAATTAGAATAGAATCCAGATGTGGATAGAAGTTAGATATCCAAGTTTTTGAAAAAGGTATGCAACGTTTTATTTTTATTCCAGCTTTCAGTATAGTCATGGTAGAATTTAATAATTATTACTAATTATTTGTCGAACCTATGATCTGGGAAAATGGGATAACGGCTCTGACATCTTGGTCTCCCTTAATTGGGGGTTACCGGGAGGCGGGGTTGTTACATTTGGTATCAGAGCACTAGTTCCTCATTTAATCTTTAGTAATTATTAAATTTACAAACTCTGTAGAACCCAAGGGAGTTATTAGAGGATTTTCCGAAAGAAAGAGGTGTCTAGAAAAGTATCACGTCTCGGGGCTAGAAAGATTTCCCTCCTCCCCGCTAGTCGGAATATGAGGACTCCAAGATCTGTGTGACTGATGGCCAATGTCATAGGATCTGACTCGAAATAAGATACCTTTAGGACTCTCTCATCTATTTTCATCCCTTCTCAACCCTAATTCTTTTAGGATTATAAGGTTTAGCATTTTCTCTCTCTTCCTCATCCTCTTGAGGTATGGGTAAAGTTGATAAGGTTTAATGAATCCTCTACCAAATTAATGAAAAGTATGTAAATAAGATGTCATGGACAAAAGCTTAATAGTTTAAGCGTAAACTAAAGAATAGACACATATGTTGCCATGGCCTTAGGAGAGACCTGAGGCAAGACCTTCTTGTCAGGAGGATGAGTAGAGAGAGTTGGTCTTGGAGGCAGAGATCTCCATTATAAGTAGAGACCTGGCACATCCTTTGAGGATGATGCTAACCCTAACCCTAAGTGGTGGTTAGATAAAGAGATGACATGATGAGTTAGATGTCATAATAGACCAGGTTTGTGGGTATGCATGCTTTTGGATGCCCATGATGATATGATCCATGTGAGGTTTGATGAACTAGTACCTTTGGCGACCCAACCCTGGGAAGGGTCGTGCATGTTAGAGTGAAGGATAGCTCCTTCATTGATGAGGTTAGTGAAGAACCTATAGAAACCCGATGGGCTTATATGGGCATGGCATAGTATGCACCCAGAGTACATCAGTAGGGATGACAGTAGGCTCAAACCCTGGCCAGGAGAGTATGTTGGATAGCTTATGAGATAAGCATAAAGGGGCTATGGATAATCTTGAGCGAAGATAAGTTTGAACATAGACTTCACCCATGTAGGGGTATGCTTGTGAGCTTGATCCACCTTCATGAAGAGAGGACCTCAGGTAGTGTGGTTGTTTGATAGCTCTAGAGAGAGAGAGAGAGAGAGTAGGACCCAAGCAAGAATGTTGGAAGCTTAGACTCTGAGATATGAGGAACAATGGGAGTTGAGGATGATGCGACCTAAGTGGATGATAGTGGTTGCCTCATGCTTGATCCTTGGAGGTTGATGGTATCTTGGTTGTCTTTAGAGGAACCAAACCCTAGAGAGAGGATGAGGTTGCTAGTACCTATGTGCAGATGATATGGGTGCTTACCTTCTAGGGATAGGAAGAAGAGTTCCTTAGACCCATAGGAGGTTTAAGTAACCAGTAGTGAGGCCTTATACCTAGTTGGTTGTACTTGAGGAGGACTCCACTCTAAAGTGTTGTTCAAGTGGAAGGATCATGGGAAGTGCATGTCATACCATGTACATGCTTGGCTAGTGGTTAAAAGTTGAGCAGACAGTTGGACATCTAAAAAATGAACCTAGGGTTCCTAGGACTAAGAGGGGAAGTGGTGTACCTGCTGCTCATGGCGAGATTTGAGCATGGAACTCCTCATGTTTAGAGGAAAGGGAAACCCCTTAAGTTTAAGGTATGTTTGATGAACCCCTCACCTCTAAGTTGGTGACATGGGAAGGTATGATCTAGATCCAATGATGAGGAATGAGAACAAGTATGACCTAGCATGGTCTAGTAGGGGGTCTACTTGTGCCCTAGTAGCTTGCTAGGGCTAAGCATGCTCATGTGGATGTAAACCCTAGACATAAGGATGTGTGTAACCTTTGTTATCAAGATGTAGTTTCCTCCCACCCTTGGAGAGGGACCCTTTTGTAGGGTGTATACCAGTTTTTGTTGGTTTTAAGATAACCTAAAGAGGTCTCATAGGATCTTGAGAAGCTAAGTGAAAAGTACATAGTATGAGAATGGACCTATAAGACCCATAGATAACCATCTCTAAGTGCATGAGGATGTGTTACCATGAAGGTAATCAGTATGAGGCCTGACCAAGGTAGGTGGGTCTCCATGACCCCTATGAAAGGATGAAAGTCATCCCATGAATGCAGAGAGAGATGATGAAGACTTGGGTAAGGTTCTAAGTTGTACATGTACCATATTAGAATCCTAAGTCTATCCTAGGGTCAGGTAGGGATAAGCCTGATGGAAGTAGGAGTTGCCTAATTCCCTAGTTGCACATGACCATAGGGTCAGGAGGTAACAGCTATCATTGTTTGAGGGACATGGGTTAGGAGACTGATCACCTTCATGAACTCATGGGACCCAAAGGGCAGATGAGGAGGGCACTCTCTGGATGCATAAGGGAAGAGGGATAACCCCAAAAGTGTCGGCACCCTATAGATCTAGAGGAGATGACCAAGGCTTGTGTCTGGACCCAAGTATGTTCGAGATCAGTTTTCCATGGAAGTAACTTTGACATAGAGATGATCGTGATGTAGAGACATATGTTGCACATTTCAACTTAGATTTGAAGGTGTACTTGCAAGGTGGGATGTACCATCTCTACTCTTGGAATGGGAAGAACTTTGTATTTGGACTGCAGCCAAATGCTTATTTCCCCTTGTTATGGGAGTGAGAGATAGGACAGTATGCATGCCATACACCAAGGATAAAAGATGATGTGAGTTGGAACGTTGCTATGAGGACAGAGATGATAAAATACCTGTGTGGAGTGAACAATACATGGATGGTTTACAAACACTAAGAGAAATAACGTAGTCATCTTGTAAGGATGATTTATCATGAGCTATGTGGAATTTGCAAGTTATACAAGGTTGAGTTTGATAGCCAAGGGGATGAGCTCAGAGTTTTCTTGATGAAGATAGACTTAGAGTCTGAGATGAAATGATAAGTGAAATACATGGTGGTGTATGTCTTCAGCATTACCTTACACAAAAGGATGTGAGGTGGTAATGGATGCTCTGGTTGAGGTGCAGTTGCCTAGTTTAGCAAGAGGCTAGAAGAGGTTGTTAGGTCAACCCTAAGTTTGTGAGATATGTTTGGCTAATACTAACGAAGTTTTTTGAACAAGTTAGTAGTTGTTTGGTTAGCCAGCCTAGGCCTTGATGCAATAAAAGGATGGTTGTAGAACCTCAGATGCACTTCTCTAGAAAAAAGGTGATGAAATCCTAACTAGAGTGGTTTAGGGTTTTTGAGGAATCAACCTTGAGGAATTATGACATACAGGAGATCATGATTTTAAGATCACCATACACCATGGTACTGCTAAGATAATAAGTGGTAGCAGTACTTTGATGCCTAAGATGAAAAGTGTACAAAGATGCATGTGGCTTGTCGCCATGCATGTTAGGAGGTGAAGGATGAACACGAGTAACCCACTGAGTTGGTATAGAGGATGAAGAGTCCCCGAGGGGGATTGGGAGTTGATCACTATGGATGTTGTGCTAAGTCTCACCTAGACCAAGGAAGGTCAAGATGTAATATGGGTTACTGTAGATCGCCTTACCTAGATGGCATGAGAAAGGAAGAATATTGTCAAGAGATGGATCCGGTTGAACTACATATGAGATAGATGGTTCAACTACACCATGATGCCAGTTCAAAAGTTCTTGAGTATAACCTAAAGATTCACTTCCATACGGTGGAAGTAGGGACATGAAGAACTCGATATTAGTACGGTTTATCACCCCTAACTAATGGTTAGTATAATCCAGACTAGAGGGTCTGATGAGAGCATTAGTGCTTGTGCAGGGTGATACATGAAGACAGTTCTTATCCTCTATAAGATGTGATGATAACCACCATAGCCAGTAACTAGATGTAAAGAAGCTCTGTAAGGGAGGTTGTGTCGGTCACCACTTCATTAAGATGATGTTGGTGAAGGGACCTTGCGAAGGTCAAGAAAGAACCACAGTGGGTGCAGATGAAGTCGCTTTGATCGTGCAATGGCTGGAAGAGAGCCCAAGGATGACATGAGTCATGAACTGATGCAAAGCAGACTGACATGTAGTTCACTGTGGGAGAGTATGTGATGTGAAAATCCGACCCATCTAATCTACAACTGAGAAAGTTGAGTCCCCGATATATGAATCCATTTGAGATGGATTGCTGGAAATGGTTTTGTTTAGCCTTACCCCTCAGGATAACATGATGTATAATGTGTTCCATGAGTCCGATCTAGAGCACTATGTGAGGTACCCAAGCCATGTGCTGAGCTATGAACCTATTCAACTTTATGAGAGGCTGAAATGTCCTAAGTCACCTATGAGGGTACGATATACCAAGGTGAGAAAGAAATCAGATGGAAGAACCTGAGATGATGAAGGTTCTTGGGAAGCACCATGGAATGGGCGAGGCCACATGGGAGCCATGATGGACATAAGAAAGGCTTATCTTGTTTGTTTGTGTGGCTGGTGGAATTTTGGAGGCAAAATTCCTATAAGAGGGGAAGGATGTTACAACCCCAATTTTTGGGTTCTTTTGGTGAGAAATGTAATTTTTCCTGTTAAAGATATTTGAACAAATAATGATATGATTTGTTTTGAATAAAAGGATTTCGTTTACAATAACCTTGTTGGTTGTTTTGTGGGGTTTATTGGCTATTGGGCCCAATAACAAGGAAAAGACAAAAGAAACTCCATTATTATATAAGTAAATAAGAAATGGAAAAAGAAAGATGTAGAAACCTCTAGAAGGCAAAGAATATTATCCAAAGGTGGATTTCATGACTCTTGGGTTCCAAGGAGTCCGAAGTTGCAAAGATAATGCAACAAGAAAAGAAAAGATCAATTAAATATTTCTTTATTAAGAAAGAAATTGAAAACAATGATAAAATATGGAAAATAAGTAGAAAGAGGTATGATTGAGTTATCTTTGGTGGATTTTCGTATCCATAAGATTTCTAATGTTAAAAGGAATTCCAATAAGGAAAATAAAAAGAGAGATAAAGAGAAATCCTCAAAAAGAGATATTTTACTAAAGAAATGAATAAGATAATGAGAAATAATGGATATAGATGCATCTAGAAGGATAATGAGTATCCACTAAAAAGGATTTCAAAATATTAGAGTTTCTTGGGGTCCAAGGAGCCCCAATGAACAAAAAGAAAGAGAAAATACAAATAATACAAAATAAGAGGATAATGTGATGCATAATTAATGAATTTTGTGGTATGGTTAAAAAGGAGGTATTTTCTACTAAAAGAAAATATAAATTTGTGTCAATGGATTAAAAGTCAAGCATAAAGAGAATAGGAGAGAGAATTTTTGAATTCTTAAATATCCAATGAACATGGTTCATTAAAAGGACAATTTAGAGAGAGAAGATTGCTTCTCAATGAAGGAATATGTTTCCTTTTGAGAGTGGGACTTATTTCCTCGTGGGTGAACATCGTAGGGCATGGATACCCTCCCCTATATAAGGGGTAGAACCCCTGGTTCGAGTTCAAGAGAGATCCCACGCAACTCTCTCTCTCTCTTCTTCTTGTTCTTTCCGTGCAAACCCTAGCCCTGAGAGGATAGAGATACATCGGAGTAAGGAAGGGCCATCGTGTCGTCATGGAGAAGGTCTGGTGGTTCCCCGTCGACCTGAGGAGGATCGGCTATCGTTCTCTAGCACTTGACCTCGCGCGACCACCTACAACAGGCCTGCACGGCCAGCCGGATAGCGCCGGCCATCGCGCCTGACTCCGGCCACCTCAGACGCAGCTGGGTGGCGCCCTAGGTGCGGCGGGATGTTGCGGAGCTAGTGCGATGGTGGGTGGGGGTCGTCGGACCCTGGGAGGGTAAGATTAACACCCCCCCCCCCCGCGGACGGACCTAGTCGGTGACAGCGTAGGGCGTCGCAAGCTTGAAGACGAGTGGTCGTTGGACAGTTATACCCCTTCCGGGTATGAAGAGCGGGTCTTTTAAGTGAGGGCAGAACGGTCATTGTGTTATGTTTTCCTAATCGGCTATGTTGCATGCAAGGGATGACGTGGCGCTTAGTGATTGGTCCAAGTAAGTTAATATTGCAAAAATCATATCTTTTTATTGGTAGCTCGAATCGATACATGTAAAATATAAATTTTGCTCAGAAAAACACGAGGAATCCATCAAAAATGGTTTTCTAGCCTAATTCCTCTTACAATTAGAAAAGTAGTGAAAGTTATCAACTTTAATGCATTAATGATTAAGAAACCCTAATTTGAGATGATTAATGTATTTAGAAGGGTTTTATGGATGATTAAAGTTGATATTAGCCTGTTAATTATAAAAAGGTACATTAAGAACAAAAAAGATGAACTTTGCACTAATTGGTTTAATTTAGAGTTCCATGTACATAAACGAGCTATAATGGGCATTGAAACCCTAAGTTAGTCATTGTGACTCTTAATGGCTTTAATTATTCAAATTCATGAATAAAGCTGAGATATGATGGTTCTAAGCTATTTTGAGTATAAAGGTTCCTAATTGTGGATAAATACCCTTAATATAATGGATAAAGGTGGAATTAATGATAAATAGAGTTCATATGTAAATTAGACCATAATGGATTAAGAATTGTTAATTTGAAAGGAACCAAAGATGATAATTGGGCCTAATGATCTTGTCATGAATTAAAAGGATAAAAATGGTAGTTTTAATATAAAAGAGGCATAATGGACTTAATTGATGTTTAATTGTGCCTTTAATCTGAAATTAAGGTTATATGTTGTTAAAAGGTAGCCTTAATATCTTTCATGAGGAATAGATGAGATAATTAGGGTTTGTGATTAATTGCATAAAATTAGGGTTTAAAATAGTATAAATGAAGTGAAATCCTAATTGCAATGGAAACCCTAAAAGTGGACTAAAAACCCTAGGAAGCGAGCTAGGTTTAATAAATCTTGATGGCATGATCAATGATAGGAAATTGTATGCATATTTCAGGATCTCTTTGTGTGCTTGCTTTCCTATTGGATTTCTTGCATTGGTTGGATTAATTCTGTCTCAAATCAGCCTGACAGGTATGTGGTTACGCTTATGGTTAATCGATTTAGTTTCATGGTGATTCCTGGGTGTTTTATCAGTTGCTTGAAAATAACTGTTTGGATGACTTTTATTTCATGCAACTATAAAGTGATTATGATTATCACCATAAATATGTATGCATGACTAGCTCAGATCATGGTCCTCCTATGTGGTTTTTCTAATGATAAAAAGGGTAACCTGATATAGGGCCTACTTGTTAAGTAGGACATCAGGTTATCATGAGTTAGAAATTGGGCTACCCACGTGTAGTGCCATGAGACTCTTTAGCACACCATGAGTTAAGGAGTGGGCTACCTAAGGGTAGTGTCATGCGACTCAACCCTAGAAATTGATTCAACTATTAGGTAGGATCATGAGGGGTTTAATGGGGATCTACCATAAGGAAGGTAGCATCCAGGTCCACTGCTGGGATAGTGCAGAGGCTAGGGTATGGATGGATGGAGCAGTTATGCTGAAAATGTAAAGTTGTTTGTTAAACCCTAATTGGTTGTAATATGTTGTTACAGTTAATTGCATGATTATTGTTTCCCCCACATACCAGCATATTCATTTATGCTGACCGACGTTTTGTTTGTCGGCATTTTAGGTACATATTAAAAAGGACAAATTGTATAGTGGCATATTGTGAAATTAAGAAACAAAGTACAAGGAGGATTAATTAGAATAGAGTCCAGATGTGGATAGAAGTTAGATATCCAAGTTTTTGAAAAAGGTATGCAAAGTTTTATTTTTATTCCAGCTTTCAGTATAGTCATGGTAGAATTTAATAATTATTACTAAATATTTGTCGAACCTATGATCCGGGAAATTGGGATAACGGTTCCGACATCTTAGTCTCCCTTAATTGGGGGTTACCGGGAGGCAGGGTTGTTACATTTGGTATTAGAGCACTGGTTCCTCATTTAATCTTTAGTGATTATTAAATTTTACAAACTCTGTAGAACCCATGGGAGTTATTAGAGGATTTTTCGAAAGACAGAGGTGTCTAGAAAAGGATCACGTCTAGGGGCTGGCAAGATTTTTCTCCACGTCGCTAATCAGAATACGAGGACTCCCAGATCTGTGTGACTTCTTGGCCAATGTCTTAAGATCTGACTCAAAATAAGATACCTTTAGGAGTCTCTTATCTATTTTCATCCCTTCTCAACCCTAATTCTGTTAGGATTATAAGGTTTAGGGTTTTCTCTCTCTTCCTCACCCTCTTGGGGTATGGGTAAAGTTGATAAGGTTTAAGAAATCCTCCACCAAATTAATGAAAAGTATGTAAATAAGATGTCATGGGCAAAAGCTTAATAGTTTAAGCATAAACTAAAGAATAGATACATGCTTAGGTCGTATGACATATGTTGTCATGCCCTGAGGAGAGACATGAGGCTAGACCTTCTTGTTAGGAGGATGAGTAGAGAGAGATGGTCTTGGAGGTAGAGATCTCCATTATAAGTAAAGACCTAAAACATCCTCTGAGGATGATGATAACCCTAACCCTAAGTGGTGGTTAGAGAAAGAGATGACATGATGAGTTAGATGTCATAATAGACCAAGTGTGTGGGTGGACATGCTTTTGGATGCCCATGACGATATGAGCCATGTTAGATTGGATGACCTAATACCTTTGTCGACCCAACCCTGGGAAGGGTCGTACATGTTAGAGAGAAGGATAGCTCATTCATTGATGAGGTTAGTAAAGAACCTATAGAAACTCGATGGACTTATATGGGCATGGCATAGTATGCACCCAGAGTACGTCAGTAGTGCTGACATTAGGCTCAAACCCTGGCCAGGAGAGTATGTTGGATAGCTTATGAGATAAGCATAAAGTGGCTATGGATAATCTTGAGTGAACATAAGTTTGAACATAGACTTCACCCATGTAGGGGTATGCTTGTGAGCTTGATCCACCTTCATGAAGAGAGGACCTCTGGTAGTGCAGTTGTTTGATAGCTCTAGAGAGAGAGAGAGAGCAGGACCCAAGCAAGAAGGTTGGAAACTTAGACTCCGAGATATGAGGAACAATGGGAGTTGAGGATGATGCGACCTAAGTGGATGATAGGGGTTGCCTCGTGATTGATCTCTGGAGGATGATGGTATCTAGGTTGTCTTTAGAGGAACCAAACCCTAGAGAGAGGATGAGGTTGCTAGTACCTATGTGCAGATGATATGGGTGCTTACGTTCTAGGGATAGGAAGAAGAGTTCCTTAGACCCGGAGGAGGTTTAAGTAACTTGTAGTGAGGCCTTATACCTAGTTGGTTGTCCTTGAGGAGGACTCCACTCTGAAGTGTTGTTCAAGTGGAAGGATCATGGGAAGTGCATGTCATACCCTGTACATGCTTGGCTAGTGGTTAAAAAGTTGAGCAGACAGTTGGACATCTAAAAAATGAACCTAGGGTTCCTAGGCCTAAGAGGGGAAGTGTTGTACCTGTTTCTCATGGTGAGATTTGAGCATGGCACTCCTCATGTTTAGAGGAAAAGGGAAACCCTTTAAGTTTAAGGTATGTTTGATGAACCCCTCACCGCTAAGTTTGTGACATGGGAAGGTATGATCTTGATCCAATGATGAGGAATGAGAACAAGTATGACCTATCCTGGTCTAGTAGGGGGTCTTCTTATGCCCTAGTAGCTTGCTAGGGCTAAGCATGCTCATGTGGATGTAAACCCTAGACATAAGGATGTTTGTGACCTTTGTTATCAAGATGTAATTTCCTCCCATCCTTGGAGAGGGACCCTTTTGTAGGGTGTATACCAATTTTTGTTGGTTTTGAGGTAACCTAAAGAGGTCTCATAGGATCTTGAGAATCTAAGTGAAAAGTACATGGTATGAGAATGAACCTGTAAGACCCATAGATAACCATCTCTAAGTGCATGAGAATGTGTTACCATGAAGGTAATCAGCATGGGGCCTAACCAAGGTAGGTGGGTCGCCATGACCCCTATGAAAGGATGAAAGTTAGCCCATGAATGCAGAGAGAGATGATGAAGACTTGGGTACGTTTCTAAGTTGGACATGTACTATATTAGAATCCTAAGTCTATCCTAGGGTCAGGTAGGGATAAGCCTGATGGAAGTAGGAGTTGCCTAATTCCCTAGTTGCACATGACCATAGGGTCAGAAGGTAACAGCTATCATTTTCTGAGGGTCATGGGTTAGGAGACTAATCACCTTCATGAACTCATTGGACCCAAAGGGCAGATGAGGATGGCACTCTCTGGATGCATAAGGGAAGAGGGATAACCCCAAAAGTGTCGGCACCCTATAGATCTAGAGGAGATGACCAAGGCTTGTGTGTGGACCCAAGTAGGTTCGAGATCAGTTTTCCATGGAAGTAACTTTGACATCGAGATGATCATGATGTAGAGACATATGTTGCACGTTTCAACTTAGATTTGAAGGTGTACTAGCAAGGTGGGATGTACCATCTCTACTCATGGAATGAGAAGTACTTTGTATTTAGACTGCAGCCAAATGCTTATTTCCTCTTGTTATGGGAGTGAGAGATAGGATAGTACGCATGCCATACACCAAGGATAAAAGATGATGTGAGTTGGAACGTTACTATGAGGACAGAGATGATAACATACCCTTGTGGAGTGAACGATACATGGATGGTTTACAAACACTAAGAGAAATAAGGTAGTCATCTTGTGAGGATGTTTTATCATGAGATTTGTGGAATTTGCAAGTTATACAAGGTTGAGTTTGATAGTCAAGGGGATGAGCTCAGAGTTTTCTTGATGAAGATAGACTTAGAGTCTGAGATGAAATGATAAGTGAAATACATGGAGGTGTATGTCTTCAGCATTACCTTACACAGAAGGATGTGAGGTGGTAATGGATGCTCTGGTTGAGGTGTAGCTGCCTATTTTAGCTGGAGGCTAGAAGAGGTTGTTAGGTCAACCCTAAGTTTATGAGATATGTTTGGCTAATACTAACAAAGTTTTGTTGAACAAGTTAGTAGTTGTTTGGTTAGCCAGCCTAGGCCTTGATGCAATAAAAGGATGGTTGTAGAACCTCAGATGCACTTCTCTGGAAAAAAAAGGTGATGAAACCCTGACTAGAGTGGTTTAGGATTTTTGAGGAATCAATCTTGAGGAATCATGACATACAGGAGATCATGATTTTAAGATCACCATACACCATGGTACTGCTAAGATAATAAGTGGTAGCAGTACTTTGATGCCTAATATGAAAAGTGTACAAATATGTATGTGGCTAGTCGCCACACATGCAGGAGGTGAAGGACGAACACCAGTAACCCACTGAGTTGGTATAGAGGATGAAGAGTCCCCGAGGGGGATTGGGAGTTGATCACTATGGATGTTGTGGTAAGTCTCTCCTAGACCAAGGAAGGTCAAGATGCAATATGGGTTATGGTAGATCGCCTTACCTAGATGACATGAGAAAAGAAGAATATTGTCAAGAGATGGATCTAGTTGAACTACATATGAGAGAGATGGTTCGACTACACCATGATGCGAGTTCAAAAGTTCTTGAGTATAACCTAAAGATTCACTTCCATGCGGTGGAAGTAGGGACATGAAGAACTCGATATTAGTACGGTTTATCACCCCTAACTAATGGTTAGTATAATCCAGACTAGAGGGTCTGATGAGAGCATTAGTGCTTGTACAGGGTGATACATGAAGACAGTTCTTGTCCTCTATAAGATGTGATGATAACCACCATATCCAGTATCGGGATGTAAAGAAGCTCTGTAAGGGAGGTTGTGTCGGTCACCACTTCATTAAGATGATGTTGGTGAAGGGACCTCGTGAAGGTCAAGAAAGAACCACAGTGGGTGCAGATGAAGTCACTTTGATCGTGCAATGGCTGGAAGAGAGCCCAAGGATGACATGAGTCGTGAACTGATACAAAGCAGACTGACATGCAGTTCACTGTGGGAGAGTATGTGATGTGAAAATCTGACCCCTCTAAGCTACAACTGAGAAAGCTGAGTCCATGATATATGGATCCTTTTGAGATGGATTGGTGAAAATGATTATGTTTAGCCTTACCCCTCAGGATAACATGATGTATAATGTGTTCCATGAGTCCGATCTATAGCATTATGTGAGGTGCCCAAGCCATGTGCTGATCCATGAACCTATTCAGCTTTATAAGAGGTTGAAATGTCCTGAGTCACCTATGAGGGTACGATATACCAAGGTGAGAAAGAACTCAGATGGAAGAACATGAGATGATGAAGGTTCTTGGGAAGTACCATGGAAAGGGTGAGGCCACATGGGAGCCATGATAGACATAAGAAAGACTTATCCTGTTTGTTTGTGTGCCTGGTGGAATTTTGGAGGAAAAATTCCTATAAGAGGGGAAGGATGTTAAAGATATTTGAACAAATAATGATATGATTTGTTTTGAATAAAAGGATTTCGTTTACAATAGCCTTTTTGGTTGTTTTGTGGGCTTTATTGGCTATTGGGCCCCATAATATGGAAAGGACAAAAGAAACTCCATTATTAAATAAGTAAATAAGAAATGGAGAAAAGAAAGATGTAGAAACCTCTAGAAGGTAAAGAATATTATCCAAAGGTGGATTTCATGCCCCTTGGGTTCCTTGGGTTCCAAGGAGTCCAAAGTTGCAAAGATAATGCAACAAGAAAAGAAAAGATCAATTAAATATTTCTTTATTAAGAAAGAAATTGAAAACAATGATAAAATATGGAAAATAAGTGGAAAGAGGTATGATTGAGTTATCTTTGGTGGATTTTCGTATCCATAAGATTTCTAATGTTAAAAGGAATTTCAATAAGGAAAATAAAAAGAGAGATAAAGAGAAATCCTCGAAAAGAGATATTTTACTAAAGAAATGAATAAGATAATGAGAAATAATGGATATAGATGCATCTAGAAGAATAATGAGTATCCACTAAAAAGGATTTCAAAATATTAGAGTTTCTTGGGGTCCAAGGAGCCCCAATGAATAAAAAGAAAGAGAAAATACAAATAATACAAAATAAGAGGATAATGTGATGCATAATTAATGAATTTTGTGGTATTGTTAAAAAGGAGGTATTTTCTACTAAAAGAAAATATAAATTCGTGCCAATGGATTAAAAGTCAAGCATAAAGAGAATAGGAGAGAGAATTTTCAAATTCTTAAATATCCAATGAACATGGTTCATTAAAAGGACAATTAGGAGAGAGAAGATTGCTTCTCAATGAAAGAATATGTTTCCTTTTGAGAGTTGGACTTCTTTCCTTGTGGGTGAACATTGTAGGGCGTGGATACCCTCCCCTATATAAGGGGTAGAACCCCCGGTTCGAGTTTAAGAGAGATCCCACGCAACTCTCTCTCTCTCTCTTCTTCTTGTTCTTTCTGTACAAACCCTACCCCTGAGAGGATAGAGATACACCGGAGCAAGAAAGGGCCATGGTGTCGTCATGGAGAAGGTCTGGTGGTTTCCCGTCGACCTGAGGAGGATCAGCTATCGTTCTCTAGCACTCGACCTCGCGCGGCCACCTGCAACAGGCATGCACGGCCAACCGGATAGCGTCGGCCATCGCGCCCGACTCCGGCCACCTCGGCCGTAGCTGGGTGGCGCCCTAGGTGCGGTGGGATGCTGCGGAGCTAGTGCGATGGTGAGCGGGGGTCTTCGAACCTTGGGAGAGGAAGATTAACCCCCCCCCCACCCCCGCGGACGGACATAGCCAGTGACAGCGTAGGGCGTCGCAAGCTTGAAGACGAGTGGTTGTTGGACTGTTATACCCCTTCCGGGTATGAAGAGCAGGTCTTTTAAGTGAGGGCAGAACGGTCATTGTGTTATGTTTTCCTAATCGGCTACATTGCATGCAAGGGATGATGTGGCGCTCAGTGATTGGTCCAAGTAAGTTAATATTGCAAAAACCATATCTTTTTATTGGTAGCTCGGATAGATACATGTAAAATATGAATTTTGCTCAGAAAAACGTGAGGAATCCACTAAAAATGGTTTTATAGCCTAATTCCTATTGCAATTCGAAAAGTAGTGAAAGTTATCAACTTTAATGCATTAATGATTAAGAAACCCTAATTTGAGATGATTAATGTATTTAGAAGGGTTTTATAGATGATTAAAGTTGATATTAGCATGTTAATTATAAAAAGGTACATCAAGAATAAAAAGGATGAACTTTGAACTAATTGGTTTAATTTAGAGTTCCATGTACATAAACGAGCTTTAATAGGCCTTGAAACCCTAAGGTTAGTCATTGTGACTCTTAATGGCTTTAATTATACAAATTTATGAATAAACTGAGATATGATGGTTCTAAGCTATTTTGAGTATAAAGGTTCCTAATTGTGGATAAATACCCTTAATATGATGGATAAAGGTGGAATTAATGGTAAATAGAGTTCATATGTGAATTAGACCATAATGAACTAAGAATTGTTAATTTGAAAGGAACCAAAGATGATAGTTGGGCCTAACGATCTTGTCATGAATTAAAAGGATAAAAATGGTAGTTTTAATGTAAAAGAGGCATAATGGACTTAATTGATGTTTAATTGTGCCTTTAATCTGAAACTAAGGTTATATGTTGTTAAAAGGTAGCCTTAATATCTTTCATGAGGAATAGACGAGATAATTAGGGTTTGTGAGTAATTGCATAAAATTAGGGCTTAAAATAGTATAAATGAACTGAAACTCTAATTGCGATGGAAACCATAAAAGTGGACTAGAAACCCTAGGAAGCGAGCTAGGTTTAATAGATCTTGATGGCATGATCAATGATAGGAAATTGTATGCATATTTCAGGATCTCTTTGTGTGCTTACTTGCCTATTGGATTTCTTGCATTGATTGGATTAACTCTGTCTCAAATCGGCCTGACAGGTATGTGGTTGCGCTTATGGTTAATCGCTTTAGTTTCACGGCGATTCTGGGGTATTTTATCGGTTGCTTGAAAATAACTGCTTGGATGACTTTTATTTCATCCAACTATTAAGTGACTATGATTATCACCATAAATATGTATGCATGACTAGCTCAGATCCTGGTCCTCCTCTGTGGCTTTGCTAATGATGAAAAGGGTAACCTGGTACAGGGCCTACTTGTTAAGTAGGACATCAGGTTATCATGAGTTCGAAATTGGGCTACCCACGTGTAGTGATATGAGACTCTTTAGCACACCATGAGTTAAGGAGTGGGCTACCTATGTGTAGTGTCATGCGACTCAACCCTAGAAATTGATTCACCTGTTAGGTAGGATCATGAAGGGTTTAATGGGGATCTACCATAAGGAAGGCAGCATCCAGGTCCACTACAGGGACAGCGCAGAGGCTAGGGTATGGATGGATGGAGCAGATATACTTAAAATGTAAAGTTGTTTGTTAAACCCTAATTGGTTGCAATATGTTGTTACAGTTAATTGCACGATTATTGTTTCCTCCACATACCGGCATATTCATTTATGCTGGCCAACGTTTTGTTTGTCGGCGTTTTAGGTACAAATTGAAAAGGACAAACGTAAAGTGGCATATTGTGAAATTAAGAAATAAAGTGCAAGGAGGATTAATTAGAATAAAGTCCAGATGTGGATAGAAGTTAGATATTCAAGTTTTTGAAAAATATATGCAAAATTTTATTTTTATTCCAACTTTCAGTATAGTCATGGTAGAATTTAATAATTATTATTGATTATTTGTCGAACCTATGATCTGGGAAATTGGGATAACAGCTCTGACATCTTGGTTGGGGGTTACCGGGAGACGGGGTTGTTACATTTTGGAACATCCCAGGATTTGAGGCCTCGGATAACATAATCTTAAAAGGAATGATTGGACTACCCATATCACCAAGGTGCACCTCCTTTTCCGGGAGCCCATTGTTGAAGAACTCCATAGTTAAGCGTGCTCAGCTTGGAGTAATACTAGGATGGGTGACCAGTCAGGAAGTTGACCCCGACTTGTACGTGAGTGGGAAAAACACGTGCAGTTAAGGCTAGTGGTGGTCTGTGGGGCCAGTCATCACTCCTAAAACTCTACTATAGCCTAGGGCAGTAGGCTCAGGCGTTACAAATGGTATCAGAGCCATAACCCCTCCAGTAGGTGGGACCCACATGGACATGGCATGCCAGTCTTGAGCCGTGCGATCCTGACATGTAGGAAAGGGTTGTCCATGGTTGACGTAGCCACCCTTGCGCTGGTATTCCGTGATCGGGAGCTGGGTGTCAATGGGCCATTGTGGGTCTGCATTGAAATGGCGAAGAGATTATGAGGCCTTATAGTTGATCCTTGACGATGACGTCAAGAGCCTAGGTGGGGGAGATTGTAACATCCCATGATTTGAGGTCTCGAATAACATCATCTTAAAATGAATGATTGGACTACCCATTTCACCAGGTGCACCTCCTTTTCTGAGAGCCCATCGCTAAAGAACTCCATAGTTAAGTGTGCTCAACTTGGAGTAGTACTAGCATGGGTGACCAGTCGGGAAGTTGACCCCGACTTGCACGTGAGTGAGGAAAAGGTGTGTAGTTAAGGCTAGTTGTGGTCTGTGGGGCCAGTCGTCATTCCTGAAACTTTACTAGAGCCTAGGGCAGTGGGCCCAGGCGTTACAATAACTCTCTACCAACGTCTATTAAAGCATAGATACTAAACAGGTAGATAAAAGTACTAGGCAGGTTGAGCAGATTCAGCTAAATGATATGCATCCAACAGATAAAGTAGATTAGGCATAACTAGGCAGTTACTACTGAGCAATCGAACAACTAATATTCTAAGAAGAAATATGAAGAACATGTATAATAGTTGACTTCTCTTACCACCTTATAATTCAAGAAATCAATAAAAAGATAAGGCAAAGGGATCAACCAATGTTATATGTATTTGACCCTAGGCAAAATACACTACACGATTGTATTACGTCTTTTATTATTACCCTGAGAATTTGATTCGTACCACCAAAATCCAACCGACCACCGCTAGGTCAAAATCGGTACAATACAAGATCAATGGAAGAGTCATAATCCACGACCTCCCCAACACCTTTTGGTCAACATAAGAGAAAACACTGTAGAGACGTATCAGTCAACTGCAACAATGACATATAGTCAAGCTGAAGGATTGGCTCACGCATGGCCATCTATATATATAAAAAATCACACCTAACCCATCTTGGTACAGGTACGACGCTAGAAGAACAGGCTCACGCATGGCCATTCTAAAAAGAAGGATTGATTCATGCATAGCCATCCATATCACAAAGAGAGCAGCTCAAACATGGTTGTCTCACACCACCTGTAATTATGGATGCAAGGAGATACTCGACTTGCACAACCGCATATCCAAATATATGCGCTCCAAGTTTCCTGTAGCAAAGACTCATTTCACCATCCAACACTAAGACTAACACTGGAATAGATCTACGGCACATGGCACCTACAAGATTAGAGTTTTACTAGATTAATTAATCTAATTGTTTATATTTTATAGCATCAATCAAGTTACAACGTACAAATCCAAAACAAACTTCTACAAAGATGAGGGAAAATTGCAACTCCAGAAGATATAAAATGTATAAGGCGTAAACTAGTCACATCATCACCACATGATACTTGTAGCACTGCCATACACAAGGCCATCACTAATGTCACATCATTGTGGGATATCAATCCCTCAATCATATCACTAGAGGATATCACCTCACAATAGGCATCAAGCTTTAACCAGGTCATAGGACCCAAACCACATAATCCTTGCATGTACACCATCACATTATGTCTCAACAGTGTGCATAGTCACCATCATGTATAGATATAGGATTCACCATAGTATTCACATAGCTATGCCATTCAAGTTCACATCACCTGCAAGGTTAGGGGTTTATAAATAGGAGAGAGAAAAAATCATAATATGATAACTATTTCAAGGGATAGAAGCCAACACATCACATGACCCAACATTAGGGTTAGGGTTCCTTATATAGCCAATTAGGGTTTAATAGTATATCCAAACACCAATCTCTAGGTACACTCTTTAGCATTTTCTTAGAGCATATTAAGGTTAAGGAACATGATCGACGTTAACCACACAATTATTCAAACAACACTATACATGAGTCATTACTTACTTACTCATACACATGTATTGATTATATGATTATGTATGTGTCTCGACCACCCATGAAGCAAGTGTCTCAACCACCTTTTAGCAAGGTGTCTTGACTGAAACCGATCTAGATGTCTCGACTGCAACAACATCATGTCTCGACCGCAACCACATCATATGTGTCTTTCTTAATATATAGATGTACAGCTGTAAACCACCTACAAGATGTTGGCTTTATAGTTTATAGTTTTATACATGCACAATTCGCTCTCATAGGAAAGACTATTTATACACGTAATACTAATATTGATGAATATATACATGCCTGAATACATTTTTCAATTAAAGATTTATTTAACTATAAATCAATAAAAAAATATTTCTGTCTACAATGCCTAGAAACGCCTAGGCTCCCTAGGCATTGTCATGGTCTGGGTGCCTAGCCACCTTAACAACCTTAATTATGGTTGATACATACCTTAATAGTAGTAATCCTCAACATAAATAACTTAAGTCTAACGTTTATCAGGATATTCTAGGAAGCACAGATACAGACAAGGGTGTGGATGTGGACACAATTAGGGACACAGTGATTATTGACAATATGGGACATGAACACAGGGTTGGACATGGGAAATATATAGACATATAAATACATATACATATATGTGTATATATATAGTCAATCAATTACCTGGTTCAAATATATATATATATATATATATATATATGTGTGTGTGTGTGTGTGGAGTCATCCATCACTTTGACGTCCAAAGGTACCTGACCCGTTTTCCAATTCAAGTGACAAACACAAATAAAGAATACAACCAAGACACAATATATTTGCATACAATCCAAGCCCAAACTGCAATCACTAATAAATAAAACCAATAATATATTCATAAAATCAAAACAAACAAAACCCACAATTTATAACCTAAAAGAAGTTTCCTATGAGTGGTGAGAAGAGGATGAGGATACATATAAAAGAGTAAAGTGAAGAGGGAGCGCAGACAAGAATGGCATAAGAGAGTGTGGGGGGATTTTAGTTTCAATAACCTTGTGGTAGGTATGAGGATAGTGTGTGATGTAGTAGTTGATGAAAGAGTGGAAGATAATTGTAGACATAGTGGAGGGTGTGTGCTACTGTTGGGCTTACTTTCATGGTGGTGAGGAAGGGAATTAGACCATTAGCGGAGCATGACTGCATGAGGATATAGAAGAGAAGACTTGTAAGGAGAAGGAATGAGATGATGGGTCGATGGGGAGGAAATCTTTATGTATTTTATCCTCATATGGACCTCTATGTAATTTCTCCCTTGATGATATTCCCTCCCACATCATGTAATGTTGGTTCACATGCTTCCAACTTCTTGCATATAAAAGCATGGTTAACTATCAACAAATGACAATTAAGAACACAATTACCTCATTAGATGATTTCAGATAAACCTCATAGATTTGTTTCTCAAAGGGAGTTTGTGAAAATTTTTCATCTCCATAAAGCCATTTATTGTCTCAAGCATAGTTCAAGAGCTTGGTTTAACATGCTTAGCATTTTTTTTTTAGGAAAGGTTCTAGCATATATTAAATCACATCAAAGCAAGCAAACACCTGCTTTAGTGAGTTCGAACAAGACAAAGGGGAAACATAAAAAGCAACGTTTAGCCAGGTGGTGATAAAGGCTAAGTTCTGATGAAGAGGGGGAGGCACCCCTTAAACAAGCCTCAAAAAGCATTGAGCAGAGAAAAATCAGTCTAAGATCAAGAAAAACATCTCCTAGAGAGGCGTATTCACTGGTGTTGTTGCACTATGCTGACTCCAGTTTCCTCATCCACCATGGCTTTGAGGTCACATAGGAACTTGGCTTCCGATTCACCTTCATCAGAATCAGCTTGTCCTTCTTCTGAATGCTTACCTACATTTGGTTAGAATATCAAGATCTGCATCAATTTGTGATATAAGATTTTTTCTCATTTTTTGGATGTTGTTGAAGATTCTGTTGTTCCTTTCTTTCCAGAGATTCCAACTGATGGTGATGAATATGTCGCTACCCTTGAAGTTTTTGTATTGTCTATTTGAAGTGATTTGTGGTGGGAATGTTGCTTTCTTGAGATCTGAAATGTAGTTTCTTGTGTAGTGTAGGATGATGTTTTGTGAAGTGGTGCACTTGAAGAAGATGTGATCAATTGAGTCAGAATTTGTTTTACATAGAGAACATCTGAAGGGACCAATGAAACCCTTTTTTGTGAGGTTATCACCTGTAAGCAACTTGTTATGCAGAAGAAGCCACAGAAATGTTTTATATTTATGCGACATTTTCTGTTTCCATATTTTTGTGGTGGTTGGAGTGAAGCCTCTGTAGGTGAGAAAGGAGTAGGCTTGCTTAACCGAATATGTGTTCCCCCATTTCCATGTTATGTTGTTTGAGGTGTTGTTTTCCAATGTGAGTTTTAAATTACATATTTTGTCTTGTCTGAGATGCATGAGGATGCATCTTTTAAGTGAGTTTGTTATGTTGCTGGTGATAAGGTGGAGAGCTTTATCAATTTTGATTTTGAGAAGACTGTTTGGTATGATCCAGCTTGGGTAGAGATTAAAGACAGAGTTGCTTTCAAACCAAGGATCGAACCAGAAGGAGATATTCAGGTGGGAGTGTGGTGGTGTATTGATAATTTGGGTTATTTTATAGATATTTTTGTTTATGAATTTCCAAATGGGGAAGCAGATTTTCTTGAGACTGTGCCAAGGAGGGGATTTTTGGTAGTACTTGTATTTGATGAGTTGTGACCAAATTTTTGGTTTGTTTTGGATCAGGCTATTGATATTTTTTGTTATAAGACAGAAGGCATGGGTTTCAATATAAGACATGCTTAGCATTATTCTAACAGGTTTTGATTTCAGACGCTCCCAAGTTGATTATTATGTGGTTGTCAAAAAGACAAACTTTAGCATAACAATTTGATTGGTATTGAGATGACATAATATCCTAGCTATTCACGAAACAAATGAGTACTATTTATTAGCACTTTATCAAGGATGTAAGGAAGCTCCAGTGCTTGTTGGGTTTTTGAGGTTGCAAGAAACAAAAAAAAACTTTATCAACACAAAAATACACTAGATCTACTAAATGAGACGTGCATGTTTGAGTCCAAGCATGTTCATGGACCTTCAGGTCCAAAGATGGTAATCAATCTCCACTCTCATTTAATACTTTCAAAAATAAGCATGTTAAATTATCAAGCTGACAGAATGTGATGTAACTATTCTTGGTTTGATGAGTATGTACTTAGATAAGACAAGAGTCTTCATTGGATGCCATTACGCATATCTTACAAACGCTTAGAATGTATGGATAAGGTAATTTGCATAACAGGTTCAGACATCTTGATACGTGTGGTTTCTCTAACTCTTGATTTTGACGGTAGCAAAGCCATTCAGAAGTTTACATTTATTGTTGGACATTTGTCGTCGAGAACTCTTTGACCTGGAGAAGCAACATGCGAGAAGTGGTTTCAAAATATATTGTATACCACAAATATAAGGCTATGGCCTGCACTAAATGTGAGCTTCTCTAAGTCAATGGATTTCTACGTGACTTAGGATTCGAGTTTCTAAAATTTGCCCAAATGCATCGTGATAATAAGCCAGCAATATGCTACAATATCATGATTTCCATATGAAAGGATCAAACACATAAAGGTGGACTGACACTTTGATTGTGAAGCTATACCAAAGAGATGGATTTCCACTCCTTAAATGTGAACTGAGGATCAAGTAGTTGATCGCCTTATAAAGCCCACTGGTAAAAAAGTCCCCTTAGCCATCTACTTGGCAAGATGGGCGTCATTAACAATTACGCTCTAGCTTGAGGGGTATGTTAAGTAATATTTGCTAAGGTATTTTCCCTTCTCTAGACCTTTATGTTTAGCCCATGTTGTGTAAACATGCTTTCGCAAGCCTCCAAGTCCCTATAATAAAAGTGTTTTTATCAATAAGATCATTGTAGAGAGAGATAAATTCCCTCACGATAGTAGGAACAGCACAAAGACCCTACAAATCTTATCCAATCTGCTAACTATGGGTTTTCAAATTTTTGCTCAAACGTGTTGGGTAAGATGAAACCAACTATCAATTTTCATTTCTTGGGTTTAGCTAAAGATGATTCACTTCTTATCCTCACATTTTCCTACAACCAACAGGGTGCCTTCCCAAGTGTTGGGTATGTTGGTCATTTTTAACTCTAATTTTTTTTCCACTCTTCCATCTTCTCGTTTATATTAAACTTCAAACTCCAACTAGAATTGACGCAATAGGGATCATGCATGTGTAGCATGAAAGCTACAAGAGTGACTCGGTAAGACTAACGGCAACCAGTTCCTAGAAAACCAACAACGAACAGTCACATATAAACACAAATAATATATATAAACTTATTTATATGAATTGTGGAAGATAAAGTTACAAATGTTTAAATATAAATATATATACTTTTCATGTAATGAATTATGTCTATCTTAATAAACATATATATACATTAATTTAAAGATAAGCATAATATATTTATGAGTATACATAAGAGTACATATATAGACACACACATATATGAAATGTATGTATTCGTATAAGTTTGTGTATATGTGTATTGAAATGTAAATGGATATATATATGGAAAAGTATGTGTACATAAATATGTATATTACGTGTGTGTGTGTGGCAACGAGTGAGTAGATGGGACGTTATTGGAGTTGAAAACAAGAAGGACCACACAAAGGCTAAGATTGGTAAATCCTTTCTGTATCATTTTTATTTTCAAATTCTAAAGCGCACACACACACACACATTTATATAGATCTATGTATACTCGACCTGATCAGGAGTGTCCTATCCACGACTGATCCAAATTCGAAAATCAAACTTTCTAAACAGAACTACATCAACCCCAACACGAATTGTTTGACATGTGTATTCCAACCAAAATCTGATCAACATCTCATAATGGTTGCTAACATGCGTGACTTTTTCTGTCAAAAACACACATCATAACGTACTTTGGGCGGAGCTATGCTTTTCCATTATGATTTTCAAAAGATGGAAACTATATAATGATGGAATGTCTTAATGCTATATTGGTTTCACCAATTCTTATAGCATCTTGAATTGATTCTTCATTCATTTATTTTTTATGCACTCGTTCATCTGATTGCATATATGTATACCATGTTCTAGGGAAAGAAAACCTACTTTCTCAGCATCCCCAAAGCAATGTTGATGGACGAACTCTAGTCACCATCTTTGAACTAACGATGATAGTGGTAAAGATTGATAGTGTCTACTCCCCTTCACCAAAACCTCTCCCCATTCCTCCTGGCCAAGCCATCAACATCGTTGGATGTGTTGATTAGGCGTGAGGTGCTCCTTCATGGCACCCAAGTGGCCCCAGGATGTCTCTATCCCGCCATAAACAAATCGGTCGACAATGTCCTCCATTAAAGTATGTTCTACATATAGTGATGTTTTGTTTCTGGTTGCACATGACTTTGTGGAATCCACAGTTTGGAAGGTCTTTGACCTCAACACCCACCAATTCTACATGGTCAACGTTATGGTTGTTGGATTGCTCCAGTCATGGTGACAACATCAATGTTGATTTTCCTTACCGGCATAGACATGCTGATAGAGGTTTAACATTTTAGTGAACTTGGAATGCCTCATTACAACTATTGTGTCCATTGACCTGGTGTCATCCGGGTAAGCCCACCCCCCAACCACACACACACATATATTGTCTCTCATCTAATGCAGCGACTTTGTGTTTAAAACTAGAAGATGTTGATGGTGTTAGTCGAAGATAATAACTTGTAAGTAAATATAAGTGATTGACTAGGCTAGACTGCATGATGGGGATTTAGTGATTGAAAATTGGGCTTGCCAAGAACATCCGAGTAAATCTACCTCTTGTCCATGAACATTAATACACTCGTTGTCGACATCTGCAAAACCCATAAACACACCTAGAACCTGCATTTTACTTCTCCATTCCAGTTGAATTGAACCAAATAAGATCCAATTCATATGACACAACTAGTGTGGTTGCATGTGTATAAGTAGCTAGAATACAACTAAATAACATGCATCAATAAAAATGCACATACATACTTTAGTTTAAAAAGTTGTTGCATATATTTCACATAATTCCTACATATAACTCTAGGTTGTCATTGCCTAGGGGTGCCCAGACAACCAAGGCGGAGGCCTAGGCATTTTTAGGCTTTTTTTGTTTTCTTTTTCCTATAAATATATAGACATACATATATATAATTATATATTAATCTATGAGCAATAAATGAATCTTTCGGAGTTACGAAGAGGAGGAAAGAAAAGAAAAGAAAACATTGGTTGACTTGGGGAGGAAGAACAATTTTCAAAAAGAAATCAACAAGGAGGTAGGGGGAGATAAAGAACAAAGAAAGAACAAAAACAAGAAAAGAAAAAGTTGAGCATCATGCAGCAGGAACCTTATGGTGAAACCATAGAGAAAACACATAAAGCAGACGAAGATTGGTAGCAGAAGAAGAAAAAATAACAAAATGAAAGTACAAAGGACGCAGATAGATGAGAAACAATATAGCATGTATAAATATGAATAATTTGATTATAATATAGGAATGCTAGAGTAAGAAAACTGAAAATGCAAGCAAGAAATTAGAATTGTATCAGTGTGAGTACATTCATACAAGAGATTTATAAACAGGTTATAGAAACAGGAGGATGAAGAAGAAAATCATGAACTATGTAGTAAATCGGTAAGTGGAGCAGCAGTAAATGGATAATAGTACCGCAGTAGTAACTCAGTAACATAGCAGCAATATGCTGCTTGGTAGAGCAAAAATAAGAAACAAAAATAAAGAGGAATGCAACAACTTTGTTACTTAGTAGAGCTGAAAGGAAAAGAAAAAACAAGAGCAAAGATTAAGGGTGAATAATATATATCAAAAGAAATGAAAAAGAAGATGAGAAACAAAAAAAATCACGCAGATTTTAGGCCCAGTAGCCTCCTAGGCACGCCCAGGCCTCAACAGCCAAATTAGGCTGGGGACCCAGGTTTTGAAAGCGAGGCGGCCACCTACGTGGGGCCCGTATAACTATGACATAACCGCATATGGGCGTTAGATGTATATCAGGGCCACATGCATATGGTGCAGCCACTAGGCCAAAACTTAAGTCGTTGCAGGTCGATTTCTAAACTGCTTGGCTGGATCACTTATTTAGAAAGGTGTGACTTCAAGTTCTCAGGGAATCAATGGAAAAGAAAAGGAGATGTTAGGCGGGCAGATTTCTAGTGACAAGCCATGTGTTTATTTGCAGTCTGATCTTTACTTCTCATCTTTTCTTTTTCATTTGCATTTTTGTTGACCGAATGCCAAGCCATTGCTGAAATTGGCTTGACGGGCCACGCAGAAACACCTTTCCATAAACTGCCAAGTTCATTGTGAGTCTAAGTATTTCTGTATTAGATCACTTTCTATTATCACTCCCTTCCTCTATTTTTGGTTATCCTATTGGAACTGACGAGCAGTTAATTTGTAGATTGGAGTCCTTTGATTTCTTTTTTATTCTTATATATAGTATCTAGTATCATACGCAGATCTCAATATCTTTTTGGTTGATCAGCATATGTGTTTTTTGTATCATCTTCGAGTCTTTTTAAGAGAACATGTTTAAGGACAACGCGGTGAAAATATCCATTGACAAAAACCGGAATTGTAGTTTAAATTATAGCTTTCTTGTGTATAACGTGGCATATATAACAGTTGTCTTGCCATCTCCATTCGTTGGTTAATTAGATTTGTGGCTCTCGTATCTACATGTGAACTCCTCAATTATATATGTTCAGAAGTATTCTAAAGCCTTGCATCCATGAATCTGTTAGTAGTTGTATTACACATTGATCACAGTAGAAAGGATTGTTGACTCTTTCACTAGTAGAGTAGCAGTAGTTTTTATATTATTTCATAAATCTCTTGACACTTTTTTATTCAACTGCACCATTCTGAAACAACAAAGTCCATTCTAGAACTTTTCATACATCCACTTTTTTCACTTCAGACTATGTATGCTTCTAACTCCAACGAGGTCATTTTTCCTAAGTATGTGTGCATTTACTTGAATTATGGTATGATGTTCTCTCAAATCCTGCACACCCGACTTACCATTCAAACTTCTCCTGCGCCAGGTGTTCTGTTTTGGCCATTACAGCAAATTAATCTCAGGCTGAAGCTCCTAAATTCCACCGCAGTTGTTGCCTCCCGATCAGAACCTCCTTGTATCCCTTTCTCGAGTCCTCGAGGTTTCCACACCTGATACGGAGGTCAACCCGGAAAACCTTCCGGGTCACAGGTCTCTGATTCATCGTCAGGTCGACCCGGTTGACAAGGTGACCTCAGCATGACACCTTATACATAATATTCGTACATACACATATGTACATGTATGTTCATATAATAGCATATATATAATAATTATGTAAGTGTGTGTTTGTATATATGCATATAATATATTGTATGAAGCATGAGATGAATTATGAAACATCAAACATCTATTTGCAAACAAGCAAACAAATGGTTTCGTAATGCTCAAAACAAGTTATAAATTACTTAACAAGTGAATATGTCAATGTATGCAATAGTTGGGGTTGCGTGAAAGGACACTAAAATTAGCCACATGGTGATTTAGGGAAGAAAAATAAAATCAACAAAACCCGGCCAGGTCTTTGACCTGAGGGTTGAGATATTGGTTGAACAGCTGGGTCATCGGATCAACTATGGGTCTTGGTCAAAAGCAAGTTTGAGTCCCACCAGACCCGCTAGACCTGTCGTTTGGCAGTTCAACCAGCTGGGTCGGATCGGGTTTCAAAACACCTCTGCAGGTGTAAATAGATGACTTCTAGTTCCTTTCTTCAGTTAATATTGTCCTGCCTACCAACTTGTTTATTTTGAGTTTACTGGCAATGAATTGCCATACAAATATATGTTTCAGTTTAATTTTTTGCGTTTTGATTGGTAAGGGCCATACAGTTATCATGTTCTGCCTAAAGTTATGCCAGTTTTGGTTGTCATTGATAAAAGTGCTATAATTTTATCTTCACTACTTCATGTTAAGAACCGGTGGCATTTTTGTAAACACGTGATCCCAGTTATATAACAGGCAATATTTCAGATGCTCGTTGAAGCAAACATCCAACTGAGTTTATATATGATTTGCTTTGTGACTTAAATCTCGACAAAGTGATGTATCCACCAATCCCCAATAGTTTCTAGTATTGCTCCTTGGAAACATATTATCCATACCATCTCATTCATTTAACAGCAAACTAGAAATTTTGAGGCTTTAGTTCTTGGATCCTTTAACATTATAATTAGTTATCCACATCAGATGCCAAACTGCTATAATGGAACAGTTTTTTTGCTCGTAGTGGAATCCGCAAACAGTTCCTGGTTTAAAAATATGGTGTAAGCAAGTGACAAGACAAGTAGAGGGGACTGAGATTGGCCTGAGCTTTCCACAGTTGTATGTACTTCTTGCAAACTCAAGTTGGTTCCTTACTGAGCTGAGTATTTTAGACATGAAAAGGGAAATGCTTCCTTATGCATTGTACTGCGTGATTCATTGTCTTGCTCTGAGAATAGAGCACCTGGTCTAGATATCGATTCAGTACTGTTCTAATTTGTAACTTACAGCCTAGGAAGAATCTTGGTGGTGCTATTCCTGAAAGGAGGAAAAGGGTCCGAATGTGTTTTTTTATATTCGTACAGAAGTACCAGGGAGACCATAGCATGTAGCCTTTCGATACCTTTGTCTACAACCAGGCACACCAATAGCGGAAGACAGGGTGCACTCTTCTGGAACATACCCACCACACTTGCATGGAATCGTCCTTTGCGCGAGAAGTGCAAATCCAGCAGAAGTACAAGTTTTTCCAAACTCCATCCTTTTTCCACTTGAAAAGGTTTGACTTCACCCATGTACAGACCAGCGTACATGGTGGGATTAACAGTGGGATTCTCAATGTAAGAACACCATTATCAGTGGGGCTACACCAGGGTATTCCTGAATTTCTCTTCACAAACCTGATGATGTTGTGAATAATGTTGCAACTTTGCTATACTGGTGTTCTTGCACTTCTCCTCACTAAAGCTCACAATGTAGTGGATATCATTGTAATTTTGCTATAGTGGTGCATGTGTGAACTTTTCTTTTGTGGACCTGCAAGAAAAGTATTAAAAGTAGTCTGTAGTTTATTTCTCAACTTCATTTTAATTGTGCCAAACCACTGGTCGTTTTCCCAGTGTCTGCAGTGGCAGCTATAGTTAAAAGGTTCAGGATCCTTGTTGGGTCTACACAGATAGGATCGGGTTGGCTCAAGTCAGATGATTGTGGGTTTTAAAATTAAGAAATATTTTCCAGATTCAGATTGAATTTTTTGCCAGATGGATGAAGGTCCGGTCAGGTCGACATATAACCGACCCATTGCCATTTTAAATATTAAGTTCTAGTGCATCAACTTGTATCTGTGAGAATTACTCCTTGCTATCTGGCTTACAGAATTTTCCACTAGTTGCTATCATGTTAGGGGAAGGCTATAAGTCCACTATGGTTGACATCAAGGATGCCAGACTCCTGGCCTTGTACTTCAATATAATTTGCTCCTTCCTTTGCACTAAACTGTTAATATTTGGTAATATGATACAGGCTTTGAATGCTCCTTCCATGTATTTCTGGATCTTCACAGGATGACGAGGATTGGTGGAGGTACTTAAAGAGCCGATGAACATTACTACCTTAATGCTCCTCCCATGACTGCATTGGCCTTAGCATCTCTCCCTTGCAGTAGCATTATTGGCTTGGGCATCCCTTGACGGTTAAACTACGGCATGCTATTCCAGATGAGCCTACTATCCATTTTCAGTTTTAGCTTGAGAAGCAAGGCGGTGCTATTTTTCCTGGTCAGAGATAAGTAGTACCTATTTTTGACACAGTTCATTCCAATGCATGGGGGACCTTGCAAGGTTCAAAGACCAGTAATGTTTCAGCATTCTGTAAATCTTGAAGAATGGGTTTTCTCAGGGCTCCTGGAATTTTTTGTTAAAATGTAGAAAGCAGGTGTTTCAGAATGTTAAAAAAAATTCAAGAAATTGAAACTCAGATTTTCAATGCCTATCATGTCTTTCACAGAGTTTGTTAAAAGATATCTCACCTTATTTGCTCCTGAAAATGAAGTTTTCACTAAACCTTGTGCCTATAGACCACAAGAGAATGGTCACACCAAGCATAAGAATTGTCACCTCCTAGAGGTAAACAGAATTTATCATGCTTCACTCTTGCTTTCCTGCTCAGTTCTTGGTTAATACTGTACTTACTATCTACTACCTCATTAACAGTGTCCTTTTCCCACCCAACAAAACCATATTTCCATCTGTTTCTTTATCCCTAAACCCCACTTTTTCATCTACCTCCCAAGGTTTTTGGTAGTACCTGATTTGTTAAAAGCATTTACATTGAACTAATAAATATCTCCTAGAACAATCATGTGTATTTTCCTAGGATATCCACAATCTCAGAAGAGGTACAAGTGTTCAGAACTTCAGATCTTATATATAAGTGTACGTCAGTGCGCTGTGATTTCCCTTGAGGTTATTCCACATTTCACTGAGGCAGGGACTTGGTTTGGGTCCTTCCATTCACTAGAGCCTAGAGTTGTCAATTTCCCTACATATGCTCCTATACAGTAATTTTCCTCTAAGCCCCTACTAGGAGGCCCTTGTAGGTTTTATACTAGCAGGTCACAGACCAGGTTGATTGGATCTCCCACTAATAACCTCCCTGTGTCTGCCACCCCCACTCCATCTGGATGTCCTACCGCAGAGGTCCTTATAACATCAAAACTAACATTAGCTGATATCAGCCATTTCCCAACACTCCCCATTTCAGTCTTCCACATTTACATCTGTGTTATCTACTGTGGTTAGTCCTACAAAAAAAGTCTCAGGTGGCACCAGGGCACGGTACAAAAAATGTATCCAAGTTGGAGGGACAAACTTGGAACCAGCTGAACCTCCTTCCCATTACATACCTGTCAAGGAATGAGATATCGGCGGCATTGTATTGAAAAACGTTCTGAGCGGCCGCTTAACCAGTCATGACCTCCAGCCGTTTAATTTTTCCGTTCAGTGCCCGCATAGAGGATCTTACAAAAGATGGCCAAACGTTTAGCCTGCTTTTTCCCGCTTTTTGGACCGCTTATTGCCAGTAACTTTAAAAATATTGTTGTACAGATATAACATGAAGTAAATTATATGATCCAAGTATTACTGACTATAATATATTAAATTTATATACATTAAATATTCTATGATAAGCCGTAGTTAAAATAAGAATGCATACTTTGTATGTAACCCGTGATGATAGAGTACTGTTGTAATGTATACAAGCAAATTACATGTAACTATTATCTACTTTAGAATGCATACTTAAACTAAATATACTGCTGTAATATATGACTAATTGATGATATGCACATATAATAATAAGTTAGTAAGGTATCCATGATAAGTCTGTTGTTTACTGTTTAGCTAGGTAAACATGTGATGCAAATTTTGTTGTACCATGTATTTAGGGTGTTTTATCCATGTCAAGTCTATTGTTTACTATATTATCGCTATAATCATTGTTTTGTAGTTGTCTTATAAACTATTTGGGTGTTCTATATTGTTGGGTAGAGTGTTTCGATATATGTAAAAGTTTCAAACAGTATAGTTTGCAAATTAAAATTCACTAATTAGAATCTAGCTCGTGGCTAGTGAGATTGTCAATACAAATGTCTACCTCCTGATTAAGCCAGAGAGGTTTCGAGGTGAAATCAATTGAGGTACAGATTATTAGAGAGTGTTTGGCTATTTCATCTGCTACTGGGTTTAAGTTGTGTGGTATAAAGGTTAATTTAGCATGGCATGCGTTGAGTTTGTTGAACAGCAGCTTTTAATGAGGTTTGAGCTTTGGCGGGGCCATAGAAGACATTGTGCCCATGTTAACTGCCTGTTGGGGGTCCGACAGGATGGTGCAGTTGGTCAGTTTCATCTCCAGGCACAGTTGAAGGGTTTGTATAAGAGCTTGCAACTCAGCTTCCGTAGCACTTGAGGCTTGGCCTGTGCGCCCTACTCCTCTGATACAGTGGCCATTGGCTTGGACTATATGAGAGCCATAGGCGGCTTCTCCAGTGGACTGGTTGAAGGCTGCATCGCTGAACAGGATGAACTCCTTCTCCGTGAGGTCAGGGGAGGCTTTTCTCTTAGGGTGATTGCAGGTGTTGCTATCTTCTTGGAGGGATATGATGGATTCAGAGTGAGCCGTTATGAATTTAACCAGGTTAGCAGCAGGTTGTCTCTTCCCCGAGTGGGCAACTTCGTTACGACTAGTCCAGAGGTGCCAGCAGGTAACCGCAGCAGTTGGAGATGCTTTAGCTGATTGGATGATATCATGAATCCAGTTATCTTCACGAAGATTGAGCTGTCTTGGAGGAAATTGGAGCGCACTCCATACCACTCTACTTCTCGGACAGTCTCTAAGGCAATGCAGTAGAGTTTCCCCAGCGTTATTACATTGAGGACAGATTCCATCCGTGTCTGTGTGCCATCGTTTTTTCTCCATGTTTGTGAGCAGAGCTTTGTGAGACAGTAGCCACAGAAAGGTTTTGATTCTTTCAGGCAGCTTAAGTTTCCAAAGAGATGCCTAGTTGCCAGGTGTATGTAGTTCTTTGTCCTTCCGGATCCATCTGTATGCAGATCGGGCTGTCAAGTACCCGCTCGATTCATGATTCCATGCCCAGAGGTCATCGCCTGCCGCTTGGTCAGGGGGAGGTAACCCTCGCACATATTGCCAAGTGCAGGAGGGGAGGTTGTTGAGGATAAAGTTCCAGTCCCATTCTCCGTCAAGGTTAGTCATGGAGGCCACCTTCAGGTCTTCAAGTCCGGTAGGGATACTTAGATTTGGTTCTAGTTCAGCGATGTTTTTGTCAGAGAGCCACACATCAGTCCAGACGTTCGTAGCCTGGCCATTGTTGACAATTTTCCTGCTGTTTGTTGCGAGAGAGGTAATGTGACCTCGGATGAATGACCATGCAGATGAGCATGGACCAGATTTGAGGTACTCGCTGTTCATGTATTTCATGTGCATTCCTTTGACCCATAATTTATCAAAATTATTGAGAAACTCCCAAGAGTTCTTCAGCGTTAAGGCTCAGTTGTGATCCCTTGCATCCTTGATGCCCAGTCCACCTATGTCTTTGTTAGACGTAACTTTCTTCCAGGAGACGAGACAGTTTTCTTTGGTCTCTAGCTCTGAACCATATGAAGCTGCGCACATGCTTATCTATGTCATCACAGAGCGCCGGAGAAAGAGAGATAGATTGCATTGTGTATGCGGGTATCGCCTGCAAGGTGGATCTTGCTAGGGTAATACAACCTGCTAGGGATAAATGCCTAACAGTCCAGCTATTCATTTTGGATTTGAGAGACTCAAGGATGCCAAGCATGAGTGTTTTTGTTGATTCTGTGATGGATAATAGGGACGCCTAGGTAGCGACCTAGGTCCTCTGTAGCAGGGATGTCGAGTGCTGTGTTGATGCAGTTTTTTAAATGGCTGCTTGTGTTAATAGAGAAGTAGCACCTGGAGTTGGAAGCAGACACAGACAGCCCGGAGACTGTTTAGAAGTCATTGAGGACGCTTATGATTATGGAAGCTTGGGCCACTGAGGCTTCGCCAAGGAGAAGGAGGTCGTCTGCAAAGCAGACATGAGACAGGAGTAGTCCATTTTTGGATAGGGCTAGGGGTTTCCATTTCTTTTCAGATACTGCTATGTTGATGGCCTGACTTGAGTCTCTCCATGCATAAGTACAAAAATATATGGGCTTAGCGGGTCGCCCTGGCGCACACCTTGGCAAGCTCTCATGGGGGCAAGAGGAACCCCCTCCCACAATATAGAAGACGATCCAGCTGTAATAATTTCCATAATGAAGTTGATCAGCTTGGGACGGAGACCCACTTTTTGTAGCATGTCCTTGATAAAGTACCAGTTCATGCGATCGAATGCTTTAGAGAGATCCACCTTGACAGCCATTAATTTCTTCTTACCTTTTTGAAGCGCATTGTGTGTAAAGTTTCTTGGACTAACAGAATGTTGTCTGTAATGCGGCGCCCGGGTATGAAGCTGGACTGAGTGGGGGAAATTCACTCATTCATATGGGGCTTGATGCGATCCATGATAACTTTAGATATAATCTTCAAGCAATTATTAGTAAGAGAAATGGGCCTTAGGTTTTTGCAGGTTTCCACTGTATTTGATTTGGGAATGAACACAATGAAGGATTGAGCCAGCTCAGGACTAACAGTCTCATTAGTGAAGACTGTAAATATAGTTTGCATAATGGAATTATAAATGTGAAACCAACATTTTTGCAAGAATTCGTTGTGGAAACCATCGGATCCTGCTGCTTTTGAGGGGTTCATCTGAAACAACGCTCGTTTTACTTTATTATCGTCGGCAGGCTGTTGACAGAGGCCAGGAAGACTTCGTTCCACTCCAGGGAAGGCACCCGGATAGTGCTGGGTGGCCTCCCGGTTATGAGGTTACTGCTAGGTGAGGAGGTTGTTGAAGAAGTCCCATACGTGCTGCTTCAGGAGTCCTTCATCAGTGATCCAATCTCCAGCTTGGTTCTGAAGCATTGTGATTTTGTTCTTGAATCGTCGACCTTTCACGTAAGAATGAAAAAAATTTGGCGTTCCCATCCCCAGATTTAAGCCAATTGAGGTGAGATTTCTGGCACCAGTCAGCTTCTTCACACTGAAGGATGTATTGCAGCTTCTCCGGTAATGTTATGCAATGTAGTTCAAAGTAGGAGTTTGGGTTCTATGGCAAAGATACCTGAAGCTGGTCTATCTGCTTGATGATGGCATTCTTTTCTCGGTTGATCACTTTTGACTCTGTGTCATTCACTTTCACGTAAGAATGAAAAAAATTTGGCGTTCCCATCCCCAGATTTAAGCCAATTGAGGTGAGATTTCTGGCACCAGTCAGCTTCTTCACACTGAAGGATGTATTGCAGCTTCTCCGGTAATGTTATGCAATGTAGTTCAAAGTAGGAGTTTGGGTTCGATGGCAAAGATACCTGAAGCTGGTCTATCTGCTTGATGATGGCATTCTTTTCTCGGTTGATCACTTTTGACTCTGTGTCATTCCATTTCATAATGGCAGGCTTGAAGATGTTAGGTCTTCAGAGAAAGGGACAGCATTGTCCCAGTTTGCTATCAATTGATTGCTGAAATCCGGTTTGAGCATCCAACTGGATCTCGTTTGAAACGGAAACTCTTTAGGTCTTGTAGTTCTGTTGCAAGACGCCAAGATGGGGTTGTGGTCGGAATGAACGTGAGGGATAACAACAACCTTAGCAGCAGGGTTACTCTCTAACCAGTTTTCATTAGCAATGATACGATTTAGCCTCTCATATAAACTTCCCCTTTTAAAAGTGTACCACTATCCACCTGGATGTATATCAGCTAGACCAGTAGAGAGCAGCACATCATTGAATTTAGAGCTCGAGCTTTGGTCAAAGAAGGTTCCTCCTTCCTTCTCTGTGCGAGAGAGCATGGTATTGAAGTCACCGATGACTTCCCAACTTCCGTTGATGGAGTCTGAGATGTCAGTCAATCTCCTCCAAAGAAAGTTCCTGAGAGAGGGATTTGGGCTGCCATAGACAAAGGTTAAGAAGGAATTGTTAATTCTGCAATGTATGAACTGTTTATGGTTCAGAAGGATTTCAACATCGCAACGATGTGCGTCCCAAAGGATCCATATGCCACCTGAGTAACCTGAGGCTTCAACTCGGTGGGAGGATGAGAAACTCATGCGTTGGATGATGGAGTGTGCTCTGTTGCCACTGCAACGTGGTTCTAAGATGGTGATGAGTGAAAGATTGTGAGTTCTTTTCAGAAATCGAACATAGCTAACCTTGTCATCCAGGCAAGCACCCTGGATGTTCCAACTAATAAAATTCATTAAGAGAGGGTAGAGGGGTGATTAGGCGACCACCGATTGAAGACCAACTGCTTGGTCTTCACTCTCTTCTTCCATATCAGAAATAGGAATCTAGGAACTGAAAATCTTGCGGGCCTCACTGACCTTGTCACCATCCGACGGTTCAATAGCTTTTCCTTTCTTTCTTGTTCTGTCTGGGCTGCTAGGGACAGTAACATGTTGATAAATAACCCTTCTGTTTCTAAGCACCACGCCCCCTGCGAGAGTAGATGGATTGGAATGACTTTGGGCTCCAAAGTCATAGGAGAACCTGAACTTGTTTTGGGGGACCAGGTTGCCTTGTCTTCCTTCAACGGTGTCATCACCCTCAAGGTTTATGAAGGTGTTGTCGCCGGATGATGCTCCGTTCTGGTGATGACTAAGCTTGATCCGGCTTGGATCGGTGGCCATCAGTGTTGCTTTGATTCTCCATATTAGACTGACTTTTTTTCGATTCTTTCTGCTATGAACCATTTTCCATTTGTTTGGGTTATTGTCTTGTGCAGCTGAGTTGTCCTCGAAGGAAGGATTAGATTGATCGTTCTGGGCATTCTCCTGCGGGACCTTCGTATTGCCTACATGGTCTCCTGCCACGGAGTCATCTTTCTTCTGCTTAGCTGGTCTTCTCTCATGTTTCTTTGCATGCATTGCCATGGAGAAAGGAGCAGTAGATGGGGGTTCCGCTTCAGGAATGTTTGGGACGTCTCTTTATTCAAGACGTGTGCAATTGGGTTCTTCGTGGCCCACTCTTCCGCACTTCATGCAGATGCAGGGTAGACTCTCATATTCTGACTCAAACAGTATAGTACTTATATACATATATGTGTAATTTTGTATAAACTATATAGGAAACTAAAACCCATTTTTTCAAAAATCCACCGGCTTACCGCTTAACCAGTTACAAACTGATGTTCGCACGCATAATGCTTAATGTTTATTAAACATTAATCGTCGGTATCATCGGTACTTCACCTGAAATACCAATATCGATGGGGGCGGGGATAGAAACATGTGAAGTTACCGTAGGATGGCAAATACTGGTATCTCGATGGGCTTTCCGACAATATCCCCAAATATCGAGGGTACTGGTGCAAAATGCTTACGGCGTCATTTCGAGTGTCGGGCTGCTACTGCTGTTTGAAGTGGAAAAGCTTGGGGATTTTAGGCGATTTTCGAGATTGGAGCTCAAATCAGCCTTAATCAAGGTATGTATACTTAATTTCCTGTATTTCCACCCCCTCCCCTCTCTATTTCCTTCTATTCTCACCAATAAAGTTCACCAAATACCCCCAAATCCTAGATCTACTCCAAAATACTTATGATTAATGTTATAATCTCTAGATCTATGATTATATTATACAGATCTACTAATTTATCACTAGATCTACCTAATTAGCACACTAATAATTACCATTTTCATGCAATTTCACTAATTAATAGTAATAATACAATTAGTACTACTAATAATAGGTATTTAATTTAGGTTTAGTAGAAGTTCCATTAAAGACTAACATGAACATATATAAAAATATACTCAAAATATTTTATACATTCTATTTTTTATTTATTAAAAATGTTGAAAATAAAGCATGTCCTTTTCTATATAATTGTGCTAATGGTGTATAAGATGAAATTAGTATTTGGTAACATATCACTTGTCTTTTTAATAAGTAAATATCATAATTTATTGTTTTAAAATAATTTCAGACTTTTATTTATTTTTAAAATCTTTTTTCAAAATAAATAACTTAAAATATTGGTTTGATTCTATATTTACATAAAAGTATTATACACTTAAAACATTGTGTTTAATTCTATAATACATAAAATATTTTTTTCACTTAATGGGTTATTTTATTTGATATTAGTATTGTACATTTGTAGTATTTTTGGGTAAATACTAAGTTACTAATACATCATTTGCTTTGCTTGTGTGTCTGTCTTTTTTCAGTGTTGACTTTAGACTTTTGAGAAGATGTCTTGGACTTCAAACCATGTTGAAGGTGCTAGGGTCGGTCATGTTGCAACAAAGGATGTGGATTTTGCATGGAGTTACTGCATGCCTGTTACTAGGAATAGGGGAAAGATTTATATGCAACTACTGTAAACAATTGGTGGGGAGATTACTAGATTCAAGCATCACATTACTGGGGGTGATAAAAATGTGGCAATGTGCCAATCTGCCTTCAAAGTGTTAGGGGTGACTTCACAGAGTGGATGGGTGCAACTGCAAAGAGACAAGAACAACAAAAGTTGAAGGAGGTTGAAAAAGCTTACATAGATAGACTCTTTAATGTTAGGCCCACAGGTTCTTCTGCTGAATTAGATGATGATATGGTATATCCTCCAGGGTGTGATACAACTTATACGCTTCGTATGTATAGGCGTGCTTTCAGAGACTCACACAAAAATGAGTGGGATAGAGAAGATGCGGCTCAACTTATAAGGAGATATAGGCCATCTGGTGCAGGTGGAGGCAGTGGGGCTGCACATGTTCCTATTGTTGACCTAGATGATGATGAAGATCGACAAGCTCAACATAAAGAAAGAAAGGTGCCATTGATACAGTTTTTCATTCTGCTAGTGCGAGATTGAAGCATTTTGACAAGCCAAGGATTAGGAAGCCTAGTGCTAGGCAAAAAACTCTAAAAGCAATGTTTACTGGTGCAAAAGTGAAGGTTGGCAAGGCAGTGGGTAAGTACTTCTTTGCTCATGATATACCCGCGCATGTTGCAATTGAACCCTATCTCCAGCATATGGTAGATGTGATATGGGAGTCTAGTAGGGGCATCAAGGCCCCCACTGCACTTGAATTAATGAACAAGTATCTTCCCCAGGAGAAGAAAGATCTATAAGCATGGATTTCAGACCAAAAACAATTGTGTCCTATATATGGTGTCATACTCAAATGTGATGGGTGGACTAGTGGAAACAGAAAGTTGTGGAGGTGTGTCGTTTTTCTATATTTAGAAAAGGGAAAACTCACTCCTATAAATAGGAGGTTGGACAAGGAAGCAAACAGAGAAACCCTAATGGGCCTCTTATACAAACGCCCATGTTACAGGATAATCAAGTAAGAAAGTCTTAAAATAGAAAATAAAATATGGCAATATATCTCAATAATCCCCTCAAGTTGGAGCATAGATATCAATCATGCCCAACTTGCAGCACAGTTCCTCAACTCTCTTGCCAGAGAGAGGCTTAGTAAATATATTTGCAGTTCGATCACGAGGAAGCAAAAGTCGACGACAAAGGTGGATACCAGACCAGTGTACAAAGTAGAAAGAAAATGCATAGCTCCAATATGCAATCTAGACGAAGCTCCACGTAAAGTCAACAACAAAAAATATCCATCACCTCCCCTCTTCATAAAGTATCCATCACAGTATTAGGCGTCAAAGTCCGGAGAGTGTTGGTCCACAGAGTCCAGAAAGAGTTGGTACACAATAGAAAGTCAACGTGCAACACAGAGCACGGACAGCAGATAGTGCAAAAGCACAAAGTAGCAAGTAACATGTGCTAATCATAGCACAAGTAGCAACAATGACGTCTTAATATGTAACTTCATAGCAGCCGTCGAGGTAGACGATGAATAAATAATAATCGCAACAGAAAGCTCCATATAACAGCAGTAAATGTGGCATGAAGAAGCATGTAGCAGCATTACTAAATCCGTCTTTATCTCTCCTCCATCTCATCTCTTCCCTCTACTCTTCATCCTCTATTCTCCCCCTCACGCCAACCACGAAAAGAGTCAAGAGAGTGGTTGGAGTGGAGAGTCAAAAACAATGGTAGAGGCAAGGGTTGTGTCGGAAATATGTGGAGGAGGTAACCGGTAATGCGAGTCAAGGCGCAAAAAGACCCAATTACATTAATCTCGATAGAAAAATAAATGGATCTCTCTCCGACCCGAAAAGGAGATTTGTTTAGCCCTAGGACAACAAATCGGAGGGGTGCGGGGGCGGAGGCCCCGTAAAAATCCAATTAGGCTAAAAAATGGATCCGATTAGCACAAATATGTAGTGTATATGGGGGGGGGGTAGGACAAGAAGAACAAAAAGAAGACTACCGGAATGTAAATTTCGGTAGAAAGGGGAGACACACTACCGGAATGTTACTCGGTAGGATGAATAGGTACAAATAAAAGGGGGTGGAACAAGTATTGAGGAGGTAGGCAAAAGGTTATGTAGGGTTGGAAGATCGGGGGTGTAAACAAAATTATAAAAATGCTGAAAATAGGAAGATAATTGTTGTTGGTAAGAGAAAGTTAACTCCGCCATATGATTGAATCATTGTAGCACGTCAAGATGTAGCAGCCGGTAGCAGCGGACACGCCGTGTCGTTGAGCGACACGCCGTGTTAGTTGACACAGGAAGCAGCAGTAGCAGGCGACACGTCGTGTCAGTGAACAGACACGTTGTGTCTGGTAGACAGTAGCAACAGTTAAGGTCAGCAGAAGCCGGTGACACGCCGTGTGAGTTGACAGAAGCTCGGGGCAGAAGCAGGTGACACGTCGTGTCAAAAAGATGGCATGTCGTGTCTGAAAGTGACGTGCGTGTCTGAAAGTGATACGTCGTGCGCAAAACCGGCAAACGCAGTTGCGAAGAAGCAGAACACCGCCTACACGCCGTGTCGATGAAAAGACACGCTGTGTCGATGGCAAACAGTAGCAAAAAACCCCGAAGACAGCAGCAAAAGAGGGGGAAATCCTTCCAGATCTCCACCATAGCAATATGGGGACGATGTACCCCCAATATCAACAGAAATAGGAGATCATTTCTTTGATTTAGGAGTAGATCTCAATAGGGGTGGATGCATGGAGTAGATCCGCGGAGGAAGCATAGAGGGAGGCAGCGATGGCTCCTCCATGTGAGCAATAATGGTGGCGGCAATATGGACGGTGGTGAATAAGATAGCGGCGGCTTCATTAGCAAGCAAGGCAGACGGAGGCAGGGCGGCCCTTGTAGATCTGGATCCAGCGACGTCACTGGATGATTTCGTTGGTGAAGATGGAGACGGCTCAAGGGAGGCGGCTCTAAAAAGAGGTGGGAATGGGAAAATCCCTGCGGGCAGCCATCAGTAGTGCCAAGCAGCGGCGGTGGCCGCCCGCAAGGGGAGCCACTCTCCTTTGTGCTTGATAGATAGGAGGCAGACACCCTTTCGTATAAATAGAAGGGGGAAGCATGCAGACACTTAGACAAACCCTAATGGGCCAATGGACAATTGGGCCCATTAGACAAAATAGAACTTAAGTAAAAGATGAAAACACTAATTAAATAGACACTGATAGATCATGTGAAGGCAAAAAAGGAGCAATCTTCTTATCCAGTACAGCATCTCGGAGAAAATATTAGTCGACTTCAATATGTTTGGTCCTCTCATGGTAGACGGGTTTACTAGCAATGAAGGTAGCAGCATGATTATCACAATACATCGAGATTGCATAAGTAATAGGAAATTAAAAGTCCACAAGAATAGATTTAATCCATAACAGCTCACAAGTAGTATGTGCAATTGATCAATACTCATATTTTGCACTGGTGTAGCGACAGCCAATAGGATTGCTACTCGTAAGGAGATCAACAAGTTCCCATGACCCACAGGATTGAAGAGTGTTCATTTCCTCATCCATAGCATGTTTCCATCCAGGATGTAGGAGTGTCTCCTGAATGTTCTTTGGGATAGAAATAGCAGATAAAGCAGCAGTAAATTGAGCCATGGAAGCATTCATATGGGCTGTAGAAACATATTGAGAAATGCAATACTTGGTGCCACACTGTTGTCCTTTCTGTAATGCAATAGGAATGTCAAAATCAGAAACTAGAATAGAGGCAATAGTATTACCATCGTCTTGGCATGGATCATCAGTCTCAGAAGAGCTCATAGCATGGGATACTACAGGTAGAGATCTTTTGCTTCGTCGCTCATACACTTTCGGAATAGGGGTAGAACACTCGTCCAAGGGAGGCACGGTAGGAAGTGGCACGTGTTTACTAGGTTATGTATCTTCAAAAAAGGTGACACCCGCACTGACATACAATCGATGTGCAACAGGATCAAAACATTTATACCCCTTTTGTATTTGAGAATAGTCAAGGAAACAACAGCGAAAAGCGCGTCGAGACAATTTATCACGCCCATGTTGGTGATGGTTAACAAAGCATAGGCAGCCGAAAACTTTTGGTGGTAGGGAAAAAATTGGTTCATGAGGGTAGAGGGAATTTTATTTTGTATAACAGAGGAAGGCATCTGGTTAATGAGGTACTTTGCTAAAAGGATGGCATCAGCCCAATAAAACTTAGGAACATTGCAATTAGGAGTGTACGAACTACATCAGGAAGATGTCTGTTTTTCCTTTAGCCATACCATTTTGTTGTGGGCTATAGGGACAAGAGGTTTGATGAACAATTCCTCTGGAGATGCAAAACTTTTAAAAACCATGTTGCACATATTCAGAGGCATTATCAGTGCGAACAAACTTAGGAGAAGAAGAAAACTGAATTTGAGTCTTTATTTCAATCAGGAAATTGGATAAAACATTTAAATTTTCAAAACAATCTTTTAAAAGATAAAGTCAAGTAGCACGAGACCAGTCGTCAATAAAGGTTACAAAATATCACACACTAGCACGATTACTAATACGACATGCTCCCCAAACTTCAGAGTGAACTAAATAAAACAAACTTGGACTCCTATTGTCACGACAAGGAAAAAATACGGAGCGATGGTGTTTTCCAAGTTGACAAGACTGACATGTAAAATTTTCAAAAGACAAAGGAAACAAAGACTTCAACTTAATGGTCAAAGGATGACTAAGCCTTAGGTGTCATTGATAAAGAGAGGTAGATTGGGCCGCAAGAGCAGTAGCGGGCAAAGTTTACGAGGTGTGTAGGTAGTACAAACCATCTCCACCTTCTTATCCCCCACCAATCATCTTCTTCGTCCTGAGATCCTACATGGAAACAGTGTAAGGAAAGAAGGTTACACTACAGTTTAAAGACTTAATAATTTTACTGACAAACATCAAGTTCAAAGGAAATTTGGGCACAAACAAAACAGATTTAAGAAGGTTGTTATTAACATCTATTTTGATTTTTGGAGAAAAAGATCCATCTGCCAAACGCACAGGAGGTATGTGGATTTCTTTAAGTAGGTGAAGAGATTCTTATTACCGGTCATATGGGTTGTAGCACCGGAATCAATAATCCTATCTTCTTTTGTCTAAGAGGAAGAAACTTGAAGACATGAAAGATGACCTGAGTGTTGGGCAATATTTGCCTGAGGTGTGGTAGTAAGCAGAGGCAGCTTTGATTAGCTTGTCAAAGTCAGATGAACTCAGTGTTACCATCTGAGGATTGGTTCCACTGGAGGCAGATGTAGATTCTCCATCAGCATCAGTAGTGGATAGTTGATTGGCTCATTCTGGCTTTCCATGCTTCTTCCAGCATTTGTCTTCAGTGTCAGTCTGTTGCAGAACTAAGACTGAAGAGGGGAGGACCGTCTTCCACTATTATTGAGACCTCTGCCCCGGTCACAAGTAGAATTACCACGCCCTCGTCTAGCAGCACCTAGAGCAGCAGGCTCTTCTTTAGTAGTAGAGGACACTGAGCGAGATAGTCGGAAATAGACATCATCTAACATGGGCAAGGGTTCAGATGCCAGGATTTGCTAACAAACAGCTTCACAGCTAGGAGGCAATGATGCCAAAAACTGACATAGTTGAACTTCATCTTGTTGCTTCTGTAGTTTAGTGAGATCACTTGACTAGGGAAGATGGAGTTTGAGCTACCCCTAAATCACTTTGAAGTTATCAAAATGTGAAGCAAATGATGTCTTCAAGCGGCGGAGAATGTAAACGTTTATAAAGTTCAAAAACTCGAGAGGCATCATCCTTGCTAGAATAGACCTCAACAATACGATCCCAAGCTTCGTTGGTTGTATCAATGAAGAGAAGATTGGTAGAGACATGGTATTCACAGTTATTTAGAATCCAGAAGAGAACTTGAGAGTCACGCTCTGCCCGTTTCTTATATTCGGCTTTCCTTTTGTCAGTCGTTTCTTCCTTTTTTTTTTTGGGGGGGGGGGGGGGGGGGTGTGTGAGATGCTCAAGCTTGCCCAAGCCGAGGAGTGTGCATAGATTTGATAAGAACGTGCCAATAAGACTGTTAAAGTGTCTATATTAGTCTATTAGTTAAATAGGCTAATTAGTTTAGTAGGCCTTTAAATTTCGGCCCGTCTAGTTTAGATTACTTGGGTCTTAAGTAATAGGGCGTCTCTCCTTCTATATAAAGGAGAGGCCGTCAGTCCTTGTAATCAATCTATTCCTATTCAAGCAATCTCTTATATTTTAACATGGTATCAAAGCGGGTTCCATCCTGAGAGAACCCTAGCGCCGTCGCTTCCCTCTCTCTCTCTCTCCAAGCCGCCGACTTCTCCCTTGCAGCTGCTGTCGCCGCTCCTATCTCCGCCTGCGGGCGGCCGTTGCCATGGCCTAGGTCGGCTGCCCGCTAGGCATATCCCGGCCTCCATGGTCATCTCTATTCTCTATTCTTTCATTCTTTCCATACAACACCTCTGCTGCCTATCATAGCAGTCATATACAGCGGTAATCTCCATCCGCCATCCGAAAACAGCAGCACCAGCCGCCACCTCCATCAGCAGCAGTGGCTGCTGCCGCCTGCAGCTGCACCAGTCGACGTCGCCGCCGCAGCCAACAGGAGCAGCACTGCCCCTAGCAGCCGCCATCTCCAGCAAACGACCATCATCCAAGCCGCCATCCCAAAGGAACAGCCGTCGACCATCTGTGACGCAACCTACATTCCCGGCGTCGATACTATCGATAGGAGGTCGATAGTATCGACTTTATCACAGCGACAGAAGAGTCTGGCGTCGATACTATCGATAGGAGGTCGATAGTATCGACTTTATCACAACGACAAGAAGAGCGTCTGTCGATACCATCGACAGTCCTGTCGATGGTATCGACAGTTGATCAGTGGCGATGTGAAAAGGATACATCTATCCCAAATCTTGATCGAATTTTTTTCTATCGGCGCTCCACCTCATGAAGTCTTCAAATCAGCCTTCCTCGCCGCTTTGGAGAGGGTCCGCCTTGGCTCTGCATGCATCCTCTTGGCATGCAATATCTCCGAAGTCACGCAGGAGACCCTTTGTCATCTCCTATGTTGCGACAAAGTGCTTCATCAACCGAGCGTCATATCCAGCCATCATCCGCAAGTTGTTGCTCCTCCACTTCATCATCATCCCGACGATCTTCATCCGCAAGTTGCTACTGCGTTGTGCGTCATCATTCTACTGCAGCCATCTACAGTAGGCGATCACCCATCACTCTCCACCGCTACCAAACAACAATGTTTACTACCCCCATATGCATTATCCCTGTCTCTATTCGGATCATTAATCGGTCCTATCTTTTGCTAATCGGATCCTATTATGACCCTAATGGGCCAACAAACTCCCTTTTTCGGGTCGGGACTAGATCCATTTATTTTTCTACCCGGATCTCATGTTGACCCATTTAGTATACTCTCTTTGGCTATCGGTTTCATTCTCCACATCTTACCCATCTCCATTTCACATATTTTTCTCTTTTCAGCCTTTTTCTTTCCCACCCCCCATATCGTATGTGTATCCCTTGTCCACATTACGGGGGGGTCATATATCCAGTTCTCCACACCAAACACTCACTCTTGTCGTATTTGGTGTGCGGGGGGATAGAGAGGAGAGAAAGAGATGAGAAGAGAGAGCGGGCATGAGAGCATATGAGAGAATGTATGAGAGAGAGAGAGTATGAGATGAGATGATGATATATGTATTCAGATTATATATATTACAGGCTATCTTCATGAAGCACACCGGTTCTCTACTTGAGTCAGCAGTGAAGATCCAGCGTCGACACCATATCCGTTGTTGATGATGTATTCCTTCAGCTGCATTCACATGAGACAGATGGGTGCTTCTTCAGAAGCTCAGAGTTTTATCTTCACTGAGCTGCTTCATCACGTCTTCTCCGAGCCGCATCTGCTGTATCGACATCGCCTGTAGTTGATCCTCTTGGGACTTTCCTTGATGGATGATATCTACTTTCCTGTCAAGCCCCCATGGTTCCTGCATCGTATCAAGCAGTAGATCGTCCGTCCGCGTTCGTGCCGCGTTAAGCACGTATTCCAGTGGTGACTTGTTGTAGTATCAGGTCCATTCGTCGACACTATATCCGCGTTCGTGCCGTATTAAGCACGTATTCCAGTGGCGCATTCTTCAGCCTACAGAGTATCTTCAGATGTCTTCATTTCAGATGTACTTCAAGGAAGACCTTCTTCAAAGCTCGAGTATCTTCAGCCTGCAAAGTCATCATCACTATTTGATTCAGGGGGAGTATTGATTAAGGGGGAGTAACATATTTTGTATGGAAGTGATATTTATCTTCATCTTTCATTTATCATTTCTTTTTATCGAGTCATGTAACTCTCCAAGCTTGGACATGTGTTTCACCCATGCTTCAGCTTGAGGGGGAGTGTTAAAGTGTCTATATTAGTCTATTAGTTAAATAGGCTAATTAGTTTAGTGGGCCTTTATATTCCGGCCCGTCTAGTTTAGATTACTTGGGTCTTAAGTAATAGGGCATCTCTCCTCCTATATAAAGGAGAGGTCGTCAGTCTTTGTAATCAATCTATTCCTATTCAAGCAATCTCTTATATTTTAACAAAGATATAATTGGAGATGTTGAACATAACAGATGTTACACATCTAACATGTGTCTCAAGGATCTTAGTAGCGAAAGGATGAAGCCATGATTCCAAAAAGATAGAAAAACATGAACAAGACACATCGTGTTTTGATAGTACACGGCGTGTAGATAGTACACCAGCAAATTCAGAACAATAGCTACACGGCGTGTCTAGTTTCAACACATCGTGTCTAGTTTCAACACGTCGTGTAGTCTCCAGGCAGTGAATCAGCAACAAGTCAGCCACAGGCAATGACACGATGTGTCAGGAAACACGTCGTGTAGGCGTCACGACAGTAGTTTCCAAAAGTAGTGGCATGTCGTGTCTAGAGTTGACACGTCATGTAATATTAGCAGCAAGCAACGACAGAAAATTGGCAACATGTAGCAACACAATGTGTCAAGAAAGCAACATGTCGTGTCAGGGCAAGTACGCCGATTCTGGAGTAGATAGCGGCAACACGTCGTGTTGAGTCACATGCACGCCGTGTTAGGCGGTGAATCGGCAGATAAAGATCACAACTAATGACCCAGAATAGATGGCAAACACTATGGTTCACCAAGCAAGAGAGAGATATGTTGTGTTGAATAGACCCAATCATATCAATAACAAGGTGGATAGAGCCCTATAATAGGTGGTCATGGATGACTACAATAATTTGCCAAACAGTTTTCAAAATAACAGTCTTCAAGGCATAACATGGTTGTATAGGCGGTCAGGCGACCAGGCGTTTCATATGGGCGCCCAGGCGGAGGCCCGGGCTTATATATATATATATATATATATATATATATATATATATATATATATATATATATATATATATATATATATATATATATATATATAAAATTTTAATAGATATCTAAATTGCATATATAGTAAAAATGTATATTCAAAAACCTGAATTTGGAGTACTTTTTTAGGAGATATTCGCCATTTTCCTTTATTGGGCTTTTGTAAAGCCAATTTAAGTTAATCACAAATTGATTACTCATAAATCAGAAATCAGAAGTGTTAACTATATTTGTATTTCTATTCATGAGGCAGTACATCTATAAAACAAAACAGTAGATTAATAAAGTCAAATAGTAGACAAGTTAAAACAGTACATTAATACTAATCAGTAGATATATAAATAAAAAACAGTAGATAATAAATACAAATCAGTAGATAAGTAAATACTAATCAGTAGATAAACAAATACAAATCAGTAGATAAGTAAATACAAATCAGTAGATAAAAAAATTCAAAACATTAGATAAGTAAATACAAATCAGTACATAATTAAATACAAAGCATTAGATAAGTAAATACAAATCAGTAGATAAAAATATTCAAAGTGTTAGATAAGTAAACTTAAAGCATTACATAAATAAATACTAATCAGTAGATAAACAAATACAAAGCATTAGATAAAAACGTACAACTCAGTTGATAAACAAATATAAATCAGTAGATGATTAAATAATTTTAAAAAGTAAATGAACAAATACAAAGCCCTTGTTAAAGTGTCTATATTAGTCTATTAGTTAAATAGGCTAATTAGTTTAGTGGGCCTTTATATTCCGGCCCGTCTAGTTTAGATTATTTGGGACACAAGTCTCAGGGTTTCTCCCTTGCTCCTATATATAGGACAAGGGTGTCCAGTCTTGTATCAATCTATTCATATTCAATCAATCATATTTTAACATGGTATCAAAGCCGTCGCTCCTGAGGGAACCCTAATCCGCCGCCCTGCTTCCCTCTCTCCAAGCCGCCGTCTTCTCCCTTCAAGCCGTCGTCGCTCCTCTCTCCGAAGAGAGCAACCGCGGGCTCTCTCCGCCTGCGGGCGGCCGTTGCCATGGCCTAGGCCGGCTGCCCGCTAGGCATATCCTGGCCTCCATGGTCATCTCTATTCTCTATTCTTTCATTCTTTCCATACAACACCTCCGCTGCTTATCATAGCAGTCGTCCTCCATCATCATCTGCAACAGTCGCCGCCGTAGGCATCCGCCGTGGTAATCTTCTTCCAGCGTCATCCAAAACCAGTAGCAGCACCAGCCGGCGCAGCCGCCGCAGCCAACAGGAGCAGCACCGCCCCTAGCAGCCGCCATCTCCAGCAAACGACCATCATCCAAGCCGCCATCCCAAAGGAACAGCCGCCGACCATCCGTGAAGCAACCTGCATTCCCGGCGTTGATACTATCGACCGTCGACTTTATCACAGCGACAGAAGAGCGTCTGTCGATACCAACGACAGTCCTGTCGATGGTATCGACAGTTGATCAGTGGCGATGTAAAAAGGATACACCTATCCCGCAAGCTTCACTGTCGATGGTATCGACAGTTGATCAGTGGCGATGTAAAAAGGATACACCTATCCCGCAAGCTTTTGCCTCTCGCCATTGAATATGTGCTCGTAGGCTGCAGTGTTGCTTTATCCACGCAACCGTATCCCAAATTTTGATCGCATTTTTTTTCAATCGGCGCTCCATCTCATGAAGTCTTCAGATCAGCCTTCATTGCCGCTTTGGAGAGGGTCCGCCTTGGCTCCGCATGCATCCTCTTGGCATGCAATATCTCCGGAGTCACGCAAGAGACCCTTTGTCATCTCCTATGTTGCGACAAAGTGTGTCATCAGCCGAGCGTCATTGAAAACTACTAGAGGGGGGGTGAATAGAGTTTTATAGAGATTTTAATAATTAATTAACTCAAACAACCACAATGAAAATATTGGACAAGGAGACACAGGGTTTAGAGTGGTTCCAACCTTAGCAAATACTAAGGAAGTCAGTCCACTACCCGGTTGCTTACCCAACCGGGATTTGAAAAGAAATTTATTTTATTTACCTCGCAAGGACTTTACATAAAATACAATTTCTTTTCCCAAACCCTTCAAGCAGCCTTCACCTAGAAGTAATCGCCCAACCTTGAAGCAGCCTTCCCTTGAAGTAGGTGCACCAACTCCCGTTGCACCAGCCTTCTGAAGTAGCTTCCCGTGCGATAGCCTTCTTGAAGTAGCTTGAAGTCCCCTTCTCCACCTGAGAAGTCAACCCTCTCCGATCCGCAGCCTCCAACCCTAGGAGTAGCAAGGAGAGTACAAAGGATAAAAAGGAACAAGAAAGAAAATAGAAATTACAATACCGTTGTAAGCACAAGGCTTGATTTGCCTATATCAAGCGTATAGATCTCCTAACCAATGTGTATGACAATGTGATTGTAGTGGATAGGAGATACTAGCCTATAGGACACGAAATGGGAGCAATAGGAATGAATGGCAAGTGTAGGAATTGCTCTATTGCTCTAAAACAGATTGCAAGTGAGTATTCAAGCTCAAGTATAGCACAAGTATAGCTTAGGTGTGTTTTGGTGTCCTAAGGCATGTCCTATTTATAGGAGTGGCCTATGGATACTTAAGGACGTTCTAGACAACTTCTAGGGGCTTCTAAGTGCTTAACTAGCCGTTAGATATAAGTTAGGTGCATTAGTAACGGCTAGTTACTTTATTCTGCAGTTGCTGTCAGAGACCATCTCGGTCGACAATTTGTCGACCGAGATACCTACTCGGTCGAAGTTTTGTCGACCGACAGGCTCTCTGGATCAACGTTCATTTGCAACTGCCAACTACTTTGTCAGCTGTGTCTAACGACTACTTGGGTCATTCTCGGTCGAGAAGTTTGTCGACCGAGAGTGTCTCGGTCGAGGAGTGTGGTCGACCGAGATTGACCCTGTTTTCAATCTTTTAATTAAACCACTAAGTATGTGTATGAGTGTGCATATGTGATCCTATTTGAAGAGGATGACCTATCTAAGTGTGGTGTTTAGCTAGGAAGATCCAACGCTTGATTTACATGCAATCTAAGTACTTGTACATTATATATTTGTACACGTTTTTACAACAGTGATTACATTGCATGGAAATATAAATATGTAAGCTCTTTGGATTTTCCCTAGTTGCTTTGTCATCCACCTTAATCCTGCACACTCAAGTAGCTCGTTAGATCAACAAGAATGAAATGTTTGTCATCATCGAAACAAAGGGATTTATCATAATGTCCAATTTATCCAACAATATCCAGCCATCATCCGCAAGCTGCTGCTCCTCCACTTCATCATCATCCCGACGATCTTCATCCCATCACTCTCCACCGCTACCAAACAACCATGTTTACTACCCCCATATGCATTATCCCTGTCTTTATTCGGATCATTAATCGGTCCTATCTTTTGCTAATCGGATCTCGGGACTAGATCCATTTATTTTTCTACCCGGATCTCATGTTGACCCATTTAGTATACTCTCTTTGGCTATCGATTTCATTCTCCACATATTACCCATCTCCATTTCACATATTTTTCTCTTTTCAACCTTTTTCTTTCCCACCCCCCATACCGTATGTGTATCCCTTGTCCACATTACGGGGGGGTCATATATCCAGTTCTCCACACCAAACACTCACTCTTGTCGTATTTGGTGTGAGGGGGGATAGAGAGGAGAGAAAGAGATGAGAAGAGAGCGAGCATGAGAGCATATGAGAGAATGTATGAGAGAGAGAGTATGAGATGAGATGAGATGATGATATATGTATTCAGATTATATATATTCCAGGCTATCTTCATGGAGCTTCACATTGTTCAGCACACCGGTTCTCTACTTGAGCCAGCAGTGAAGATCTAGCGTCGACACCATATCCGTTGTTGATGATGTATTCCTTCAGCTGCATTCACATGAGACAGATGGGTGCTTCTTCAGAAGCTCAGAGTTTTATCTTCACCGAGCTGCTTCATCACGTCTTCTCCAAGCCGCATCTGCTGTATCGACATCGCCTGTAGCTGATCCTCTTGGGACTTTCCTTGATGGATGATATCTACTTTCCTGTCAAGCCCCCATGGTTCCTGCATCGTATCAAGCAGCAGATCGTCCGTCCGCGTTCGTGTCGCGTTAAGCACGTATTCCAGTGGCGACTTGTTGTAGTATCATGTCCATTCGTCGATACTATATCCGCGTTCGTGCCGCATTAAGCACGTATTCCAGTGGCGCATTCTTCAGCCTACAGAGTATCTTCAGATGTCTTCATTTCAGATGCACTTCAAGGAAGACCTTCAAAGCTCGAGTATCTTCAGCCTGCAAAGTCATCATCACTATTTGATTCAGGGGAAGTATTGATTAAGGGGGAGTAACATATTTTGTATGGGAGTGATATTTATCTTTGTGAAACACAAAGCAGTTTTGGGAAGCGTAGGGTTGCACAATGTGTGCACCCTCATATATATAATATTGAAACAATTACAGAGAGGTCCACATATAATATGGAAATAACAAAACAATTAACAGAATATATAAAACAGGAATATATTGTAACACTCCCCCTCAAGTTGGAGCATAGATATCAATCATGCCCAACTTGTCCATCAGAATGCAGAATTGCTTCTTCGCCAGCAGCTTGGTGAAGATGTCAGCAACTTGGTCTTCAGAACGAGTGAAGGGAGTGCAGATCTTGCCAGTCAGAATGGATTCCCGAATAAAATGACAATCTTCTTCAATATGTTTAGTGCGCTCATGATAAACTGGATTATTCGCAATGAAGATAGCAGCTTTATTATCACAGTGCATAGGTATAGCAGAAGAAGAGTCAACCCCGAACTCTTTTAACAGAGAGCGCACCCACAACAATTCACAGACAGTATGGGCCATGGCCCTATATTCAGCTTCAGCACTGGACCTGGCCACAACATTTTGTTTTTTACTCCTCCAGGTAACAAGATTTCCTCCAACATACGTACAATACCCAGAAGTAGATTTTCTGTCAACTCTGCTACCTGCATAATCAGAATCAGAGTACCCTGCAAGAGAACAGTGTCCATGCTTCTTGTAGTGAAGTCCCTTGCCAGGAGACTTCTTCAAATATCGTAGAATCTGACAAAGAGCATCCCAGTGACACTGTCTGGGTTTATCAAGGTATCTGCTAAGAAGACCCACTGCAGTAGAAATGTCAGCTCTGGTGACAGTCAAATAAATGAGTTTACCAATCAGCCTCCTGTACTTTTTATGATCAGCAAACAGAGGAGAAGAATCATCATCCCAATTTACATTAGGATCTAGAGGAATATCAGCAGGCCTCGCCCCCAGCATACCAGTCTCCTGCAGTATGTCTAGGACATATTTTCTCTGAGACAACACAAGAGCATTAGAATTTCTAGAAACTTCTATGCCCAGAAAATATCTAAGTTCGCCCAAATCTTTAGTAGCAAAGTGCTTGCCCATATGATATTTAGTAGCCTGAATACCAAAAGAATCACTGCCAGATATGATAATATCATCAACATAGACAATCAGAATAATAATACCAGCTGAAGTCTTCTTGGTAAAAACAGAATGATCCACCTGAGATTGCAGAAACCCAAAATCAATCATAATTTTGCTCAATTTATCAAACCAAGCCCGGGGACTCTGCTTAAGCCCATAAATAGACTTCTTTAACCTGCAAACTTTGTGAGACTCCCCCTGAGCAACAAACCCAGGAGGTTGCTCCATATAGACCTCTTCTTGTAAATCACCATACAAGAAGGCATTTTTCACATCTAGTTGCAATAGTGGCCAATCAAGATTAACAGCAACAGACAGAAGAATTCTGACAGAATTAAGGCGAGCAACAGGAGAGAATGTCTCAAAATAGTCAATACCATACGTCTGGGTGTAGCCTTTAGCAACTAAGCGTGCCTTGAGCCTTTCAACAGTTCCATCAGGTTGATATTTTACAGCATACACCCATCTGCAACCTACAGGTTTACACTGAGGAGGAGGATCCACCAACTCCCAAGTATCTCGTTCAGCAAGAGCTAACATCTCCTCCTTCATAGCAGACAACCATCCAGTACTCTGTAGAGCATCCTGGATATTCTTTGGAACAGCAACAGCAGATAAGGCATATACAAAATTGCTAGAATGAACATTCAGATGATCAGTAGAAACAAACTGAGCAATACTGTGTGATGTGCAGGAACGAGTACCCTTTCTAAGAGCAATGGGTAAATCAAGATCAGAATGTACCTCAGGTGTAGCAGAACCTTCTAGAGGTGAAGATTGGTTTTCATGGGGGGTTTCTTGAGTAGAAGGCACTCTGTTCCTGCGTTGATAAACTATAAGAGGAGGCTTATCAGCCTCAGTAGTGACTTTGTCAGTAGTGTCAGGCACACATTCAGAAGTAACAGGTAGAGGTGAAGCAATAAGATCAGACTGTAAACTGTCACCACGAGCCGAATAGTAAGGAGTATCTTCAAAGAAAACTACGTCACTGCTAGTAAACCATTTTCTTGCAGTAGGACTGTAACACCGATATCCCTTCTGGGTACGAGAATATCCCAAAAACATGCACTTCTCAGCACGAGGAGACAGTTTATCAGAAGTAGGTCCAACTAACCGTACAAAACAGGTACATCCAAAAATCCGAGGAGGCACAGTAAATAGCTGAATATCGGGTTGAAGCACCTGAATAGGTATTTTGTTTCCAATCACAGATGATGGCATTCGATTTATCAGAAAACAAGCAGTCAATATAGCCTCAGGCCAAAACGAGCGAGGAACATGTGCATGCATCATAATAGTTCTAGCAACCTCTAACACATGTCTATTTTTACGCTCAGCCACACCATTTTGCTGGGGTGTATAAGCACAGGAGGTCTGATGTATTGTACCCACAGATTTACAAAAAACATCCACATCTTTTTTAACAAATTCCAGTGCATTATCAGTACGAAAAATTTTGACAGGCATACCATATTGAGTTTTTATTTCAGCAAAGAAGAACTTGATAACAGACAAGACTTCGGACCTACTTTTCATCATAAACAACCAAGTAGTCCGTGAAAAGTCATCAATAAACAGAATAAAATACTTATGACCAGATAAACTAGGCACATGACAAGGTCCCCATACATCAGAATGCACTATATCAAATATATTTTTACTGCTAATTTGACTGCGTCTAGGATAAACAGCTCTAGTCTGTTTTCCAAGTTGACATGACTCGCACTGAAAACGACAAATGCCAAGATCAGACACTAAATATCGAAGCTTTTCAGATGAGGGATGGCCCAGCCGGTAGTGCCACTGTAATGCAGAAACTGAGGTAGATAATGCAGAAGTCACAGATGCTTTAGCTGCTTTGGGCAAATGATCCAGATAGAAGAGTCCATCAGCACCTTCATACCCCCCACCAATCTTCATCCTCGTGCGAAGGTCCTGAAAAACACAAGAACCAGGAATAAAAGTCAGACTACACTGTAAGCTCCGCAATATCTTGCTAACAGACAACAGATTCAAAGGAAATCGCGGCACATATAAGGCAGATTTCAGCAGAAAGTCAGAAGCAATATCCCCTACTCCAGACACTGCAGACTTGGAACCATCAGCCAACATGACAGAAGAGGGTCTAGTAGGTTTAAATAATTTGTGAAACAGTGATCTATTTCCAGAAATATGCGAAGAGGCACCGGAGTCTATGACCCACTTAGTATTACCAGGAGTAGAGGAAGAGCTCAGGAAGGCAGTGTCATAACCAGAATAAGTGGCGGCATGAGCTCCACTAGTCGAAGCTTGAGACGACGCACCAGCTCGCTCAAGAAGAAGACGCTCCACCTCAGCACGGATGTAGTCAGCAGTCGCACCCGAGGAGGCAGAGTCAGTAGACTGAGTCGTTCCCTCTGAAGCAGTAGGAGTGGAGTCCGCAGCTGCATTGGCCCACGCCGGCTTACCATATTTCTCCCAGCATTTTTCTTCAATATGGTTGGACCGGCCACAGAAGGTACAATGGCGTTGTCCTGACTGAGGACGCGCACCAGCAGTAGGGGCAGTAGAAGAGGCTCCACGACCAGGAGCAGCCCGTCCTCGTCCTCCACCCAGGGGAGGACGGCTCTCAGTAAAACGACCACGGCCACGACCCCGGCCACGACCAGATGCTGCAGCAAGGGCCGAAGAGTCTCCAACATCAGTAGTCAGAGAAGAGGAAGACGAAGGCAAACGCTGAAGGCGTTTGTAGGCACTCTGTAGTGACGGCAGAGGGTCACTGGCTAAGATCTGGTCCACAACTCCAGCATATGACTCGGGCAATCCACAGAGAAACTGAACCAACTGAAGCTCCTGGCGCTGACGCTGCATAGTAGCCAGGTCCGTGGAGAGAGGGTGATAGGATTCCAGTTCACCCCATAATCCAGTGAAGTCAGAGAAGTAATCCGCAATGTCTGTCCCCGTGAACTGTAGACGTCCCAGCTGCTTGGTGATGTCAAACACCTTCTTGGGGTTCTGACTATGCGAGTAAGTACCGGCGAGCTGATCCCACATCTGCTTCGCCGTAGGCAGGTGAAGAAGTGTGACGCTGATCTTCTCAATGCTGCTGTTGAGAATCCAGGTCATCACGGTGGAGTCATCACGAACCCAGTCGTCATACGCCTTCACATCTTTAGCATCAGCGTCCTCGGTGGGTGCTGCCGGACCCGCACAGATAAGATGTGAGTACTTGCCCTGGGATCTGGCATAGATCGTCATGGAGCAGACCCAGTGTGGATAGTTGCGCCCATCAAGCTTCACAGTGGTAACCTGACGGCGGAAGTCATCATGCGAAGACGCCATGGGAGCAGAAGGCACAGTAGGAACAGACACGAGCAGGCAGGAGACGGGCTACACCGTCAGACAGGCACAGTAGGCACAAAGAACACGGAGAAGACCTCTCACATACGGTCTACGCCGAAGCGCAGAACAGAGCCCGGCGACACAAAGGTCTACACGGGCAGGCAGGCACAGGACCGAAAAAACGGTCTACGTCAGTTCAAGCCACCGGACCTTCACGTAGACAACTGCCCGGTGGCAAACGGCCGCGGAGGCGCACTAGCCCCCTGCGGCGGAGAGGAGGCCGACCGGCGGCTGGAGGCCGGCCTGCTGCCCGCCCGGCGGCGGCTACTGCTGGCCTGCCTGGCCGGCGGCGGCCCGGCTGCTGCTGGCCGGCGGCGCGGGGGGGGGGGGGGGGGGGGGGGGGGGGGGAGAAAGAGAGAGAGAGGGGGGAGGGAAGGGAGGGTGACGGCCGACAGGATCTACTGCTCTGGTACCATGTGAAACACAAAGCAGTTTTGGGAAGCGTAGGGTTGCACAATGTGTGCACCCTCATATATATAATATTGAAACAATTACAGAGAGGTCCAGATATAATATGGAAATAACAAAACAATTAACAGAATATATAAAACAGGAATATATTATAACAATCTTCATCTTTCATTTATCGAGTCATGTAACTCTCCAAGCTTGGACATGTGTTTCACCCATACTCCAGCTTGAGGGGGAGTGTTAAAGTGTCTATATTAGTCTATTAGTTAAATAGGCTAATTAGTTTAGTGGGCCTTTATATTCCGGCCCGTCTAGTTTAGATTACTTGGGACACAAGTCTCAGGGTTTCTCCCTTGCTCCTATATATAGGACAGGGGTGTCCAGTCTTGTATCAATCTATTCCTATTCAATCAATCATTCTTATATTTTAACAACCCTAAATTTAAATAATGTGATGAACAAATCAGTAGATAAGTAAATACAAATTAGTAGATACATAAATACAAATCAGTAGATACATAAATTCAAATCAGTAGATAAGTAAATTCAAATCAGCAGATAAGTAAATACAAATCAGAAGATAAGTAAATTCAAATCTGTAGATAAGTAAATACAAATCAGTAGATACATAAATACAAATCAGTAGATACATAAATTCAAAACAGTAGATAAGTAAATTCAAATCAGTGGATAAGTACATACAAATCAGTACATAGTAAACACAAATCAGTAGATAAGCAATCCTAAGCTGGAATTGTCAGGGAATGAAGGATCCTGACAAGGCAAGAGCTCTGTGGTCCTGGTGCGGGAGAGAACGCCCGAATATAGTCTTTATTATGGAGACTATGATAGCAGGCACAAAACTCAGAAGATACAAAGCGCAGTTGTGGATTCAGTGATGGTATTTGTCTTTCTAGCATTGGCAGAGCAGGGGGGGTTGGCTTCTGGTGGAGGGATGTGGATGCAGAGATTCTTAGCTACTCGCAGAGACATGTGAGCTATATGGTGAAGGAAGGTTCAAGGGGAGCAAGGAGAGTCATAGGCATTTATGGCTGAGCAGATCAGCAACGGAAAGTGAAAACCTGGGACCTGATGCGAAAGCTAAATAGTGAAGCGGAGGAGCCGGTCATTTTCTTTGGCGATTTTAATGAAATTGTCTCAAAATTTGAAAAAAGGGAGGACCACCAAAGGAGAGATTCATGCAAAATTTCCAGGACGCTATAGATGACTATGCTTTGGTGGATCTGGGCTTTGAAGGAGATATCTACACCTGGCGCAGAGGCTTGACTAGGGAGACGCTGATTCAGGAGAGGTTGGACCGGATCCTTGTGGAACTGGACTGGCGGAACTATTATACCTACTGCAAGGTTTTTCACCTACCTATATATGAGTCTGATCATGCTCCTTTTGTGATCTCGGCAGACAGAAATTTTTTCTTTTGAGCCTATGTGGGCAGGAGAAGAAGAATGTGGAATTACCATCAAAACTTCCTAGGATAAGGGAGGCATCAGTGTGTTAGGAAAGTTGAGTTCTTGTGGGGCAAATTTACAGAAGTGGATGGATGATAAATTTGGGAAATGACGGAGGAAGATTAAAGACTTAGAGGCTGAGCTTGGAAGGTTACAAGTGTTACCACCAGACAATATGAATTTAGTGAGGACAGAGGAAAAATCCAAAGAACTACAATTCTGGTTTAGGAAAAATGAGGAGTATTGGTGTGCCAGAGCAAGGGTGAATGAACTCAAGGAGGGAGACCGCAATACAGCTTACTTCAATCAGAAGGCTACAAACAGGAGAAAAATAAACTAGATTGAAAGTTTACAGAACACTCAAGGAATCTGGAAGACTGAGGAGAAAGACATCAATAAAATAGTGATGGACTGCTTTACACAGCTTTTCCAAACCAGTGAACCGGTGGGTTTGACCAAGCTACCAGGGGAACCCAACAAATGGTGGACACGGCATTGGGTGATTGGCTAGAAAGAGACATTTCTGAGGAAGAAATTCTGGAGGCGCTCAAACAGATGCATCCAAATAAGGCACTGGGGCATGCCGGGATGAAGGTCATGTTTTTTAAAAAATATTGGAGTATTGTGGGCAAGGATGTGGCACATTATATCAAGGGTTGGTGGAAGGGAGAGAGGAATCTGGAAGGAGTAAACAACACTCTTGTAGTCTCATCCCGAAGACGGAGAAGTCCATGGAGATGGGTAAATTTAGACCTATTAGTTTTTGTAATGTCCTATACAAGATAGCTTCAAAGGTGGTGGCCAATAGATTAAAACCTCATATGAATAACATTATTTCTAAGAATCAAAGTGTGTTCATTCCAGGAAGGATGATAACTGACAACGCACTTAACGCCTATGAACTCTTCCATTCTATGAAAGGGGACAAAGGGAGGAAACATGGCAGCACAGCTCTAAAGATGGATATAGAGATATGTAGTTTCATGTGTTTTTCTGTTCCTTTCTTTGAGTGTCATGTGCTTAGCATGTGCCTCACTTACTCCTTTTCTTATGTTGTTTAGTCCCATATGGGTAGCGCTTAGTTTAGTCTCTTGTTATGTTTGCTATATAAGAGACTCCTATGTAATCAGTTTTACTCATCCAATAAACAACATTTCTACTGTCTACATGGTATCAAGAGCAGGCCCTCAATTTCTCCCACCCTAAGTTCCCACCCATGACTTAACAGCCCCCCCTCCTCACAGCCGTCGCCGCCTCCTATGTAATCACAGTACTGTCTACATGGTTTCAATGTGCTTAGCATGTGCCTCACTTACTCCTTTTCTTATGTTGTTTAGTCCCATATGGGTAGCGCTTAGTTTAGTCTCTTGTTATGTTTGCTATATAAGAGACTCCTATGTAATCAGTTTTACTCATCCAATAAACAACATTTCTACTGTCTACAATGGATATGCCCAAAGCTTATGACAGGGTGGAGCGGAAATTATGTTATATGTCATGGAGAAGATGGGGTTTGGGGTGAAGTGGAGAGGAAGAATATATGATTGTGTCACGTCTGTGCACCACTCCTTTGCCATTAACAAAGACCGGACCAAAAGCATAAAGCCGACGCGAGGACTTCGCCAGGGTGACCCACTCTCTCCTAATCTTTTTATTCTTTGCACTAAAGCTTTTTCTACCTCTATTTCTCTTGTGGTTCGTGATAACCTCCTCCATGATGTTAGATCCAGCCGGGGTGCCCCCCCCCGGCATCTCTCACCTTTTCTTTGCATATGATAGTATCCTTTTTGCTAAAGCGACCAATGCAAAATGCTTGAAGATAGCTGAGATTATTAGCCAATATGAACAAGCATTCGGTCAAATGATAAATCTATCCAAGACAGAGGTTGTTTTTAGTAAAGGGACACAGTATGTGAAGAGGGTGGAATTGAAAGGGCTGCTAAAAGCCTAAAAGTAAAGGAAGTGGCCCGTCATGCACGTCATCTGGGGCTTCCAAGAGCTATTAGAAGATCCAAGAAACACGTGTTCAGCTACATTAAGGAGAAGACTTGGAGAAAGCTCTAAGGATGGGCAAAAAAGTAGTTGTCAAAGCCATGGAAAGAAGTGATGATCAAAGTCATGGCTCAAGCGATACTGACATATGTGATGAGCGTCTTTCAGCTGCCTATGGGAATGATTGATGAGATTCATAGCCTCATATCCAGAATTTGGTAGGGAGCAAAAGAAAACGAAAGGAAAATGGCGTGGATGAGCTGGAGCAACATGTGTCTACTAAAAAGAACGAGGGTCTTAGGTTCAGAGACTTGTACATTTTCAACCAAGTCTTGCTGTCAAAACAACTCTAGCGACTTGCTACAAGCCCGGACTCTCTGGTGTGTCGTGTACTGAAAGCAAGATACTTTCCCCGGTCTTCTATGTAGGAGGCCAGGCGAGGGTATAATCCCAGTTTTACATGGAGGAGCCGCTGGAACTCAAAGGCGCTATTGATGGAAGGGACGGAGTAGAGGATTGGGGATGGGGAGACGGTGAGGATCTAGACAAACCATTGGATACCTAACGCTAGTGAGACTTTAGAGGAGTTCAAATGAGGAGGGTGCATAGTATACGACAGTGAGAGAGCTAATAACTCCATTAGGGGAAGCGTGGAATAGAGGAAAGATTGGACATTGCTTTCCATACTACATAGCTTATCTCATTTCCGCCATTCCATCGAGTATAAGGCAACAAAGGGACGTGTTGACGTGGTGGCCGGCACCAAAAGGAGTTTTTTTGTCCGCTCGGCATCAATGTTCTGAAATGCGTTATGCGGTATGCGTTCAGTCAGGATACCGCATAGAGTATAAGCGGAATGCGGGAGCATAAGCGGGGCATATGCGTTTTTTGGATTTTTTTTTAATTAATTCAATATTTTATACATCTATTTATTTTAAAAAAATAGAATCATAATCATAAATTTCATGCTATCTAGTTTTGTAGCCTAATAGCCCAAAATGTACCAATGGATCATTACATCATGGAAGAAGAAACACATATTTTCCAAAGATCAAGAAGAAAAATCAATCAACAAAATCCTAAGTTTATATAATGTACTAAAATATACAAGTCACAAAACACACTAACAGTCTAACACATGCAGTTCATAGCAGAACATTTATTGAATGAACACAATAAGAATAACCACAGTAACACAAAACATGGTAGTTCAAAGTAGAAACAGAAAAAGAACATCAAAAACAAAATCAAAACATCAAAATGATATGAAGAAATCAAGTCAGTAATAAATAGAGAAGAAAAAGTTGTAGGGAATATAAATTACTCCCAAGGAAACACACAAAAATTTGAAACGTTGTAAAAGAAAATATCACATCCAATTAATATCTACAATATATTCCCCTTTTATACAAGACAAAATCAGAACTGTTGCATGTGCAACAGGCTCTAATCTTAGAGCAAAATAGAAGAGAAAAAGAAAGCAAAAGGAAAGAGCATAATGAAACATTGACAATTGTAAAATGTAATAATATATTTTGCAAAACTCATTCAAAATAGAATTATTTCTGAGGTAGCAAAATTTCAATATCTGATCTAAAACCAACTATATAGAAGTTGTCATTTAATTTGGTTGATTTTATTTGAGGTTCTATTTTTTTTACTTAAGTCATCAAATGAAATGCGGGGCCTAAGCGGCCGCATATGCGGACCGCAGGACGCATATTCGGTCTATGCCCAAAAATAGCACTGCATAGTTATATGTGGAGCGGCTGAAGGCCGCATAAGCATATGCGGCCGCATAAGCAGCCTCATGCAGGGCATATGAGAGATAGAAAATATCGAAAGCCATTATAACTTGGTTGTTTAACAAGACCCCAGACCACTATGAATAAGATCAAAAGGACGCTTAGAGCGTTTCATAGTGCAACTCGGAAAAGAAATGTGATGATACTTGCCTAATTGACATGACCGACACTTTAACGACTTTCTTGAGGCTAACCTTGGGACAAACTTCTGAAGACTTTATAGGGATGGATGTCCATAGTGACAATGCCAATGCAAGGGAAGCGACAATGCCAATGCAAGGGAGAGCAGTTGAACACGGCAGATGCAGTGGATGGAATATGGCGAGCTGGGCGACCACCTTCAAAGAAGTAGAGATCACCTTTCCTAGATCCCCCACCAATTATCTTCCAACTCCTGGGATCTTGTAACACAAAGAAAGAGTCTCTAAAAATTACCAAGCATTTCAAAGAATCAACCAGCTTAGCAACAGACATTAAGTTAAATGGAAAGTCTAGTACGTAATGTACAAACTGTAAAGTTAAATTGGATGATGCTTGTATGGTACCACACGCCTGGACTCGTCTGACAGAACCAACAGCATGTGTCACAGAAGAATGCAGGATATATGATTTAGAAAAAAGAAGCATAGATCGTATACTCGTCATATGCTGGGAGGACCCGAAGTCCACCACCCATGTAGAGGATGGATGAGAGGCAATAAGTGAAGTCCCCTAGTTACTTGCATCTGAAACTAGATTGACCGAAGCGCTAAGGGAAGCTTGTTGAGTAGCTTGTAGAAGACGGCCATACTCCTTAGAGATCGTAACATCTGATTGCACCTGTTTAGAAGCTCCAGATGCAGATGTTCCTGATGAATTGGCAGTATAATGTGCAGCACCAATTGGCGGCGAGCCATGCTTAGAATAGTATTTTTCCTCTATATGATCAAGTTTCCCACAGAAAGTACATTTTGGACGATTTTCAGCACCTCGTCCTCGACCAGCACCCCGTCTTGTTCCTTTGGCGGCAGCAACTAGAGAAGCATGATTCTCAATGTGTTCTCCTGGAGTAGCAAAAAAAGATTCAAAAGATGATTGTTGAATCCATACTAAGGCTTCTTCAAGGTTTGTTGGTTTGTCTGTGGCCAGAATAACACTCCTGGCTGAAGCATATATAGGATTTAAGTCGGATAAAAACCTTGTTGTTACTAGATCATCTCGGTCTTTATCTGGTCATCAGTCTTTAGTGCCTGATAGAAACTGATTTCTTGAGAAATAGACTGTATAGTCCCAAAATAATCTTCAAGAGAGCGACTGTTTTTTTTTCTGGAAATAGACGGACATAAACTGTATAAAGACAGAGAGCATTCTTCACGTGAGAAAAATGCTTTTGCAGCTTCCCAAATTTGTTTAGTTGTAGAGTAGAACATAAATCTGGAAGCAATTCGGGGCTCCATGTTGTTCCAAAGCCAGGATTTCACTAGCCCGTGTTTTTTCCTCCAAGTGGGATAGTCTTTGCTACCTTCATCACAGGGGGTTCGGACAATAATTTCTACTTCCTCACGAGATTCAAGCACACTATAGATGGCATTCATCCAAAGAAGATAATTTTGTGTCGGATTTAGCATACGCTGTGTCGATGGATGAACCAGGACTCCTGATTGAGTTGCACACGCCATGTAGATAAGCGATACGACATGTGTCCAATTTCAAAGGTGTAACCTTCAACAGCTGTGGCACGTCGTGTAGTTTGCGAACAGTGCCGTCAGAGCAGAGACACCTTGATGACAACACGTGGTGTTGTCTAGGATACACGTCGTGTGCAGCAGCGGCAGACTTCAACCTTGACGGGAATTGGCTTTATCAAAGGACGAAAAAGAACTTTGGGAAGACGCACCAGAGAGAGGATGACTCGGGGAAGACACGTCGGGGTGACGGGAATTAGCGTCGTCACAAGTCAATTGATGATGCAAATCTAACTATCAGTGGCCCTAAAGATGTAGGCAATCATCCATGTACGGGGACTACGTGGAGAGGAAAGAAGATGAGAAGAAAGGTGGTCCTCCTTCTCTCTTCAGGATAGAACAAGGGCTTCTCCTCCTCTCCTTCTAGCGGCCATTGTGCCCTGACGGATCAGAGGAAGACCGATTGCCCGACGAGGAATACCGCCAGTGGTGTGGTGATGGAAGAATAATCGGAGAGGGAGAAGAGAGAGGGAAGGAGAGCGAGCGGAGGAGGGTCAGCAGCTAGGGTTGTAGCAGCCTGATATGCTCTGATACCATGTGAATGGATTTGGGTCAAAGCGATACCCGGCAAGAGTGGGTTCTCCTTTATTATAGAGTGAGAACATTTACATAATAGACCCAACAGGAAAAGGAAATAGTAAAGAGATACATAAATAAGTAAACTATTTTCTAACAGTGACAAAGCTAAAATAATGCCTTGTATGATTCAATGCAAAAGCGGCCCCCTTTTTCTGCAGAGTGGGCAACATCGCTTTCTCTTGTATAATTGTGATGCCATTTAGAAAGAAGACAAGAAGAAAAAGCTTCGCGGATTCTTAATGGTGGACAATATTAAAAAAGCAGCTCCTAGGTCCAAGTCACAATACCTGTCAATTGTAGACAAGTGTTGGACAGATATGCTTTTGCATCCCATTGCATAGAGCAGGTATATTACTCAATTATTTTTTTCTCATTTCTAATTTCTTCTAATTTATTTCTCTAACTTTGTAAATCAGTCTAAGACTCTAAAATCTAAATCTTATTTCTTTATTTGGAATTAGTGACAGCTTACTATCTGAGTCTGAGGTACCAAATTCACAAAATTGGGCTTAGATGCGACTCTAATGAATGATGTGAGATAGAGATAATTAACAAATTCATTACTGCTACAGAAGAGCACTTGATAGTGTTAGATGAGGTATATATTTGATTAAAAAGTTGATTACACAACTTATACAGAGTCATGAACATCTCCATTCTTGTTTGATGTGTCATCATCTAAATTGCAGTTGTGACAGTTTTCTGAAGGCACTGGCTCCTTTGGTTATCCAAATGCAGTTGTTGACCGTAAGGAGCCTTGTGAGTGGTGGGTTTGAAATGGGACAGGTGCCTCCCATCTAAGAAAAGTGTTGGTTCGTATCCTTTCTCAAGCAATATCTGCAAGGGGTGTGAAAGAAACTAGAGCACTTCCGATTTTATACACTCAAAGAGAACAAACAGATTGGGGGCAAACAAGCTGAGATATCTGGTCTATATTCAGTACAACATGCGGTTGAGGGCTAGAGCAATACGAGATGCCAACTACAAGGAAGAGGATTTTGTTGTTGTCCATGATCCCATTGACACCCCATACACATTCAACCCATCCAGACGTAGAGGAATAGAAGAAACTGATGATTTAGAAGATCCTTTAGAGGAATGGATGAATGAGATAGGTCATCCCATTCTTGATAATCTAGATGATCGTCCAGATCATACATAGAAGAGCAATTTGAAGCAGATTCTGATATTAATGTTGATCAAACCCCACCAGAAAGACTTGAGCCCAAGCCTGAGCATGAAAATAGTGACATGGAAATCAATAGAGCAGCGCAAGAAGAGATGGGTAGCATAAACTCTTCTTCTTCAAAAACTACATATAGGTCCCTCCAAATCCAAGTCTGATGATGGCAGCATTGATGGAGGAGTGGTCAACGCTCTCCAGAATATCCTCCTAATATTCCTGAGAATGATGATTGTCCTTGTGTTACTAGGGTTGCACCTCCTTCGACGGAAAAAGTGAAAAACACTAGAGGGGGGGTGAATAGAGTTTTTAAATAATTTTAACAATTTATTGAACTCAAAACAACCACAATTGAAATTAGAAGAAGGAGACAGGTGTTTAGAGTGGTTCCAACTTTAGCAACTACTAAAGTTGTCAGTCCACTACCCGGTTGCTTACCCAACCGGGATTTTAAAAGTATTTATTTTATTACCTTCCCAAGGATTTATACAAAATACAATACTTTCCTTTACACCCTTTGAACAGCCTTCACTTGAAGTAGGTGCACCAACTTTGAGGTAGCCTTCTTGAAGTAACTCCAAGCTCCCCCTTGAAGTAGCCTTCCTCTCTAGAAGTAACCTCCCGTTGCACCAGCCTTCTGAAGTAGCTCAAAGTCACCTTCTTCACCAAGAAGAACTCTACCCTCTCCAATCAGCAGCCTCCAACCTAGGAGTAGCAAGGAGAGTACAAACGGTAAAAGAGAACAAGAAAGAAAAAGGAAATTACAACTTATCCTTTGTAGCCCAAGGCTTGATTTGCCTAGATCAAGCGTATAGATCTCCTAACCAAGTGTGTGGACTTGTGATTGCAGTGGGTAGGAGATACTAGCCTATAGAACACGAATTATGAGCTAAGGAATGAAATGGCCAATTGTCACAATGCTCAAATTGCTCACAAACAGATTGCTTCAAAGTATGCTCAAGGATTTCTCAAGTGTAGCAAGTGTATGTGAGTGTCCTATGGCTTGTCCTATTTATAGGAATGGCCTAAGGATGCTTAAGGACGTTCTAGACAACTTCTAGGGGTTTCCAAGTGCTTAACTAGTCGTTAGGTACAAAGTTGTTGCTTTAACAACGGCTAATTAATTAATTCTGCAGTTGCTGTCAGAGACCGTCTCGGTCGAGGAATGGTCGACCGAGACACCTACTCGGTCGAACTTTTGTCGACCGACAGGCACTCTGGAACAAGTGATTTGCAACGTCTTTCTCCAACTGCCAACTAACTTGTCTGTTGTGTCTAACGGCTACTTTTGATCTTTCTCGGTCGAGAAGATTGTCGACCGAGAGTGTCTCGGTCGAGGAGTTTGTCGACTGAGATTGATCCTGTTTCAATGTTTCAATTTAGGCACTAATTATATGTATGAGTGTGCATATGTGATCCTATTTGAAGGGGATGACTTATCTAAATGTGGTGTTTAGCTAGGGAGAATCTAACGCTTGATTTACATGCAATCTAAGTACTTGTACATTATATATTTGTACAAGTTTTTACAAAGCGATTACATTTGCATGAAAACATAAATGTGTAAGCATATGGATTTCCCTAGATTCTTTGGCATCCACCTTAATCATGCACACTCAAGTAGCTCGTTAGATCAATAAGAATGAAATGTTTGTCATAATCAAAACAAAGGGATTTATAGATGTCCATTTAGCCAACAATCTCCCCCTTTTTGAAGATGACAAACATTTCCAAAAATATAAATAAAGGAAATATGAACCATATGAGTTTCATACCTGAAATTTACCTTTGTAGCCATCTTTGATTTTTGCAAGTGACTGCTGGCCAAGATTTATGAAACTCATTTTAATTTTATGTTTGTGATTATATTATTTCTCCCCCTTTGTCATTTCAAAAAGATATCCAATATAATCATGTAGTATGACTTTATGTCTTCCTTTTTAAGCTTTGCTCCCCCTTAAAGAGATATCCAATTAAAATCAAGGGATTTTTATTGTCAAGATTAGCCACAATTTGTTTCTCAATCATTTGCAAAGGATGTTAAGCCTTGAAATGATATGAGTTTCTTTTAAGTTTATGGCCTATGTGTATTGATTTCTCACCCATTTTACAAGGGATGTTAAGCCTTAAAAATGAAATGAGAATCCTTTAGTTTTAGAGTGCATAAAAATGTCTCTTAACTAAATGCATGGGATGTTAAGCCCTGATTTGTTTTAGAGAGTCCCTTTAAGAACAAGATATATCACTTTTATGATATTCATAGATTTCTTCATAACCAAGAGTAAGAATACTAAGGTCGTAACAAGCTCCAAATGATGTTTTACAATGTTTTTGTAAGCTTTTTAATCAAATAATTAAATTTGTTTCTATGAGCTCCCCCTTAATCTTATAATATGCTCCCCTTTAGATAGATATCCCAAGGTATAAGTGCTTTGCAATAGATGTCAATTTAGCCATAACTTTAAGGTTTAGATATTTGCAAAGATTTTCATCCTTTTTGATTTATTTGTATTTATTACTCCCCTTATTTTGTATGCTCTACAATAGTCTCATAATCCAAATTCAAATGATGCCAAAAAAATCCATTATAAAGATAACTAATTTTAAGCATGAAAAGATAGCCAAATCATGTAAAGATAACCCATTTATTACAATTTTGCAAAGATTCCATTACAACTAATACAACTCCACATCTCACTGGAAAGACTTAAGAATTACATCAACATCAGGGTCTTTCCCAATAAAAGGCTCAGCTCCATAATACTGGACCAATGTTTGCCACTCTAGAGCACCTGTCTTGGTTAAGGCATATGCCTCCAAGAAGGTTGGAACACGATCAAATCGGAAATGAGCAGCAATATCTTGTAGTTGCATTGATGAAAACTGAGTATGCGTGAGATCAGTAGATGGTGGAGGTGGAGGTTGATAGTAGTTGTAAGATGGGTTATATGGATTGAGCATGACAGGATTTAAAGAGTAGGGATATTCATCTGGTTGGTTTGGAGAAAGAGTTTGCATTCTTTGGTTTAGATAAGTCATGGCATGATGGTTATAATCTAATTGTTTACTAAGATGATATTGTGATCCAGCAACATAGGTTAGAGTGTTTTGGATGGGGTCATAGGGTAGGCTGGTAGGAGGAGGTGGAGGTGGTATATCTTGTGTAGATGTTTCTCCTTCTACCCTAGCCCTCTTATGACCGAAATCAATCCCCATTTTTTCTACAGTATTCTTACTTATTTTTTGTGGTCTACGCTCCCATGTATATCCCATATCCTCAAGTTGGGTCTTAAGGAAATGTTGAGTAATTTGGCATACAAAATCAGCATATGGAGGATTGCCAGAAAACTCAAGCATGTTTTTAAGAATAATGCGGATAAAATTTGTGGGAATACGTTGGATAATGGCATATATTAGACACATACGAAAAATAGGAACTTCAGACTTATTGGCTCTAGGGTGTATGTTTGTTGAAACAATAAGGTTTACAATCCTAGCAGCTGGTTTGAGATTTATAGCATAGTATGTGCCTCTATCTTCGTGACAGGTTGTATTGGATTGAAAAATGGTCCTTTTGATGTCACTAAGACTAATGGTATGGTCATCTTGGGTAAATTGATTAAGTGGGTTTCCAGAGGTAAGGTCAAGGGTGTCTTGATATTCATCTATGTCAATATCTAGCATGTCAAGAATATCCCCTTCAGTAAATCGGAAGCTATGCCCATTGACCATAGTATAGAAGAAGATGGTTTCATTTTCAGAGTGGGAGATGAGGTTAGCATAGAATTCATTCACTACCTTGATGGAATAGGAAGGGAAAGAAGGGTTGATGAATTCTTTTAACTTTTGCACCTCGAAGAGGTCCTCCAAGTCGACGATGTTGAGGAAGTCCATAACTTCAACTGGTCGTCGTGGGAGAGGAGCTTTTGAGGAGAGCCGTAGGTACCGATCACCAGCATCGCCGTCGACGAAGGCAATGTCGTTGATGATCGTCAATGGTGGAGTAGCCTCCCTTTGTTTCCTGCCAGCGACTTTCTTCTTTCCACGAGCAGAGGATGATGCCATTGTATTGCTTGAAGGTGGAGAAGAAGCAAGGAAGTCTTGGGGATGAGGATGCTAAAGATTTGCACAAGAATTCACTAGGAAGAGCCTATGGAAACAAGAATAAGGTGTGAAGAAATGACCCGTTTTTGCTCCTTTTATAGCAATCCAGTGACCGGGTCGGTCGACAATTTGTCGACCGAGCGTCCGCAACGGTCATATTCCAGACGCGCCACTTCGGCCGTCCAACGGTCGACTTGCAACGGTCGGCCGTTAACGGTAACGGTCGGATTGCAACGGTCATTTTCCAACGGCTCTTTCTCGGTCGAGCAATCGTCGACCGACACTGTCTCGGTCGAACAATTGTCGACCGGAAGTGTACCCGATGCTAGGTTTGTCTAGATTCTGTCGGTCGAGAGAGGTGGGCAGACCGAGAGGTTTTCGGTCGAAGATTTGTCGACCGACAGACTTACTGGGTACGAATTTTTAAGCTTATTTTTAATGCAAATGATACCATGATTGACTGAATTTGTAGAGCATATATATTTTCTAAGGGAGTAATATTTTTGTTTTATTATTGACAATATTGGAACAATTTTTGTGATCATAAATTGATTTTGCTTTTAATCACAATAAAATGATATTCAAATAATTATTTTGTCAAAACTTATTTTAGGTCGATTTTGACTACGACCATAGCGCCCCTTGGTCAAATTTCATTTTAACCAAGAGGCAGATTTGCAGATTTTTCAACTTGAACATTATGAAGTATAATATCTGCATAAGATTTGATTAAGTATTAAGTTGAAGCATAATACTTAATATGAAAACATTTGTCCTTTTTAAAATATAGGCTTTGCTGTAATAATATGAATATCAAATTTCACGTCGTTTAGTATACTCATAAAATTCTTTACTGAAGGCATACTAAATATCAATTGAAAAACACTAAATATCTCAAGTTTTTTTTTGAGAGATTTTATCTTATGTGTTGCAAGCATAACATATTACCAATAAAGCATTTGCTTGCCTATCATGGATCCATGTAGACAATTATCTATCAAGCTAATCTCAGTACCAAATGGTGAAAGCATATCCATGATGTAATAATAACGGTAAATAATCGCATGATTTTAATCACATGATTTCTATATGGATAGACCAGAAAATAAGGAAATCATGTGAATAATGATAGAAATTTTCTAAGCATAATTTGGTTTAAATCATTTAGGGAATAAACTAATATTAATTTAAATTTGGATGATTTCCAAAATATCCAATCATTAATCATGAATAGATAGCAATTTCATCAATTTCAAAGAAATTTAGCAATTTTTTTTTTACAACAGACTGGAAATCAGTGACATGCTCGGTCGACTATTTCTCGACCGACAGTGTCTCGGTCGACAGTCTCTCGACCGACAATATTTCTGAAACTGTTAATTGCTTCCAAATAAAACATATGCAAGTTAAATATTTAGATACTTAAATTTATTGGTTATCCCATTATGTTGAGTTGAGATAGACGTAGAAATATGCAACTAAGGTCCTTAGTCATATCTCAACTTGATTCTGTTTATTTAGTTTGGAGGTTTTGGAACCCAAACTAACTCGACATCTTTTCTCTTGTAAGGGCATGAAAAAGAATAGTGACCAAGGCGCAAACAATAGTGACAACATATTGAGTCAACCTCATATCTTTTTCTATGATTGTGTTCTGTGTTGTCCTTGGGTGAAGATGTTCCTTTAGGTACATATATAGATTGATGGGTTTGTGACTTTCTCCAACTAGGTTGTTGATAGGATTTCCCTTTAGGCTTGTAACCTAGTCCTCTTCTCCCAATTTGATGATAGGAATTATCTAAGATTTGATCAAGAATGCCATTATTATTTAAATTACTAACTTTTTGTTGTAACTTGGCAATCTCTTTCATTCTCTTCTTGATATCTAGTTTTGCTTGATCTAGATTAGATGACAATGAATTTCTTTCTTTGACAATAGAATCATAATCTAGATGGTTGCATAAAATGGGTTGTTTTTGAAGATCATTTACTTGGTTTTGCAAATTATTCTTCTCTAAAGAAAGTAGATTACAATTTGCCTCTATAGATTTTATCTCAATATCATGATCTTCAATGATCTTTTTAAGATCTTCGTTTTCAGATGTAATAGCAAGGAGCTTAGCATGTAATTCATCATTTGCTTTATTTGCTTTCTTTAATTTCTTCTTGCATTCAACATATTTAATATGTGTTTCTTCAAGGCTAGCAACTAGTTCTTCTTTAGATAAATCAAAAATACTTACCTCTTCTTCTTCTTCCTCGCTAGTTGTAGCAATGAGACAGTCTTTGTTCTCATCTTCTTTCTTTGATCTCCATGGGCATCTAGTTGTTGTGTGGCTTGTTCCTAAGCACCAATTGCAACATGTTGTAGTTTTGTCCAAGCAGCACCTTTTGTTGTGATTGTAATCACCATTACCCTCCATTCTTCAAAACCTGATTAGGGTTCCTTGAAGCCTGCTCTGATACCAATTGGAAAACACTAGAGGGGGGTGAATAGAGTTTTTAAATAATTTTAACAATTTATTGAACTCAAAACAACCACAATTGAAATTAGAAGAAGGAGACAGGTGTTTAGAGTGGTTCCAACTTTAGCAACTACTAAAGTTGTCAGTCCACTACCTGGTTGCTTACCCAACCGGGATTTTGAAAGTATTTATTTTATTACCTTCCCAAGGATTTATACAAAATACAATACTTTCCTTTACACCCTTTGAACAGCCTTCACTTGAAGTAGGTGCACCAACTTTGAGGTAGCCTTCTTGAAGTAACTCCAAGCTCCCCCTTGAAGTAGCCTTCCTCTCTAGAAGTAACCTCTTGTTGCACCAGCCTTCTGAAGTAGCTCAAAGTCACCTTCTTCACCAAGAAGAACTCCACCCTCTCCAATCAGCAGCCTCCAACCTAGGAGTAGCAAGGAGAGTACAAACGGTAAAAGAGAACAAGAAAGAAAAAGGAAATTACAACTTATCCTTTGTAGCCCAAGGCTTGATTTGCCTAGATCAAGCGTATAGATCTCCTAACCAAGTGTGTGGACTTGTGATTGCAGTGGGTAGGAGATACTAGCCTATAGAACACGAATTATGAGCTAAGGAATGAAATGGCCAATTGTCACAATGCTCAAATTGCTCACAAACAGATTGCTTCAAAGTATGCTCAAGGATTTCTCAAGTGTAGCAAGTGTATGTGAGTGTCCTATGGCTTGTCCTATTTATAGGAATGGCCTAAGGATGCTTAAGGACGTTCTAGACAACTTCTAGGGGTTTCCAAGTGCTTAACTAGCCGTTAGGTACAAAGTTGTTGCTTTAACAACGGCTAATTAATTAATTCTGCAGTTGCTGTCAGAGACCGTCTCGGTCGAGGAATGGTCGACCGAGACACCTACTCGGTCGAACTTTTGTCGACCGACAGGCACTCTGGAACAAGTGATTTGCAACGTCTTTCTCCAACTGCCAACTAACTTGTCTGTTGTGTCTAACGGCTACTTTTGATCTTTCTCGGTCGAGAAGATTGTCGACCGAGAGTGTCTCGGTCGAGGAGTTTGTCGACCGAGATTGATCCTGTTTCAATGTTTCAATTTAGGCACTAATTATATGTATGAGTGTGCATATGTGATCCTATTTGAAGGGGATGACTTATCTAAATGTGGTGTTTAGCTAGGGAGAATCTAACGCTTGATTTACATGCAATCTAAGTACTTGTACATTATATATTTGTACAAGTTTTTACAAAGCGATTACATTTGCATGAAAACATAAATGTGTAAGCATATGGATTTCCCTAGATTCTTTGGCATCCACCTTAATCCTGCACACTCAAGTAGCTCGTTAGATCAATAAGAATGAAATGTTTGTCATAATCAAAACAAAGGGATTTATAGATGTCCATTTAGCCAACAAAAAGAATATCCCATTGCTGAAAAAAACTTTTCAAAGGAGAAAAACTCAAACCGGAAAAGACTACATTGGCTCCTATCACATGAGGCTACAACTACAGGCTCATATGGCAACAGCTATGATTATTATTATTATATTACTGATTCATTTGGGAGCATGAGTATTTCTAATTCTCAACTCCACATTCAACATTAGGCTTTAGCTCAACATTCAACATTAGGCTTTAGCGATATGCTATTTGGGCAAACACATGCACAACCCTACCCATCTCATTCTCAATATGGGTATGGGTAATATGGATATCAAACTCAGCCACCACCACGACTAGAAGCAAAAGTTGAACATCATATTGGATATACATCTACTGCAAATGTCTCGGGCCCACATGGAAGTTATCAGTACAACTCCCTTGAGTTCCATGAGGATGATGTGCAAACATGGACTGGTGGTCATTCAGTTTTTCCTCTTTCTCCGGTGCAATAGTTCTTGTGGTTGTGGTTGTGGTTGTGGTTGTGGCTATTCGGCCTATTCCTCAAGCTCGTCAACCTTCTCGAGCTCCTCTAACTCTATTTGAAAGCAAGAAAAAATATCTCAAAGATTTGGAAAAGCATTTTCCAAAGCTTGAGATGATTCAATTTGCCAATGATGATGTGTATGAGAAGCACGTGAATACATACAACCAAGTTTATAGGATGTACATGTTTTGGCCGCAATATCTCACCCATATCAACTCATTACTGTATGGAGAACCAGCGCGACACTCAACCAATGTTCTGAAATGCGTTATGCGGTATGCGTTCGGTCAGGGTACCGCATAGAGTATAAGCGGAATGCGGGAGCATAAGCGGGGCATATGCGTTTTTGGATTTTTTTAATTAATTCAATATTTTATACATCTATTTATTTTAAAAAAATAGAATCATAATCATAAATTTCATGCTATCTAGTTTTTTAGCCTAATAGCCCAAAATGTACCAATGGATCATTACATCATGGAAGAAGAAACACATATTTTCCAATGATCAAGAAGAAAAATCAATCAACAAAACCCTAAGTTTATATAATGTACTAAAATATACAAGTCACAAAACACACTAACACATGCAGTTCATTGCAGAACATTTATTGAATGAACACAATAAGAATAACCACAGTAACACAAAACATGGTAGTTCAAAGTAGAAACAGAAATAGAACATCAAAAACAAAATCAAAACATCAAAATGATATGAAGAAATCAAGTCAGTAATAAATAGAGAAGAAAAAGTTGCAGGGAATATAAATTACTCCCTAGGCAGCACACAAAATTTGAAACTTTGTAAAAGAAAATATCACATCCAATTAATATCTGCAATAGATTCCCCTTTTATACAAGACAAAATCAGAACTGTTGCATGTGCAACAGGCTCTAATCTTCGAGCAAAATAGAAGAGAAAAAGAGAGCAAAAGGAAAGAGCATAATGAAACATTGACAATTGTAAAATGTAATAATATATTTTGCACCACTCATTCAAAATAGAATTATTTCTGAGGTAGCAAAATTTCAATATCTGGTCTAAAACCAACTATATAGTTGTCATTTAATTTGGTTGATTTTATTTGAGGTTCTATTTATTTTTTTTACTTAAGTCATCAAATGAAATGTGGGCCCTAAGCGCCGCATATGCGGACCGCAGGACGCATATTCGGTCCATGCCCAAAAATAGCACTGCATAGTTATATGCGGAGCGGCTAAGGGCCGCATAAGCATATGCGGCCGCATAAGCGGCCTCATGCGGGGCATATGAGAACATTGCACTCAACATATAGTTGATGTGAGTTGGTAAGTATATTTGTTATTCATATGTTGTAACTTGTATATTATTGCATAATTGAGTGTATTTAACTTTGTGGATTGTGTGCTAGCAAAATTTCAGATCTTAATTTCTATATTTTGTCATTGAAATCCCCCAACAAAACAGGACAAATTCCTTACCTCCCACATGGATACCCCTCACACACCCATACAGAATTTTATTGCATAAAATGATGCATTTAGGTGTAGATATTACACATGTAAAATTTCATGAATTAACTCGTTCATTTTGCCGTCAAAACAGCCAGAATAGCATTTCTCGATATTTCCGTCAGTATACCGGAAAATACCTATTTCCAAGTTGTCAAAACAGCGTCGGTATCGGTCACCTTGTTCCTTGGTACCTGACACGGGTTGTTGAAGTTCTATTGTTAGGCATCACATTTAACGCCACTATTGAGTCTCAAAGCACGCCTTGTTGGTGTGGTAGGAGAGTAGCAGCCTAGTAAAACAAGAAGGTGGGTTTAGATGGATAGGAACAACATAGTCGAGAGGGCACAAAGAACAGCAGAAGACAGCACTACAAGTTTTGTCGACCATTAGTGGAGTCCAGCATGTGACTGTGTTAAAGGCATCTGAAGTTGAAGAAGCCAAAGTGAACACATGCATCTCTAGGTGACCTTTGTTCAAGGTAAGAGGAGTCACCACCCTCTTGTTCAAAAGTGGCCTCAAGCGCAGTTGCTGGTTGGAAAAAACACTTGCCAACGCTGACGACACTCTTGTGGGCAACTTGACAAATAGATGGTCTTGATGTGTGTACTTCAGATGTATTGCACGAAATGTTGCTACCATACCACGTAATGACTATCATTGGCAAGCAACAAGGGAGTCTCATAACACATAGCACAATGCAAACTAATAAGGGCTAGGACTAAAATCAAATGATCATAGATGATATTTTTTTCAGCCAGATTTGGGAGGAAGTTGCATGACGGCAAGTAGGAAAAGGTGGTGACTCTCCACTGGTGAGAAGAATGTGCCTTCTCCTTCCAATGCAACAGGGGAATATCATAAAGCATAGCACAATGCAAACTAATGAGGGCTAGGACTAAAATCAAATGATCATAGATGATATTTTTTTCAACCAGATACAGTAGGAACTTGCATGAGGGCAGGTAGGAAAATGTGGTGACTATCGACTAGTGAGGGGAATATGCCTTCTCCTTCCTTAGGGTGAGGCCTCATTGAACACCAACTTTTATCCACGTCTAGAAATAAAAGGGGGAAGAAAAGAGAATGTGTTGTATTAATAATGAGTAATAAGGCCTTGCACCTTATATATAAGTGGAGTGAGGAGCCCTACAAATTAGAACATAGAATTATCAATTTTTAACTATAAATAACTGACCATGACCAATGATCAGAATTTCAACTAGGTAAAGATAAAAATAATCAAATATTATCTAATAAATTTGAAATGTGTAACGTTAGAGAGTCAACATCGCAGTCTGCCTTCAATGCCCATAGTCCAGTTGATATCGCAGCCACCTTCATGCGTCAAGGTCACCTCCAACCTAGGGAAGCATCATCAGGTGTGTGATCCTGTAGACGGCCATGCTCCAAGATGTCGCCCTCAAGGTACCCACCATTTTCATTGCCAAGGTACCCATTGTGCCAGTCTACCCCTAGAGTCGCGGAGGTCAAAAACGATGTGAGCCTGCGCCCCAGATGATGTTGTGAATATGATTTGCACACAACCCTCAAATCATTGTTGCTTCATGCTTTTATGGCTAGAATGTCAACATTGTCAATCATGCTGCCCTATACCTGTTAGTTTGCTACCAGCAACTGTAATTCCAGCCCACAATTTTACCTTCTGCTGCTTTGAGTCGAAGGCTATTTTTTGGCACCATGTTAATTGGGCCCTACCTGCCTCCATCCAGTGAATCCCCTGCACTTGTCAATCAAAATGGGAGGGCTAGAGCCCGAGCATGAGCACGTAAAGGCTTCCAATTAGGAGGCCAGGTAAACCAGCGGACACCATGCCCCTCTCATGTGCCCTTTTTTGGGCTTCCACTCTCAGGCCACATGTATCACCCAATTACTGTCGATCTCCCTATCACATTGTTACTTATTATCTAGACCAAGTTTGGAAGGAGTTTACCAAAGATAGGGATGATGCAACTCAAAAGTGTACAAAAAGTATTTAAAAACTACATGACCTAGGAGCAGTATGTGAGCAGATCAACTGAATACTACATGGGAAAGAAAAAATTGTAGAACAAGCACAACAATCGACATACAATTGATGTAAAATGTTCGTGTGTAGTTGGCTTGTGTGTTTACTACACTATTTATATCTCGAAGGAGATATTTTGACCATGAAATGTTACTAGACTTATGTGAACAAAATTCTTATTTGTAATATGTAGGTGATGATTGTTGAGTCAGTGCCAGATTGACAATTGTCCACTATCAACTCAAGCAAAACATGGGGTGACACCCCACATATCAAAATTATGATATTGTTTCCTACATAAGTGTATTTTAATGATTGTGCATCCAAAATATCAAACTTTATTCCTTAGTTTAGTCATCGAAGTCCATCAAAATCCTTAGAAGGTATCATGGTTTCTTTACCTCTACATGGAGGACCCCCCCATGCAATATACAATATTGTTGCATAAAATGGTGTATCTATCGGTGGAGATTATAGCACATGACATATTTCATGATTTAATTCTTTCATTTTGGTGTCAAAATGACCAGGATTGCATCTGTCAAAGTTTTTGTCAATATACCAACATATACCAATTTCTATTTAGCCGTAACGACGTCTACATCGAATAACATCTTCCTTGATATGAATAGCAGATATGGGATCTACTCCAGCCGCTAGCTAATGGAAAGCATGTTGCTAAGCCTTCTCTATAAAATCGTTGGAAATAATGAATAGACGATACATACGCAATGTGTTTGATACAAGAAAAGCCTCTCCTATATATAGTTGTGGACACAATCCCAAACTTGAAGAAATTCTAGTGGACCTATTGACTTATTTAACTCCTAACTTGATTGGGTTTATAGACACGGGCCCATATTACTGACTTAATGTCTCCTTTTACTTCTAAAAAAACATCATTCAAATGGTACTATTCAGTGCATCAAAGTGAGGCTTCTTATTGAAGGTAACTCAAGCCCAAGATATTTATTATTTTTACTCTATGTTTGTCCAACTCTATCCTATTTCGATTCTAATCTCTGTTGATACTAATCCAGATTGTCCTCTGCTTCATCTTTATGTTAAAAAATGTTTTCTTGTATTGAAACACGGATGAGACTGACTTCATGAAGCAATCTCGATGGGAGTGTCGCAAAGCTTATTATCAAAAGAAAGTTATATATATGGTCTAAAGGAGATAACACGAGCCTAATTTAAGAAACTAAGCCAAAATCTTCTGAAGATACGATTTTACCAATCTCATATTGACCACACACTAAGCTTTGAAGGATCAAATAAAAAATATTGACCACACATTATTGTCATACTCGTTTTGCTTATGATACTATTCTAAGAGTGACAGTGTCGATATCCAAACAACAAAGTCGTATTTATGCAAAAAAATCACTAAAGATCTAGGGAATTTAAGGTACTTCTTGGGTTTTGAAGTTGCTCACACCTCATATGTTGTTAGTCAATGTTAGGAAACTACACGTTGAATCTTCTTGGTGGCACTGGCATGCTAGATGCCAAATCGGCAAACATTCCACTACCAACTGGCCTTGGGATGATGACTCATTACCAGTCTTTCTTGATATCAAGAGGTATGGAAGAGCATTTGCCGAGCTCATATACCTGACTTGACTCGTCCATATATTACCATTGTTTTAGGTTTTTTAGTAGACATGTTGACAGGCCTTGACAATGCATCTGGTATGTTGTGTGATAGTTTATATTGCCCCAAAAGCTGCCTTGAGAAAGAGGCTACCATAGAAAAAGCCTACTTTGAAGGATTGGCTCCGTCAGCTTTAACAAGCTATGCTGCCGCAAGCATGGCATCTATAGTAGCAGTGTTCCTCTAATTATGGCAATGCTCGCAGGCATGCAAATTGGAAGTTGACTTCAGAATTTTGTGCCTTTGCATGCTGAAACTTAGTCTAGTGTCAAGGCCGAATATTGTGTAACAAAACGAAATGAATGTGAAATATTGTGGATCAAGAAATTTCTTTATGAACATCGCTTGTCTCCTACATCAATGGCAATGTAATATGCTAGTGTTGATGCCATCTTCATCGCCAGCAAATAGGTCTTTCGTGAGGAAAAAGCATATTGAAGTTGATTGTCACTTTGTAAGGGAAACATTTTAGCCAAAGACTATCTACACCCTTTTCATCAAATCTGAAGATCAAGATGTTGATCTATTAACTAAACCTTTAGGAAAGCACTTATTTGTGTGTGAGTGTGTACATGCATGAATATGTGCCAGTGTATGAGATCATATAGAAGAAGAAGACGAGGATTTAGAATAAGAACGTTATTGTTATTAAGAAGGCAAAAATGAAAAGGAGGGGAAAGACAAGGAGAAGAACAATTTAGTATTACGATTGATAGGTTGAGAGAAAATTAGGGAAAATGCAAGGAGATGAAACAGGAGGATGAAGAGAATAAGAGGAATAAGCCGTTAGCAAGAAATGAAGAGGATTATAACACTGTCGCTAACACAAAATATACAAGAGGATAGAAAGATACGATAGGAAGAAGAGGATAAAGGATCTGCTTGAGAGCGTAGGACGGTGGATAGAGTAAGGGACATTGTCACAATATTGGGCATGGAGGGGGAAGAAAAGGAAGCAGTTTCCCGCTGTTGTAAGGAGAGCACCATGGTACTGCAGAACTGTCAGAGGGCCACATTCCAAAGAGAGTTGCACCACCGAAGAAAATGACCACAGCCACTCAATACTTGTCTAGGTGGCTAGATGGTCCTTCCCACCCAATGGAAGTCTAGGGGGGCCTAGGCGGGAGCCTAGGAATTTCTGGGCATTCTTTGTATTTGTTTATGTTATATATATATATATATATATATATAGAGAGAGAGAGAGAGAGTCAGGCTAGAATACACTCGAGTGTACACATTACGCCGTACACCTCAATGGTGTTTGCCTATCTAGACCTTGTCTTTCTAAAATCCAATCCATTGATCTTCATGGTTACAATAATAATAGGCCACATACAAAATTTGAGCTCATTTGGATGAGTGTAAGTCACTCATCCAAGGACAACAAAATCGACGCACAAAACTAATTTGAAATGCATGATTCTTGCCTCCTTTAGATGCACGACCTATAAGTATCCAAATGAGCTAAAATTTATTATATAGTATGTTCTTAAGATATTTAAGAAGATCAACGGTTTAGAATTTTCAAAAATTACTGCATCTTTAAAAATGACTGAGGTGTACGGTGCCTCCGGTACACTCGAGTGTACACTAGCCTGACTATATATATATATATATATATATATATATATATATATATATATATATATATATATAATGTAAAACATAAACATTTATCTATATTCAAATATATATCACTATGTACATTTGTATTGGTTATCCCTAAGCTTAATTAATCATAACTTCACCTAAATCGCACTTGTCAATTTGTCATGACCTAAGCTAGACCTATTCGGCCTTAATTTAACCTAACATGATCTAAGTTGGACCTAATTTAACTTAGTCTACCCTAATTTGGCCTAAGTCGAACCTATTTTGGCATGACATGACCTAACTAGACGTGACTTCCTATAGTTTGTGCTACATTAACCTAAATGAGCCCTAATTTGGCAACATCATACCTAATTCTCCCAATTAAGATATGTTTTCCCCAAATCGGACCTATTTTCCCCCATATCAGACCTAATCTGCCCAAATTAGATCTGATTTGGCCTAAATCAGACATGTTTCTTCTCTAGAATAACTAAACTTGATCTAATTTGACCAAGTGTCTTAATTTGGGCCTAAAAGGCCTTAGGCATCCATTATAGCTATCTCAAAGCCCATGCGCCCAGTTTAAGGCGACCTACCTAGAGCCTGGGGGGCAGGCGCGCCTAGGCGAGAGCCTTAATAACCATGCCGCCAGTATTGGCGGGTGCTCCTACTACTAAACCCTAGTAGGGGCAACTACTATGGGAGCAGAGTGGGTGGATATCAAGATGTCTCATGTCTGGGAAGGTCCCAGGTCGAGATTGGAGGTTTTATTTTGTTACTATTAGAATTGTTATTATTAGTATATAGGCTTTACTACTTTATGTTTTACTTATGCTTAAACTTGTCTTGTCTTTCGCCTTTTCTTTTATCCCATATTGCCTACTTCTATTTCTCCCTTACTCTCTTATGTCTATAAAGGATAGTGCTTGTATTTGTTTTAAACATATAAAAGAAAGGTTTTCTCATCTATACGGTATTAGACGTGTTTGATCCCCCTTAATTCTACGTCGTTCTTTCCCCCACCCCCCTCCATCGACCACCCCATCTACATCCACCCCCCATCGTCCTCCACCAACCAATAGCCCTCTGCCAACCATCGACCTCTTCGACTTCCACTACCCCATCGACCTCCCATCACCTACTCAACTTCCACCACCCCATCGACCTCCCATCAACCTCTGAGCCCATCGACCTCCACTCCATCAATCTCCCATCACCCATATAACAGAAAGGTTTTCTCATCTATGATTATTATTTAGTTTATTATGTTATATGGGCCTAATTGTCTTAGCCCACTAGTGTTAAGCGTGTTTCCCTTGTACTTGCCTCCTTTCCTATATACAGGAGAGGAGTGTGCCATCTATGAATAAGAAAATATATCTCATTAGCCTCCCATCTTATTTTCCACATGGTATCAGAGCATCGATCTTAACCCCAAAGAGAAAAAAGAGAGCCTCCACCGGTAAGCGCCTGTTGTCTCTTCTTACCTTGGCCGCCCGCCAGGCATCATCCCGGCCTTCATGGTGTCTCCTATCTTCTTCTTTCATAAAAATCCAATCTTTTTCCTATGTCGACATTCTCCATCTAAGTGTTCTCCCATTTCTCCCCATATCCTCAGTGTTCCTATACGTCCACAATGCTATTTGTGGTGTCCTCGTCCTCAAATCTTAATCACTTGCCCAATCCCTATATCTACAACGCCTCTCCAGCAGCGGCTGGTCCTGCTCCAACAATCCTGCAAAAGGTTGATCATGCCACGGTGAGTGTCTTATCTAACCACTGCGGAAGCATCTGACCCCAATCTATCATTGTGTACCATAACCCCAACCCGCCTCCACTTGCCAAGGTTAATTTCCGCCATGCTCTCTGTTACAGGCACCAGAAGGAACTGATTATCACTATCGGGATGTACACACGTTAGTTCGTGTATTGTGGTCGCAAGGCCAATCTAATGGTGAGAAATATTTGGCCCCTTCATTCAACTCCCAAGGGTATCACCGTCTGCAAAGTCAAGCACCATGTCGAAGTGGGGTGTTGGCCAAGTGTTCGAGCAATTATGCCATCATCATCAGCCTTTCCAGGGAAGTCATGGTCCGTAACAAGAGCATCTCGCACAGATATGTTTGGACGGAACGCATAAGCACCATGATCCCCAATGATGGCGCCAATCTCCCTCGATTTTTTCCATTGCCCCCCTCCTCCGCCTAAGGGCCAGACTAATCTCCTTATACATGTCACACAAAGATCCATTTATTTTTCTATCCAGATCTATCCAATCGGGTCATTTAGTACATTGACTCGAATTATCAGTTATATCTACAGCATATTGACAAATAAAAGACCTCGTGCTAGTTTGTAAAGCACCAAAAGAGGGGCACCATGTTATGTTTTTTTCTCCTTCTTCCTCTCATTTCCCCCTACCACCCCTCATTTGTGCATTAATTTCCATGTGTGGGGCGGTATTCTCTCTTTTCCACACCAACTACTCAATCACTTCGTAATTGGTGTGACAGGGGGAAATAGAAGAGAGATAACGAGTACGAGGAAGGAGAGAGAGAATGTATGAAGAGGGAATATGAGGAGAAAGAGTATGACAGAGACTATATGTATCACTTCATGTTTTTCTGATCTTCATGGAACTTTTTATTATTCAGCACATATGTCTTTCCAATGTCTTTGTGGCGCTCCATCCCACTAAACACCGTGCTTCCAAAGCATCATTGGTGTGTCTCTTTCGCAATGTCAATGTGCTTCTTTATGTTCATGCCACGATATGCATGTAGGTTGGCTGTTTGCGACAACATTGACACAAGTCCGGATAGAGCTTGATGTGCTTATTCCATCCTCTTGTTCCCTTTGGTGCTAGTCTGTAACGATCCTCTTGTATCTCATAAGATGGATGGTTACTTTTTAAGAAGCTCGTCAATTTCAAGCTTAAATTACTACGCCTACATGGTTGTTGATTCATCCAGATTTTATCTTCACCTAGCTATTTTATTCATGTCTTCTCGAAGTTGCATCTGCCAAGATGGTTAATCTACTGATCTACTTGGGCTTTACTTGACGATGTCTTCACCAAGCCCTTGAGAACCAGTTGTAGTCATCATCACCTCATCATATATGTGATTGAAGATGCCTCTATCGCTACATCATTGGATATGTTGATTGCGCTTATTCCAATCACACATCCTTTTCCAATGAAGATGTTGTAGTCATGATGTTTTGATCGTTTGCTCCAGATTGATGGTGATGTTCTTCATTCAAATTGCACTTCAGAAGATCTTCTCCAAAGCTCAAGTATTTACAGCATGTAGGACATAACTTCAAAGGTGGCGTCATCAAATTGTTATCGGAGAGTCACATGTTTAAGGGGGAGTGAAAATCTTGTCGGGAGTGCATTTTTTATTTTAGATTTGTCATATCGCCTAATTGAGTCTGGTAAGTCCAAGCTGCATATGTGTTTCACCCATACTCTAGCTTGAGGGGTAGCACTAGAATTATTGTTATTTAATTTATTATGTTATATGGGTCTAGTTGTCTTGGTTTTAGAGATAAGTTTGCTTTCCTTGTACTTACCCCCTTTCCTATATATAGGAGAGGAATGTGCCATCTATATCAATAAGAAAATATTTCATTCGTCTCCCATCTTATTTTTCACAGTTACAAAACTTATTTCAACCATTTGAATTTTGAAAATTGCCGCACAAGCGACCTATTAAGCACTCAGCAACCATACTTGAAGTCAAGGACTCAAAGGCCCACCCAATGATCAGATATGACATATCGAGCAAGGCCCACTGGCCACAACACTTACCTCAGTTGCACATGACACTTTTTGGAACACTAAAATATTATAAATCAAACAAAGAGTGTCCTCCAAAGAGACTCATGTAAGCTTTTTATGAACATGATATTATCAGCCTATAACAGAAACTAAATTGGTTCACCTATATTGATGACAATGTGACAACAATAAAAATCATTCTTGAGTAAGACTAAACAAAAGAAATCATTTTGTCTATAAAATAACCAAAACAATAAGTAGAAATGATTGCTTAATAAATGCAACATTATTGGAAAATAATAGAAAGATACTACAATAGCAGTACTCACAGAAGAGCTGGTAGCAAACTGACTGCATCAGGGCATTGTCATCATCTTTGGCCTTTGTTACATGAACTCTAGTAGCCCTTATTTCAAACTTAAAAACAGATTACATATTCTTAAAATCCCAAATCCGTCCTGATTGATTAGCTCGAATTGGATGTATAGTCAAAAGAATGACATAAATACTAAACAGAAAAACTAAGTCATCCGGCAGATCAGATTTATCTTACAATGAAGTTGGCACTTGGCAGTGGCAAGCTTATCATAGGGCATAACCCCTGCTTTCACAATTAAATTGTTCCAAGGAATACTATTATCCATAAAGTTCAAACATGAAATTTTCTGAAGTTTACAAACAGCAGATTTGAGAACAATTTGACGAAAAGTATAACATATCATGATCAATGTTTTGTTGAAATGCACATGGAAATGTGTAAAACAGACTGCTCTTCTCTTCAAGGATTACTTCTTTATCCCCCTTAATTTCATAATCCATAAGTCTCAACATCAAGCATACACCCTCAGCATTAGCACAAGATAGGTCATCAGCATAAAACTCATGCACCTCGCCATGGATTTCCAACCAGCTGCATCCAGGAATCTTTCCCATGCTCCCACGTCTGAGAAATCTCCTCATTTTGGCAACAATGTCCCATCTATGAGCATCCGCATTGATGTTTGAAACAAGAATGTAATTTCCAGGATTTTCCGGTTCAAGATTAATCACTTTCTTTGCCACAAAGTCTGCCAATTTACTATTGGAATGCAACCTACAAGCATTCAACAAAGAACCCCAAATTTGTACATCAGGTTGATAAGGAATTGCATTTATCAAATTTAGGGCTTCATTAAGGTGTCCAGCCCTTCCAAGTAGATCAACCAGGCGAGCATAATGGTTTAGTTCCGGTTGATAATTATGAACTTGAACCATCTCATTAAAAAATAGCATACCTTCTTTTACTAAGCCTAAATTGACACAGACGGTCAACAGGCCTGCATAGGTAAACTTATCTGGAGTAATTCCAAGATTCTTCATTTGGTTATAGATCCCCAAGCAGTGAGACCACATCCCGTGTTTAGAATATGCATCAATGATTGAGTTCCATGTGACAACATCCTTATGTCCAGCAGCATTTTCATCAAAGAGCTTCCGTGCCATTGCAACATGTCCACATTTGGCATAAGAGGTAAGGAGAGCTGTAACAAGGGTCATAATTGAGTTCAATCCTTGCTTTATAACATATGAATGAATGTTTTCAACTCGTCGTAGAGCACCTATACGCACACATGCAGGCAAGATATTTATCAATGTTATGAAATCCACCATGATACCATCCATTTTCATTTCATCAAAGAGAATCAAAGCATCATAAGGGCGGTCATTTCTCAAGTATCCTTTAATCATTAAACTCCACGAGATGACAGTCTTGTTTGAAAGTGCATCAAAAATCTTTCTTGCATAACTTAAGTTGTTGCATTGACAATACATATCAATTAAAGCATTATGAACAGAAACTTGACAAGCTGATCCACTTCTAATTACATGCCCATGAATTTCCCTACCTAATTTTAGTGATCTTAAATTAGCAGCTGAGGAAAGAGAAGCTATTGCTGTATATAAATCAAATATAAAACCTTTTTCCTTCATTTCAACCATCAAAGACAGTGATAATTCTGGAAAACCACTTCTACCATACCCCGAAATCATCACATTCCAAGCAACATGATCCTTTTCCTTGACATCCTCAAAGATGAGCCTAGCTAGCCACAAACACCTAAGTTCAGAATACATCTTTATAAGATCGGTGCTTACTGAGAGAATACCACCAAAGCCATTTAAGATAGTCAAAGCATGTATTATCTTTCCATATTCCAGATTTTTCACATGTCTACACGCTTGTAATAAGCTTGCTACTGTTTCTGGGTTAGGATGAATTCCATGCGCTCTCATACTGTCAAACAGCTTGAAGCTCTCCAGGTAACCCCCTTTCTGGATAGATGAGAAAATTAAGGCATTCCAAGAAGCAACACTTCTCTGTGGCGTTGTATTAAGCAAGTTTTGTGAACCATCTGTAGCTCTTTGATCATAAATTCCAAGAATAGAATGGCAAACATCAGGAAAGGAATCAAAACCAAATTTTATGGCATGGCAATGAATCATCTCACCTGTCTCTATGCATGAGAGAGCAATGCATGCCTTGATCGCCAAAGGGTAGACTACTTCATCAAGGCATAGAGACCGCACCATTTCTTTGTACAATAGAAGTGATTCTTTAGGTTCCTGATGGCTTAACATTGTTTTTATGACCGTATTGTGAATAAAAGAATCAAGCTTTACCACTGATCCAAAAAGTTTCCGGGAGATATCAAGGTGGCCAAGCTCTGCATAGCGCACTATCAGATCAGAATTAAGGGAGGGATTCTGGTGAAGGCCTTGAAGAATGAACCTGGCATGAACCTGCTGGAGGATTCTAATACCACCACAAAATCGTAACAAAGAGGGACTAGTCAAGGAACTGTTAGCGGAAGATGAATATCCAATCCGAAAATGGAGAATGAATTGCTCAGACTTTTTAGAGAAATTAGGAATCTGTCGTAATAGTTGAGTTTGGAACATCTCAGAAGACATAAACAGTCAATGATGGAAGAAAACATGACTGACAAACATTCCATGCTCAAACTCAATGGCAATGCTACCAGAGAAAATGTTCACTGAAATCAATAGAGCTTCTGAAAAGAAAATTCATCGAAGCAATATTTAAGGTTGGATATCCTGGCACAGAAAAGAGCTTCACGTGATTTGAAACGTAATCTGACTAACTGGCTCTGTCAAACTCTGTTTTCTTCACCCACTAGTGCTGTAAGTTACTGGGTAACTTGTCCTACCTGAAAAAGTAGTCAGCAGTTATTTATCACGATTAGATTAAACCATAAAATAGAAAAACATTGCTTCTAGTCCAAAAACGAAGTAATAATGAAAAATCTCTTTTCCACCAAAAGGATTCTATGATATCAAAGATTGCAGTTCAATGTCTTCAATTTCAATACATCACGGACGACTTGATTTTTCTAATGCTAAGAATGTCTAACGATTAATAAAAAAATCTTTGTGATTAAGATAGTAACTGTTACAATATTTTTCCCTTTTTCATAAGGATTGACAGCAAGAAAAATGATACAAAATATAAGGGCCCATAAAGTATGAGGTTTCTGGTCCATTTTTCCTTTTCAAAAAATCTTATAATTATGATGTTATTTTTATTTATGGAGCCTATATTCAACATGTTAGCAAAGTGAATTGTCTATACCTGAGTTTAGACAAGGCAGATGGCACCCTACTTTGATGTGTTCAATGCATTTTAGACACCCATGATTGGAATCATGCTCCCTCCCTCTCTCCCTCCCTCCCTCATCATTTTGAAGATAAAGTGTAAGAGTATATGATACTGTCAGTGCTAGTCACAATCATAAAGGTATAATATGACCGGCTTTAACATATTTAGACACAGTAACCATGCTTCGACCTTCTTTGGCATCAAGATACAGTGAAGATGATTTTTACTAAAGCTGTCCACCCTAAGATGTTAAAATGGCAACATCGTCCGTTACTTGTTACTTGAAAAAATAAAGTAGAAGCACCATAGACATACATAGCATGTACTGATTTGTGTATATAGGCAAGGAGAACTGCCAACGCATTCAGAATTCTACATAATTTCCACCAGCTTTACCTTAAATGCAACAACACATGAAGAGGAGAGACCCAAGATGCTCTCAAGTGGAAGTACAATCCCAAGGAAATTGGTTTTGTGGAAGCCAAGCAAGAGGGTTCCCTGATTCAGAGCAATGAGTGAATGTTATAGCATGTCCAAAAGACTTGTTACAATAGTCCCATACCGCTGAGCTCTGGGGAGGTCCTGGAGCTTATAAGGTGTGTGGTCCCTTCGCCCATTGCCAATTGGTTTTGGGTAGAATACCACACATTCTAATATGGCATCAGAGCGGACCCCATCAAACAAGTGTGAGGACCACACCCTACCTAAAAAAAAGAACAAGTGCAAGCACACAAAAGTGGCTGCACTTGAGGGGAGATGTTAGAATAGTCTCATATCGCTGAGCTCTGGGGAGGTCCTGGAGCTTATAAGGTGTGTGGTCCCTTCACCCATTGCCAATTGGTTTTGGGTAGAATACCACACATTCTAATAAGACTCATTGCCCCTAAGGCCCTAGGTTAGTTGTGCTAATCAAATGACCACTCTGAATAAAAATTCAGATTGTGAAGATCCACCATCAAAAGAGGTGCCACGCAAAGGAGCTATCAGGTCCATAAAAATTGAAAGAAGGCAAGTTTTGGTGCCTTTGCTAGACAGCCAGACCACAACCTAAATACACAACCCAGATGCCACGGGGACTAATATGACATTATAGTCATTCTACTTTGCCTTGATGGTAAACAGACCAATCCATTGGGAATCCACCTAGTCTCATTTCACTGCAGCCAAAGTGTGAGCTATGCCTATGATGACCTAGAGGTGACCCTCGCATCAAAAGCGGGATTCTTCATGAAACACAGAGGTTTGGAGGTAATCGTGATGTAGAGGCATGTTGCTTAAGTTTGCCTTCTGATGGCCATGCTCAGGGAGCAGCGCAGTGTCCTGTGATACCTACAAGTTTGCATTATGTGTGTCTTCTGGTCAGCTTCCTCTGGAAAGTGGGTCAAACTCCACGAGCATAGACATTTTCTCATATTGATAGTGGCATATTCTACTCCTCTATCTTCTAATTGATACCTGTGATGAGTGTAGGACCCCTTAGGGGTGTCGCGATGCCTCGTATAGAGCATCGAGAGGATGCTTGTACTTGTGGTTTGAGTCCTTTTACTACTATGGAGCCTCGTCTCCCACTAATGAGGTTTCCACATTTTGGTCAAACATCAACATCGGCAACAAATGGTTTAGGCCCCGTTGAGGCTGCAGACATAAGTCGTGATGAACTTGTCACGGCTGTAATGTCTTCCTCCTTCATTCCCTCCTGCTTCCAAGCTTTATTTCAGGAATATGGTGAGCGTGCAATCTCTTTGAGAAGGGTGGTATAGTGAGAAACTATCGAGGCCCAAGTGAGGTTGGCCACCTAGGTGTGAAGGATTAAAATGTCAAATTCCAACGCAATTTCTACATAAATCTCAATAGAGAAACTATCGAGGCCCAAGTGAGGTTGGCCACCTAGGTGTGAAGGATTAAAATGTCAAATTCCAACGCAATTTCTACATAAATCTCAATAGAGATTTCAACATATATATTCTTGGCAATTTCTATAATGCAATGAAAAATTAGACTCATGAAACTGCGATCTAGAATACATCAATTTGTGCAATAATATTCATCCTGGATATGTGAGTGAGGAAACATAATTCACGTGGAATTCAATTTCAGTAGCCCAATTTTGATGGTGAAATTAGATAATTGAATTACAAAATTTTGCAAGTACAATTTATCGATATAACTAATCATCTAATAATATTTAACATTGAATGTGGGGAGGCCCTTCACGTAATCCATGTGTCAAGGAGGACCAAGGGAGTTCAGATATTAGCATATTACTATTATATAATCTACTATTCTTAATAAATCCAATGTCAAAATGAAGGAATTGACTTGTCAAATTCCACAAACACATTGTATTGATGTAAATACACTAATTTAAGCATAATTTGTATCTTGGACACAAATTAGAAATATTGGATTTGGTGTGGGGGTCTTTAGGTTAAATGAAGGAGTCAACTTATCGACTTTTACGAAAAATGTATATATAGAATTACACTAAATTAGGATATCTTATATATTGCCAATGAAGTGCCACCCCAGTGGTAATAGTGATGATGTAAGACCGAGAGGTCATGAGTTCGAACCCAGGCGACGGGATGAATGAATCGCCAATTTAAATATATATATATATATATATATATATATATATATATATATATCTTATATATTGGATTTCAAGGAGAAATATAGGATATGGGGTGGTATTTATGTGAATAGCGTATATAATTGTTTTATATGACTGAAAATCTTCTAATACCCTTAAACATTGGAACGAGTATGTACCACTTTATTAGGTGAATAGGAATGTGATTTATACTTGTAACATTAAGGTTACGCTTGTTAAACACTTGTAGATCTAGGAAGTTGGTAGCATTATGTGTTGATTGTAACTCAAATACGATATTACTTGGTAGATCAAGAGATAAGTTGGAAATCCCTGAATTTGGGTAGATCGACAACTTAAATCACGGATTTTTAGATTAATAGTTGTAATGATGACATTGTTCCAAAAACCAGCTTACATAGTTGCATATGCACCCATTTATACCCAAGTGGCCACCCAGCTGCACCACATATAGGTAATTGGCCCAATAGCTATAATGATGACATTGTTCTGAAAACCGGTCCACACAGCTGCATATACACCCACTTATACCCAAGGGCCAACCAGTCCCACCACATATAGGTAATTGGCCCCCTTGATCAATTTAGCGGGCAATCATACACTGCCTTTTGAAACACACACATAACACACATTCCCACAGGCATGTATACATTCTGATATATTTACATACATGCAAACATATATGTACATGTTCATACATTTAAATATATACACTTCAACATTTATATGTATATATACATATGACTCCTTTGTAAGTATATATACATATATAGACATACATAGACATATATAAACATATTATACAAGTATACTAATGTAGCTACATTTCTCTATTTTTTGTTATGGTATCAATATTGGAATATTGATTATTAGACTTATCTTTGAATGTCGAAGGAAAGGAAGGCAAGAGCTATAGAGTAGGTAGATAGGATTTCATAGATTTCTTTTCAGGCAAGGAGCAAGAGATCATTTCTTTTCCTGTTCATGAATCCCATGCAGGTCTCTCAGGAAGACAGCGGTTCGATTGAATCAGTTGGAGGCATCACTGCTACAGTCAGCTCTACTCTAAAGGTAGTTCCGTTATCCTCAGATGAGAATCAATAGTTATTAGAATAGTAGTAGGGTTGTGACTGTGACTTTCTTCTTGTAAAGACTGTTTGACTTGCTTTCCTTGGCTTGAAAGCTAGTGAGTGCATTGATGCAGAGAAGTTGAATATAGTCAGTGTGCCGCCATCCTGTTGTTGTCGATTGGTTAAACTCTGTCTCCTCCCTTTCCCATGAAGAATCAGATATAGATTCTCTCATCATGATGGTTTGGGCATAGATCGGATATGCCTTCTACGACGGATAGTGAAATTAAGGAGTGTGCTCCCCTTTTGCATAGGAAAGAATTGGGCATTGCCTTTTAGATAGCGCAAGTAGAGGTATGGTGTACATAACTGATGCCTGCCATCCATAGTCGGAGAAAGGGGCCCGAAGAGCTTATTTATTCTTATTCAATGTTCGTGGGTATCTTCTACTCCCTGAAAGAAGCCAAATCGCCTCTTTAAGACACCTAGGATTAGTGTTCTCGGTCATTTCCGGAGGATGCAGCATATCTAGGACTTGTATGTAAAAGAAAAGAAGGACAAATATTTATAGATGTATATTTTGCACTTTAGGTAAGTCATGTTATAAGCTTAGTGTACTATTGTATCATTATATGTCCTTATATATTCAAAATTTTCTTAAAAAATCCTTGCTTTGGCTTGCAAGAGGAGGGCAGGATGAATAGATAGCCTCCAGACTTCCCAAAATCCAAGATGGCACATGATCCCACAATTTACATATTATCTATGTGATGCCCTCTTTACCAGTAACATCGCGTACCGCATTTAGAAAAAATGCCCACAACAAAATGGCAATTCACCTATCAGAGACTTGCCATCACGCAATCAACAAACTACAACCATGCTTGTTGGGATCTTTATTTTTAAATCACATACTAGCAGAGCATCAAGTATATGTTAAGGATGCACACTCCAACACAACAGATTTGGGTTGCTAAACTCTTAACACCATATCATGGAGTGTAAATCGAGCTTGATGAATGGAGAAGCCAATGCCCTCTCGAGGTAGGCCCTTCACAAGCTCTCCTTTCAACCTAGATGGTTGGACACCCCGTGTCAAGCACGCCTGTTATGCCAGAATTGGATAGTCAACCAAGTTTGTCAAGGGCAGCTAAATCCGGTGAGGTACTAGGCTCTGTTACTGTACATTCTAAACCTGCATACTCATGCAAAAGAGAAGCTTATCAACTGCTCCTTTGAACAAATTCTACGGCTAAGTACGATGCCCCGAGAGAAAGGATACACTCCTCACATGGGTGGGATATAAAGTATCTTGGTATTCCTTAACCAACAAGACTGACAAATTTTGTCACATGTCAAGTGCACCACTGATACCGGTCATAGACATGAGTTACTCCAAGCTTACGGCAACACACCTTGACAGTTCAAACTCTCAACCTCTTCCAATCAATAGAGCACAAAACCGCATAAGGTCAATAGGTGAAATAACAGACTCAGGCCACTCTCTTGCAGGCGGTCACCATAGAGTGAGTCGTGGCCATGGTCAGAAGATGCGGAGGGACACGACTGAAGACGGGCTGGATACAGGACGCCGATGATACACGCCAGGACCACTTGGGACAGCCGGCACGCGACACCATTATGCTGTAGCAACAGCGGACAATCGCGGACGAGCCAAGGACAGTAGAAGGCCGTTGGCGGGCGCACCACCTCGCCAAGGATTTGGAAGGATTCCTATTTCCTAGGTCATTGGCCCTAGTAGCTGCTTCCGTTAAACCAGCAGGGTGTATATATTTCCCTCCCCCTAATTAGAAAGGTACCGTCTGATCGCCTGCAATTTGCTTCAATGATCATCTCCTTCCTCAGTCTACACAAGATCCTGTCCAGTCGGGAGCTTCCTCCGCCCCAACGGGCGCCGGCCGATATCCATAAATCACCTGTCCACCCCGACTGTTAGCAGCCTATAAGAGGATTGGAGGAGGGGTGGAAGAGCACCGAGTAAATGGAGGAGGGGGGTGCGGAGCACAGTGGATGACTGATTGAGGAGGAGGTATAGAAGTAGATGACTGGAGTGGAGGGCAAGAACATACCGTCTATGCGGATGGTGGTAGATGCGGCTTACTCTGCTACAGCCGACGGCCGCTGCTGCTGCCACTGGCGGACGCTACGGCGGGAACTCCTGACCCTACGACAACGGAAGGGACGATTAGCGGGAGGGCTTGGCCTCTATCCTCAATTACAAATTAGCCCCTGTTTGGAAAAGGCTTGGGTTTATGTCAAACCTGAGGTCTACGTCAAACCTGTTTGGATTAGTCTAGCCATCAAACCGGATTGGGATTACTTGATCCTGTTTGGCAAATCAATCTGGCTTGCCTCGTAAGTTGCGATTTTCAGTCTGCTATATAAAACAAAATACATAAAAGTCAGAGCCTAAACCAGCTTGGAATTCCTAAACCTGCTGCTGGCAGTACTGGGCCAAGCCTGCTTTTGGGTGTAACGGAAACCAAAACGGGGCCGTTTCAGGATTTCAAGCCAAACACACAACTGGAAAACAGGACTGGCTCGGACTGGCTTGGTATTGGATTTGCAAATGTGGCGCAGACGTGGCTAATAAGACAAACATTAATCCTGGTCCAAGCCAATCCCAAGCCGTTTCCAAACAGGGGCTTAAGGTTTCAAAAATTTTAGAAAGAACATCCATAGCAAATTAGGTTTTTTTATATTTAGAAGAAAAAAATCTCAAGTATACCAATTTGAATATTTTAATTCAACTTTGAATGTTAAATTCAAAATTTAATATAGATTATCTATTTTATTAAACACAAATATATAATTTTATTCATTTAACATTTGTAAACATCGGATGGCGAGCAAAAACTCATCCACTCTGGGCGTTCAAGCGTGATGGACGGCGGGGCGTGGCAACGGTGGTCGACGGCGATGAGCACGGGCATGGAAGAACCAAGTGTGTCACTGATGATAACCCTGGCCAGATGAAGACAATCGAGGATTGAGAATCAAGGAAGGAGGTACTGAGTTGATATATGGAGGATTGAGGAGAAGTAGATGATCCACACCAACCAATGGCATCTCCATCGCCTGAAGCGATGCATGTAGTTATGAAATCTTTTCAAGATGTAACAATGGGAGACAAAAGCAACTCTAACAATTTCTTTATAGTTATTGATCAATATACGGCTAATCTAGATGACGTCCGAGAGAGGATCTTGTGAGTTGTTGATCACGCCTGAAATTTGTTCTCGTCTACATCATCCATGGTGTTTTTTCCTAGTATTCAAGTTAGTTGGGAAGAGTACTGGATATCTAACTTTCTATAATTGTCTGAAGCTAGTGTGGAACCCAATAGCAAGATGGATAGAGTATGAATTGAGTTTGAATCATTTTTAAGGTTCAATTTTCTTGTGAGAGTGATTATTTAAATGCACTCACATGCGGCTCTTCAACGAATTTTGCATCTTGTCTGATGATTTGCAAGTGGCAAAATGACTACATCCCTTCTTCTCCTGATCTTCCTCCTCGAATTGTTACATGTGCTAGGGTTATGGACCTCCCGCTCCATCTATATAACCATGTAATTTTTGATAAAATTGGTGAAGCACTTGAAAGATTTATCAAGGTCGACGATTACACTTTTGACTATATGAGGAGTTGGTTTGGGAGACTGACGTTGGAGATTAACACTTTAATCCCAATGCATCTGACGGTTAATTATCAACTGTATGGATTTTCGCGTTGAGAATACATCACTCACGGATGTTTGTATTGGACGTGGAAGAATGGGGCATGTATTCAAGGAATGCAAAGCAGTGGATCAATTTGCAGATTCTTGCACTTCCGCGCAAGATCAAGAGGGCGCAGTTTGAAGTGGGTGGAAGAGAAAGATCGGTGGTAAACCTATTTTGGTTGCAAGATTTATATGCCACCCAAGAATGTTACAAGATCCTAGACTCATCCAAACAAAATGCATGTGTGTAGTAGTAATAGTTTCGAACCACTAAATCATGAAGATGAAGCAAGAACAAATGGAAGTTGAAGACACTAATGTTTCACCATTTAAAGAAGCCTTGAAACAAACTTATCCTATGGCAGTGAAGGTGTGGACTAGAAAGCAAAAGCTAGCACCTTCTGACTCTACTAAGGTTAAGCATTTGATGACAAATGAAGATAACTCTCAAAAGAGCATTAAGATTGTTTGTGAAGCATATTTATCTCATATTATTATTAATCTAAATAAAAACTATTCGGCAGTTGATCCTCAAGGGGATGAGGCCATCTTTTGTACCATTAAAAATGAAGAGCACTTTAGTGATGCACCGGTAAGAAATGATTATACAAATATTGGATTCTTTCTTCTTATCCTAACATCGTGAACAAATAGCCTTCATCTTCAACAACTAGGAAGATGACTACGAGGCGAAAGATGGTAGCGTGAAATTGAAATATTCTCCTTATTACACTTGCAAACAAGCAAGGAGGCATACACAAGATTAGCTGGAACATGATTCTATCATTGATTTAGATGTTTCAGAATAATAAAGATTTTTAGGTTAAATCTTGAAGTGGATGTTGTCTCAAGTAGATGATGATTAAAGCTTTCATATTTAGGTTTACGTCGGTGGTATTACAATTTATCTAATGTAATAAGGGTTGTGTGGTAGTAATCCTTTCTTTTGATATTGTAGGATTTAATTATAACTATGATCTCTACTCTTCTTAGAATAGGTTTGATAAAAGCTAATAGATTTTTGAAAAAAATAAACATTTTAAATGGGTATATGCTCTCATATATATCTCACATATTGTATATATATCTTCAATGAAAATATAAATATAGATATATACCTTTATTAATTATGTTCTTTGCATGTACACCACATGTCACTTTTCATAACAAGGGTTGATGCAAGGGGTAGGAGTGAAAAACTATGATAGAAATAGGGCAACTTTAGGGCCAATGCGCCTTAAATTATAGCTAGAAGACCTCCCAAAGCAAAAGCTCATCTCTTATCGCTAACAACAAACACAACAACCGATGTCTTGAGATTTTCAAAAAAAATATCAGATGAGGTTAACAAAATTGAAACATTTAAAGGAAACCAGAACATGTATGTCCAAGCTAGTTGTGAGTTCATTATTGTATATAAACCCACAAAAATCAATATATTGGTCGAAACTTTGCAATTAGAACAAAAGACTGAATATTGCCATGGGCAATCACTTCCAAATTATTGTGAAGTGTCAGCAATAACTCTAGGGGCTTAAAGTTGGGAGATGCATGTCAAGGGGTTGTGTTCATCCTTATATATTTTATGGATCTCATCTCTTTGGACAAACAAGATAACTGGAGATGATGTACATTGGGGCCATGTGAGGCCATGGCCTCACCCGCCACCCAAGGATAACCCGTTGCAATTTACATATGGCCTCACCTAGTATCATTTAGTAGGTAAATACTTGACACCACTAGATAACATGTTGCCATTAGAATCTTGTCCAAATGGTTATATTAAATACTTAACACTGCAAGATCTAGTTGTTATTTAGATTTTGTTCTAACTGATTCAATTAAATACGGTCTACAATTGTTAGATGTGATGGATGTTTGAGTCATTATTGTATGGAGTAGGATATAATTGTTGCTATATTTTTTCAGTTAAAAGACACATACACCCACTTTCACACTCAAAATCACACAAAAAACTGCCTAGTGCGTATTTCCTACATAAACATAAAGATTTGACCATTGGAGATCTTTTAAGTTAGTTATCTGTTTGCCTATAATGGGTATGCTTGAATATATAAATGGTTATATATCTCTTATCTCCATGTTTAGTATCTTGTTATCTTTTTAGTCTTGTTGTTAATTCTTTTACATATATGTTGCATGTGTAAAATATGTTATTTGATTCATTGTAGGGACAGATGCTCACATCCACTCACCTTAGGCTATGTAGCCATTAGGAGTGTGGATTTAGGGTAATAAACGGTTATGTTACTATATATATATATATATATATATATATGCCGACAAGGAGTGGCTCAAGTGGTCAAACACAGTGTCTCCTCATGAAGGGACCCAGGTTTGAATCCCAGCTTCCGCCTTGGTTTACCACCCTCCTAGACATTTGGCTTCCGTCACAGGCATGGGAGAGAGGGAGGGAATGCCTCTCTTTATATATATATATATATATATATATATATATATATAGAGAGAGAGAGAGAGAGAGAGAGAGAGTTAGGCTAGGATACACTTAAGTATATTGGGGTCAGAATACAATGAACTTTTCCACCCTTGGATCGTTAGCTGGTTTTGATCAATGACTAGAAGAAAATTTGCCCACTCAGGCAAACGCAGACGCTGGGTCCACTGCCCTGGGTAACTCTCGTGACCTATGACTAGACTCTCTCTCTCCCTGCGCATCTCTCCTTCCTTGCTCTGCCTCTCTCCGCCGCAACTATCTAGATCGACCGGCCATCCGTCCAGCACTCTCCCTCCGCGTGACCAGGACCAGTCCAACACTCTCCCTCCGCACGATCAGGACCTCTGGGCAGTGGTGACAGATAAGGACGGCAACAACATTCAGCCGATGGACTGCAATGTCTCCTTCCCTACGGTGGTCGGAGACAAGGTTGCTTGCTTGTGAGCTGGTGAAGAAGACCTTGTGATCCATGGCAGCTTTGCGATCCAGGGCAGTAACGGACGAGCTGCAGACGGGCAACCAGGACGGCGACAACAATGCTTGCCAGTGCTTGCCATTCAGTGACTGCAATGTGACCGCAGTGTCACTTTCACTCACCCCTGCCCTACGGCAGCTAGGGACAAGGTTGCTTACGAGCTGGTGAAGAAGACCTTGCGGTCCAGGGCGGCATTGTGATCCAGGGCGGGAACGGACAAGCCGCAAATGAGGTTGATTAGAGAGTTGCAAAGAAGAGATTTCCTGCTACTCCAGTGACCGGACCGACGAAGAAGGCAGAGCTCCATTCAGGGACCTTGCCATCCAAACCCCTCCGTTCAGGTCTCTTCCCGACGACAGACGACCATGTTTGTTTTTGTTTCCACCTCTACTAATAGATTGGAAGATCCAAGTCATTGTTTGTCTTTCCTCCTTTGGCATAGTATTTGCTCTTCAACTTAGTTTCTTTGGACTTAGGAACTGGTGTTGTAACATTTCATGAGCAAAAAATCGTATTTCATTTATCATAATAATCATTTTCTTTTTTCTTTAAGATATGGACTGTTACATCCCAGTTTGGTCAGATATGGAAGGCACTAGCACCACACAACAATCTGTACATGGTTAGATTTTATTTTAATTTATCAATATGGTTTCACACTTCAAAATGCAAACAAGGGGGTGATTATGTCTTTTATGTGTAGATATGGATTTTTCTCATGATGTTGATGGTATGGCGGGAATAGATTGGTTAGCTGATGACCATGTAGTGGATGCAAATGAAAATTTGGAGAAGAAAATGAGACCCATGTGGATGTTGAAAGGGTGGAAGTACAATCTAAACTAGAACCTTTCATAGGTTTGCAATTAGATACTCTTGATAAGGCGGAGGAGTTTTATAATCAATATGCATATTGTATGGGATTTAGCATAAGGAAGGGGAATCACTATGTCTCAGCTAAAACCAAAACAGTCACAAATAGGGTGTTCATGTGTTCCAAGGAAGGGTTATATAGACCAAAAAAGAAGGAAGACAATGGTCATAAGGGCACCCCAAAAAAGATATCATTTCTAATCGAACAGGATGTAAGGATCAAATGCGAGTCAAGCTAGAAGAAGATACAAAGTGGGTGGTTATGAGCTTTGACAAAGAGCACAACCATGATCTCACCAATAGTCCATCTAAAAAGAGGTTTCACCGGGCACACCGTCGTATGTCTTCTGAGGTTCATGACTTGATTCTGGCAATGCATGATCAAAATATTTCTAGTGCACAAATAATGTCGCTTATTGCTAGACAACAAGGTGGAATTCATAATGTCACATTCATAAGAAAAGATCTAAGTAACACATTTGTTTCTTTGAGGAGGAGATACATAGGTGTTGATGTAGCCTCCACATTAGAGCATTTCAGAAAGCAGCAAGCAACAAACCCTGCATTCTTCTACTCTGTACTATTTGATGATGAGGGTTGTGCGCGCAATATCTTTTGGGTAGATGCGAGATCAAGAATGGCATATTAAACATTTGGATATGTGATTACATTTTACACAACTTACATGACTAATAGATACAATATGCCTTTTGCACCTTTTATTGGGGTGAATCATAAGCAATCTACTTTGTTTGGTTGTGCTTTATTACGAGATGAGACTGTTGACTCCTTTGTCTGGGTTTTTCGAACATTTCTGTAAGCTATGTATGAAAAGCACCCAAAGGCAATCTTAACTGATCAAGATCTTGCAATGAAGAAGGCAATTCATATTGTATTTCCTAATGTATTACACCATTGTTGTCAATGGCACATAATGAGAAAAACACGTGAACATCTTGGTGTGATTTATGGTACTGTTGTCAGGTTCTGTGAAGAGTTCCAATCTTGCATCAATCACCCCATCACCATTCATGAGTTTGAAGAGAGATGTAAGAAGATGATAACATCATACAATTTGGGTGACAACTCACATCTAACCTTGTTATGGAATATCATAGAGCAATGGATACATGTATACTTTAGAGACACATTTTTTGCCAACATGTCTACAACACAACGGAGTGAGAGCATGAATGCAATATTCAAAGATCATGTAAACAATCATTTGCCCTTATTTAAATTTGTCCAAGCATTTGAGAAGGTGGTTGAGAACCGTTATGACAAAGAGGATGAAGAAGACTATAGAACTAAGGATGGCCAACCAACATTATGGTCTTATGCTCCCATTGAGGAACATGCAAGGGATGTCTACACAAGATCGGTTTTTAAAATTTTCAAAGAGCAAATGAAATTGACCTCATGCTATGATTTAGAGGAGGTTACTAAAGATTCTATATATCAAATTTCAAGTGTTGGCGGTGAGTCTCTTGCATTTATATCAAAGAATAGCTACCAAGTAGATGTTAATCAAAATAATGAAGAATTCTTTTGTGAATGCAAGCTATTTCAATTTTCTAGAATCTTATGTGGTCATATACTAAAAGTGATGCTTTATCTTAAAGTTCATAAGATACCACCTCTATATGTGCTGAGTAGATGGACTAGGGAAGCAAAAACCACAAGTACAAATCATTATGTCAAAGAGACTTGTGAAGAAGTTGATGGAAGTACCCCTTTGGGTAGGTATAACTCACTTTGTAGATCAGAAATGAAGTTAATTGGTATAGCTTATAAACACAAGGATGCCTACCTTGATGTGCACAATCTATTTGAAAAAACTTATGACAACATCATGTCCTTGCAAAAAGATATGGGAATGGCTTCTTGTGAAGAAGGCATGCCATCATCTCAAACTCACATTCCAACACAAGGTAGTCAATGTGTGCTTCGAATTCAAGATGCAGAAGATGGAATGCAAGCAAGAGATCCACCTCCATCAAATTGTAAAGGAAACAGAAAACAAAAAGGTTTAAGCCACAAGCTGAGTTAAAAGCAAAAAGACAAAGGACCTGCAATACATGTAATGGAAAAGGGCACAATAGTCATACATGCAAATCTGGGGTAAGTTGACTTACTTGGTTTTAATTTCAGCTAATTTACATATTTTTCATAATCCCGGTCACTCATGTTATGGAATTTTACATTACAGGTTGTCAAAGATAAATCTGATGCTCATGATCTTTATCAAATTTATGAGTCTGAAGAAGAATAGTGAAGACATTCAAGTGGTTGTAAATGTGGATGCTCATGAAGAACCTTTAATGTCTATTTGTGTCTTATGTGTTTGTAGTACTTGCATATTTAATGTATGTACTGAACCTTTAATGTCTATTTGTATCTTATGTGTTTGTAGTACTTGCATATTTAATGTATGCACGTTCAGTGGTTCATTGTGCTTAATATATGCACTGCTGAATTTATGCAGTGTACTTGTACTATGCAAGTTTATTGGACGAATTTGACTCATTTGGAAATGTGATTTGGATCTGAATGCAATTGAAAATGTTCTAGTGCTTGATTCAGATATGGGCTTGTGCTTAATGCAATTGAAAGTGTTGGATTTCAGATTCTCCTTATACCATTGCATGAGTTTCTGCAAATGAAAGTGTCGAATTCTCCTTATACCATTGCATGAGTTGTTGCAAATGAAAGTGTCGGATTCCATTATATCATTGCATGAGTTGCTGCAAATGAAAGTGTCAAATTCCCTTATACAATTGCATGAGTTTCTGTAAATGAAAGTGTCAAATCCCATTATACAATTGCATGAGTTGCTGCAAATGAAAGTGTCGAATTCCATTATACAATTGCATGAGTTGCTGCAAATGAAGGTGTCAGATTCTCCTTATGTACAAATGTAATGCTAATTTAAATTTAGATTCAAGTGTGTGCAGGGTTTCATCATAGTTGGTTCTTACTAATATCAGTAATTAATTTCTTAAGATGTTTATTATCTGCATACACTCGTATGTCTTTGTGTTCAGTGTGATGCTATATATTTCAGGTTTTTGCAATTGATATATTAGGAAGACATTAAATTCATCATATGGCCATAGCTTTGTCTAACGATTCCTTCTGTATTCATGATGATGCATCAACTAAGTATCCTAGCAGCATTTGTTTGCTTGGTAACTTGCTTAAGACTGCAACTGATCTACTTTTGAGTGGTATTACAACGGTTATTGATCGACTTATTTTTCTAAGCTTCCCACATTGTCTTAGGGTTCAACAGTTATTGACCGACTTCTGACATATACTTGCTGGTCAATGCTGATTGGGCAATCTATTGTGGCTATAATTTTACAAGTCTATTCAGCTCATTATACTGAATCACAAGCAGTAGCATTCTGTAGTTTCACAAGTCTATTTAGTTCATTATAATGAATCACAAGCAGTGAATTGAGCCATCAATCTATTGCTTACAAGCCACACATATTCAAATATTTGGAACATTCATTCATTCTGAACACAAAGAGTGATTTCATTGAAAGATTCAGGATTACAAAGACATTCACATGTGGACACAGATTCATTCATTCAGTCATGATACACATTAATTCATTGACAAACGGTACAACAAATCATGATACACAATGCTCGTGTGATTCACTAACATGATTTTGCATACATGACAACAAACACGACCCATGAAGCCACCAATACAGCCACACACAACCTATACTTGGCCACAACTCTTTCTTCTTTGTTGACAGACTGATTCACTATGACTTCGAGTTTCTTGATTCTTTCTTCAAGCTAATTGATCTTTGTAGTATTTCTGTTAGGATTATTGTCCAACTCATTAGCCCATTGGAAGAAACGACAGTAGTAATTTCCCTGCAACCAATTCCATATACAGTATGAATAGTAGGACGGAAGTATGAATAGCAGGACAGACGTAGTAATTTCATCCATTTACTGGATGAAACAAACCTTCTTATTGAAGTTCGGACAACCCAAAAACCTTCTCCCAAAGTTTTTCGAGGTCCAAGTTGTCCTAGATTCCACCATTTGGTCACAATAGCATTGTTGACTACTTTTTCAGACGATCACCTCACCCTGTGATGAACCACTATTCCTATTGAAGGAAGTGGAACAAACTGAACCGAAATTGTTGTCTTTGCTTTGAAGATCCATGGAGTCGGGGTAAGGGGGAATAGGCGTGAACATACCTAATGTGACCCGCCCAACAGAATGTAACCCGCCCAGGAGAACGAGGAAGAGAGAGCTTGGAAGAGAAAGAGCGTGTCGAGGGGTCTTCTTCACCGATGGAAAAGAAAGAGAGAGCATGAGATAGATTGGGTTTGGTGACACCGATGCCCTGGATCGGCCACCCTCTCCCTCGCAGGCAACCCTTTCTCTGACCGCCACTGCCCGAAGGTCCTGGTTGAGCAAAATTCCTAGTTGTTGCGGAGATTTCCTGGTCGTTGCGGAGATCGTCGTCCTGCCCGGAGGTCCTGGTCGCGCGGAGAGTGCTAGACGGCCGTCGTCGATCCAGAGAGAGAGAGAGAAAGTGGGGAGAGTTGCGGTGGAGTTCCTGGTCGTTGCGGAGATCGTCGTCGTTGCGGAGATCATCGTCGTGCAACCTCACCTGCAACTCGTCCGTCCTGCCCGGAGGTCCTGGCCGTCGTCGATCCAGAGAGTTGCAGCGGAGAGAGTGAGGAAGGAGAGAGTGAGGAAGGACAGATGTATAGGGAGCGGGGAGAGAGAGAGAGAGTTTGGTCACGGGTCACGGGAGTTATAGGTGGACCCAGCGTCTGTGTTTGCCTGAGTGGGCAAATTTTCTTCTAGACGTTGATCAAAACCAGCCAACGATCCAAGGGCAGAAAAGTTCATTGTATTCTGGCCCCAATATACTTAAGTGTATCCTAGCCTAACTAACTAACTAACTAACTAACTAACTATATATATATATATATATATATATATATATATATATATATATATATATATATATATATATATATATATATATATAGGGAATTCACTTGCTGCCCGCGCGGGTAGATAAGCAAAGTTACCCGGCTCCCTAGTTATTTCACGCTGCAATGTGCTAATATGGGAGCGGTGGCACTAATTGTAAATATGTGTGCAAGTGTTTTACGTGCATGGATTACACGGTGGCAATATTAGTAAATATGCTGTAAATCAATACATGTGCATGGAGTGACGGTGGCAGTATAGTAATTATATTATAAACAATTACACATACATGGAGTAGCGGTGTAAAGCCTGATCCAATTATAAAGATAGAAGCTGATATCCTAATAAGTCTTGGACACGTATGGTCATGCATGCACATCGAGTAAAATTGGTCTTTTAATATCTTGAAAAGGACAAAAAACTTGATGATATTTTTATTATATTTCTCACCAAACCACGTATCATATTTAATCGGATCATGAAAGCAAAAGATAGAAGAAATCAAACTAATTTTCTAGCTGATCATATATCAATTTTGGAGTATACACATGCTAACATAACGTGTCTAAAACCATTATAGTGGCATCTTTTTATGGAGATAAATAAACACATAGGAAATAAAACGATACTACCAGATTGTATTACGTAACATCATCCTTAGTTACAAATTTTTATTTTCTATTACAGATACTCTGTTCTCATTACAATTAATCAGTTATCCTTGCAGAGTGTTTAAATTCTACAACATATTATTGCACACAAAAGAAAATCATATCATAGTTGTATTTTGAATCATATTTTCATAAATGTAGATGCCCACAAAAAGAATATGCCTACAAAAATAAATAATTTATAATAAAAAGAAATATTTTATAATGAGATTTGATAATCAGAAATAATGTAAATAGCAAAGAACAATTGTAACTAGTAAAGAGAAACTGTAACACGTGAAGAAAAAATGTAATACAAAAGAGTACATTGTAACTAAAATAGACATTTTGTAATACAAGAAACTAGAATGTAATATGCTAGAAAAAATTAAAAATATAACCATGTGTAACATTTTGTAAGGAGAATTGAGCGAAGAAAAATTAGAATAACAAAAGAAAACTGTAACAAACGTAGATGCTTGATGATATAAAAGATGATCCAAAAGGTATTGAAAAAAATTATAAGAAATAGAAACAAGTAAACAAGTGATATTCGGTTATCCTTACAGATGGCACTTGCTTATTACAATATGACTGTCCATATTACAAAACATTCACATACATTACGGTTGGCTCTTGCCTATTACAATGTAATTGTCCATATTACAAATGACACTTGCTTATTACAATATTACTATCTATATTATAAATTGTCACCTACATTACGGTTGACTCTTGCTATTATAATGTGACTGTCCATATTAATATGAGTATCCATATTGCAAAACTATCTCCTACATTACAGTCGGCTCTTTCCTATTACAATGTGATTGTCCATATTACAGATGACATTTGCTTATTACAATATTAGTATCCATATTACAAAATCGTGACCTACATTACGGTTGACACTTGACTATTATAATGTGATTGTCTATATTACATATGACACTTGCTTATTACATTATGACTATCCATATTATAAAACTATCATCTACATTATAGTAGGCTCTTGTCTATTACAATGAGACTGTCCATTGCCTATGTTACAGATGACACTTGCTTATTATAGTACAAACGACCAAAATTGAGCATATACACAAAGACACCAATAACCATTGCCAAGAAGAAGATGAAATATACAGTTATCCAATATATAGATAATCTCTCTAACTAAAACTATAACAAACATGAACAAATTTATAATGAGTATGAGCATTCTGTAATTTGAATACAAATTTATAATGAGAAGGCATTTTGTAATAGGAAGCAACCTTATGTAATTTGAATTGAAAATTTGTAATGAGAATGGGAAAAATGTAACTAAGGATGATGTCTTGTAATACAACCTGCTTGTATCACATGTTGTATCATATTATATAGACTCCGATCCATACATGTAATCAACTAAAAAATAGCAATTGTTACGTATGGAAGTAGTAGGTTGTTGGGGTTTTTTTTATACTTTCATCCACATTAATTACACGTGATGCTGCTATAAAAATAATATTATACATTCTAACTTGCCAAACCACGTTGCAAATGAATCAAGAACAAAGAATAATAATTTATTCAGCCTTACAGATCCACTCACCACCGTCCCGTCCCCACAAACGAATTAGAAATACTATTGATAATTACATATTTGTGCCACCACTTCATCATACTAAAAAAGACGGAAGTTTGATATTTACCAAAGCTGCCACCGCTACTTAGACACGGGTAGAATAGTTGGTTACCTGCGCGGGCAGCCAAGATAAACTCATATATATATATATATATATATATATATATATATATATATATATATATATATATATATATATATATATATATATATATATATATATATGTGTGTGTGTGTGTGTGTGTGTGTGTGTGTGTGTGTGTGTAGTAGATAAGAATCACAAATACAAATGCAATGAAAATTTAGCATAGATGGATATAGATAACTCCCGCTTGGGGCCACACAACCATGTCGCCTTCGGCATCACCTATCGTCTCTGGGTCGGGGTGGGAATATGGCAATGGTGTTTATTTTCAAGCGCCATAGATGCCTTATAGACACAACAATCCCATCAATGGGTATTGGATGACCATGAATCATGTCACCTTAAAGTGGTGGGTAAGCCTCACCCAATGAAACAACATATTCTTCTAGTAATAGACGACATGGCCTCAACCTCTATAAATTTATATATAGTGCTATATACACCTAAACACAACCATATCATAAATTCACCCGAAAGACTATTATATCACAAAAATACTTATATTGGGCATGCTAGCTGGTGGATCCAGGGATTACTCCCAACCACTTCTATCGTAGGGGACCCACCTCATATGAAGAGTGGGGCAACATAAGTATTGTTTGAGGAGGTTGAGAATGAGAAGCATGATACTATCTCATTGCATCCTCTATTTGCTTTGCAATCATGTCTTGCACTTGATGTTGTGACTAGACTCCTTTCTTGACATATTTGTGCTTCTATAATGACCCAAAATAGGATCTTATACTAACACCAACCCTAGTGGCCCTAGCACATCCATGATGCTTTGGAGTACCCTGACAAACTATCCATTTATCCCTTTAGCCCTCAGGGATGAATTTGTCTTCTTTTCTTTGCTTGTAGAGCTCCTGCTAATCATCATCAATAGTAATTGGTCAGAAAAACATAACAATCAAGGTCAAAAATGAACATATAGTATGCAAACTTGAATCTTACCATTTTTGTAGCCACCTCAACAGTTGCAGGGTTCAGTATTTCTTTAGATTGGTTTGTCCTTGCAGCTATCAACTCCTCATGGAGAAATAAAGGTGTGGGAGTAGTAGAAGACTCAACAGACCTACGAGTAGGTTGCTTCAAAGAAGATGCTTCCAATCTCTTTTGCCTTTTTATTATGTAGCCACCTGGATCCAATTAATGGCCGTGCACATTCTTTGCACACCTTTCTTTTTTAGCAATGTGTAAATATTGGTTAATACAAATGATACATTAAATATGTAATACATTAAAATTATAAGCATGTATTCTAAATGTGTAATACATTATGTAATATTGAATTCATATGATTAGTCATTAAGAATAATATGTACAAATAAATGAGGCTTAATACCTTGGAATTCATCTATTTTTCATGAAGCAAGAAGCGCTTCCCACACCTGGAGGACTTCTTCTTGTTGTTGCTCATTATGTATTCTCTTGTTAGATTTGTCTATTTATGATGCAGGTTTTCATCAAGGTCAAATATGCTATGCAAAATTTCATATACTTAATGGCATATAGAATTGTGATATCTTTAAAAATCAGAATATCTCACATATATGTCCTTCTATATTTAATCTTTCGTCGAATGATCAACTTTATGTCAAGATTCTATTGTTATCTCCACTTTGTTGTGAGTAGTACCCCTAGATATTGCGTGAAAGTACTATGATTCTTTCTAATAGGATTTCTTGTATCATCAAAGTCAACAGCCAACTTTCGTCCTTTACCTCTTTGGGCTCCTAACTTGTTCATCAAGGTGATGCCTCTTTTACGTGCACAACCATGCTATTCCACTACAAAGACGACATGATCCTTAGGGTGCACATCCTCAGGATTCTCATCCTAGAATTGTCGAGAAACACATATAAGTGACAGAGAATGTAAAATTCACATCTATGTAATAATTGTGACAGATAATGTAAATGAACATCTATGTAATGAAATAATACAAATTACACGGTCACAGTGCACATCGTCATGATGCTCATCCTCACGGTCAGACGCCATCTAAAAAATGTCACATTAAAAATAGTCAAAGAATGAATATAAGTGATAAAGGATGTAAAGTGTGCATGTCGCATATGTAACATATATAACTGTAATAAAGAATGTAAAATGCACATCTAGCATTAAAAAAAATAAAATGCATGCCTCTAGTATTGCTTGGATCTTTGTTCAATTAATATTCCTTCTATGTGATCTCTATATAGATATAAGTCAGTGTAAGCTTCAACATTGGTGTTGGCAAGCCAATTGAGAATGGATTGGAGTCATCATACTTGTCACAATATCTTCTTCATCTATAGAATCTACAATACTTCCTTTTCCTATGAAGAACAACAGACCATTTTTCATTTGCTGGATCATCAATGTAGAGTACTCGCTTCACATATGATGCAATTATGAATGGTTCACCCTTCTCACCAATATTTTCAAAATTCACCAATGTGTAACCCAATTCATCTACTGCAACTCCTTTGGTGTTATCAACCCAATTACACCTACATATGGGAACTCTAAAATCTGTGTAGTCAAACTCTCATATGTCTTCAATGACACTATATAAGACATTTTAGCTTCATCTGGACTCTTATCCTTGGAACTAGAAAAATACAATGAAGACGTTTGAAGGGTGACTCCACTATTGTAGACTAAATCTTATCATGTTGACATTTTTTGTAATATAAATATACATTTATGTCAAACCCTTCATTAGACACAACATTCATTTTTGGTTTGAAGGAAAGTAGTTTGATATTTTCAACAACATTATTTGGTGTTTGAGATAGTTGATGGAAGATTTTATCTTCAAACCACCTAATAAATGCCCTATTATGATCTCTATCAAGCCACAATGTGCTAGATCGAGGATATTTTGTATCGATAAAATAGGTATGTTTGATGATACAAATACCTACTTCGTCAATGTTGTGTAAAACATACAAGTGTCCTTGTTCCCACAGCTCACGACTAATTACTTTCAATTGTGCTCCTAAAGTCCCTTTCTCAGAATAGGGATCAATATTCTTTTTGTTAGCAGGAGCTTCGTTACAACTCAAGGAGTCATTGCAAAATTCTGTAACTTCTCTACCCACATAACCCTCAACATTACTCCCTTCAGGACAATAACAGTTTCAACATCACCTTTCAAAAAATTCATGTACTATTCAAAAGGATACATCCAATGCAAGAAAAATGGACCCAACATTTTCACTTCCCTAGTCAAATGGATAACAAGATGTACCATGATATCATAGAATGAAGGAGCAAAATATCATCTCAAACTAGCATAGGGTAACGACCACTTTTGTGTGCAACTTATCAAGATTCTCATGATCAATAACTTTGTTTCATAGAGTGTTGAAGAAGAAACAAAGCATGGTGATTGCAAACATTACATGCTTCGAGAGTATATATTGAATAGCCACATGAAATATTTGCTACATATGTGAGTGACAATCATCAAATTTAATACCTATCAACTTCAAATGCTTCATTGATACCAGTCTACAGATAATGGAAGAGTATTCCTCCAGTACCATGACATAAAGTAAGCACTCGCAAAAAGTTCTCTTCTTTTGTCTAGACAACGTGTAACAAGTAGGAGGTAAATTTGGTTTTTGATCATTTTTAACTTCTGTTATTAATTATTTTCTTATACCCATTTCACATATGTTCATTCTGGATTTGATTCCATCTTTAGTCTTATCGGATATATTCAACAGATTACCAATGACACTATCACATAATTTTTCTCAACATGCATGACATCAATACAATGCCTAACTACCAAAGAACTCCAATAAGGAAGATCCTAGAATATGAAAATCTTCTTGAGTAAAGATTTGTCACTCTACTTGGGTTAGTACATTCTGATTTCTTACCAAATGCATTGACATGGTCTTTTACTCTTTCATAGATAAATTCCCTTGATATAGGTTTAGGGGCACTTTGTTCCTCAGTTGATCCATTGAATGCCTTGGCCAACTTTTGGTAAGGATGAACTTCTGGAAGAAACCTCCAATGACCAAGGTATACAGTCTTGCCGCCATGTTTTAGTTGTATTGAATCATTATTTTCCTCACATATAGGGCATGATTTGGATCCTTTTACGATGTATCCAAGCAAATTCCCACTGGTAAGTCATTAATAGTGCAAAATAACATAGCATGTAAAGGAAATGTCTCTCTACGTAAAGCATCATAGATCACCACACCTTCTCCCCAGAGTTTCATTATGTCATCAATCATAGGTTCAGGAAAAACATCAATAACATTTCCAGGTTGATTGGAGCCAAATGTCAACAAGGACAACATGACATACTTGTTTTTCATATACAACAAGGGAGGAAGATTGTATATAACAATTATAATAGTCCAAGTGCTATGTAGGATGCTTAATGTGCCGTATGGATTCAACCCATTGGTACAAGTCTAAGTCTTAGATTTCTGACTTCTTCACCAAATTTAGGGTAAAATAAATCAATTTTCATTGTGGGAATCAGACGCATGTCATAGGATCCAATCACTGTTTTTCTTTTCTGTTGCATGCCAAGATAAATTCTATGCATCCATGGTATTGTCAAACAAGTGTTGAAATTATCATATTATAGGTAGATACCACATCACCTTAGCAGGAGAGACTATTTTGGGCTTACTCGAAGTCATCATTTTGTACCTTGACGTCCCACATTTTGGACAATATTTCAAATTGATATATTCCTTTTGAAATAACACGTAGCCATTCGGGCATGCATGTATCTTCTTAGCCTACATCCCCATCGGGTACAACATTTTCTCTAATTCATATGTTGAGACTGGATGATCGTTTCCTTCAGGAAGAATTTCTTTCAACAAAGACAACAAAGATGTGAAGCTTTTGTCACTCCATCTATTGTTAGCCTTTAGAGTATGTAGTCTCAACACAGTGCTCAACTTTATAAACTTAGTACAACATAAGTATAATGGTCTCTTAGCATCACACACAATGTTTCTAAATAATGTGGATAAGTAAGATTTACCCTACAACCATCTAGCATCACATTAACCATGTTTATCGGAATGGGTTCGTTCACATCTACATCATTGTTGACAATTTCTTCTTCAACACAAGCACTGTTATTGACATCTACTGATATTATAGTAGGAATCTTTCCATGCGAGTACCATTTTGTATAGCCCTGTGCAAACCTATTGCACATGGCATGACTTTTGATTTTGTCAACAATGTTTGACTTTCAAGTTGTTACTACAATCCCTATATGGACAATAGGACCTATCTCCAAGTTGTTTCCAATGTTCCTCCATAAATCTTATAAACTAAAAAAGAGCAGTAACAACTCTAGAGTGTAGTGATTTAAAATGGACATCGATGATCGATCCATTCTATGATCATAGAGAAAATGAGTATTGAATCAAGTATTTGGAGATTAGGATTTACATATTAGGATTTAGAAATTGGGGTTTAGATATTAGGGTTTTAGGCCTTAGGGTTTATAGGTTAGGGTTTAGGGTTTAGTAATGCATTTGTACCACCTATCTCATTCTTGAATGCCTAATCTCACTAGTAATTGTATAATGTGTATTCAATTTTCAAGCATATTTTGCAACATTTCCCAACAGTTCTCTAAGTACACCGATGTAGATGGGCAATACCCGCCTAGATATGTACTTAGAGAACAAATGGGGAAGTGCTGACAACACATCTTGAAAATGGATACACATTACACATTTACATCCTAACTGAGATTAAGTGTTGAAGAACATTCTCAAATTGGGGATCATACAAGACTTACTCCTAATGAGTAAATCTCAGACTACTTTCTAGGCCAACAAGATATATATCTAAATTAGAATTTACGGCTCAAAATTTAGGTGAATATAAAAAAATAGTCTAAATCTAGATAATTTAGGTAATTCAGATCAGTTCAATGTAATTAATTCTTAGGTGTGATATTTATCCATAAAACATTCAAACTGAACTATGCACCAAATATACAAGCAATTACACATGAATTTCAACTATACAATTACTATTTATCCAATTTTTGAACTAAAACCTTTGTTACATTTCATCATTCAACTGATTTCAATCTAGGTATTAAAAGCCTAGTTATATTTCACCAAAATATACAAGCAGTTATACAAAAAATGTAGCTCAAAAATACACCTTGAGGAGTCGGCGATAGTGGTGGCTCAAGCGATAGTAACAGTGAGTAGTAGACTAGTAGATTGGCTGTGAGAGGAGTGTACCAATGGTGAGAGGAGCGACGAGGGGCAACAACAGAAGTGTCAACGGTAGAGAAGTGGCAGTAATAGCAGAGAAACAATGGTGGCAGAGAAGCAAGAACACAAGAACAACATAGAAGTGGTGAGCAGAGATGACAACGATGTTGGTGATGGTTAAAGCAGCACAACGATGACAGTGGCTATTAAGGCAGTAAATCACCAAATCAAGGAAGAAAGATGCTTGATGAAACATAGAATGGTTGAAATATGTTTCGTGGGTGTTGTTAAGTGGAACTTAGTTGTTGGTTGTTGCACTAAACTGATGACTAAGATTTTAGTCATCGGTTGTCGTAAAAACTAACAGCATTGATCAATCTCTGTCATCAGCTTCCCACCACAAAACCGACACCACATGTACTTATCCCTAATAAAAAATGTTGACCTCGATAAGGGTTTAGTCATCAGTTTCCACCAAAAAACTGAGGCCACATGTACTTATCCCTAATAAAAATGTCAACCACACTAAGACCTTAGTCATCAGTTTCTAGCAAAAAAATTGACGATATGGTGAAATTATTTTTTGTGAGTCACGTGGTGGGAACCCTTCATCATTGGTTCTTTATACGACATATGTTTTTGGAGGCAAAAATTTTTGTAATGGGCATGACCTACGACGTAAGTTTCTTTAGTAAAAACTGATGATAGAGTCTTTTTGGAAGCAAAATTTATTTCAATGGAAGGGCTTTGACGTTGATTTTTGTATAAATGACACAACAAGCCTATATTAATTTTTTCCTGTGAAATATTGAATTTTACATCCTATCTTAGACATTGGTTCTTCAAAATGAAACTGACGTTATAGTAAAAGTGGTACTCTATTTCTTCTTAACTAGCAAGCTTGACCAATAGTGATGTTTGTGTTATAAAAATCAATGCTATAGGCATGTAGTGTCAGTTTCCTATAGAAACTGACATTAGAAAAAGTGACACTTAAGGTCAAAACTGTACTACTGTGAGTTTTCAGAACACATAAATTAATCTCCTTAATATATGACACCTCCATTACCAACAAATGATAAGAAGAGTAAATACTTAAGTATGAACATAAAATATGACAAATGGATTAATAGAAATTAAGATATTAAAAAAAGAGTCACAAGAACAATAAGAGATAATCAACAAGGATAATGGGATATGATAATATCAGTAATTCCTAAGTATATGCTAAAAAAATTGGAAAAAATAATGAATGTTGCATACAAAATTGAAGCTTGAAACCATAATAGAAAGAGTCTACCCTGAGGATTCAAAATAAATCCATGATGATTAAGAAGTAGTGATGATGAGATAACATAATTAATACATAAGTGTTTCCAATAGAAGTTATGTATTTTTTTGATAATGAGGAACCCCTCCCGGGATCGGCCACTATTGGACCCCACCCAGCCAAGGGTAAACCCCAGAACCAGCCGCATACTTGGGGGCACCGCGGCCTGCTCAGTAACGTGGGGCCTATATTGCACCCCAAGGGTTTTCGCCTAGAGTCGAACCCAGGTCCCTTCATTGGGGATTGTTGAGCCACACCACCTGAGCTACTCCCTCGCCCCTAGTTATGTGTTTCTTTTTGTTTCTTTCTTCCTTATCTTTGAGATTTTGAGGATCTATCAGGAACACTCAAATGGAGAGTTCTGAGAGAAAACACGCCTAGTGGGATATGGCAGCAATAAGGAGAGGATATGGTGACCATGGCTAAGTTCAACCAGACATGGTAAGCGGGAGGGGTGTTTGGACGTCGTAGGTATCACTGAGGTAATGCATATATCTGATGAAGAAGTTCCTTCTATAGAAGATGTTCAGTTGCATGACAGTGTGGCCGCCATGGATAACAGTGATCCATAATTGATTTTGGATTGTATACAAAGGATGAAAAAAACTTAGTATCGATTGCTATACATTAGGTTGGATTAGAATTGCCCTATGTAGGGATGAGAAAGCAACATTTTTCAATCCCAGAGATGGATGATTTTAGTGAAGGCACCTCAATTTTTGATGATTATCCTCATGTGATTATTTTCATCATGTTTGTCGCCAATCTGAATCTTCCTCTGAAACAATGCCTTGAGTGACTACCTTCACAGTGAGTTTAAGATATTCAAATGCTCATAACTATCAATCTTCCTCTGAGTTATTGGATTACAATACTATTTAATATGTAACTCCTGAAGACATGTATCTTACTAATGGTGATGGTACTACTAAAATTAGAATATCTATTGAGGAATTGAATGTTCTAAACTAGGCGTGGATATTTGTAGTAGTTGTAAGATTGATCTAGAGATCCATAGTTTATTTAGTCCTATGTGATAGTCTTAAACTATTTTGGAAACCTATTGACCATTGGCGGTTCTATGAACATATTATGAATAGTTTTGTAGTGCAACCAAGTTGTAAACAAGATTATGTTAAAGCACTAATGGGAGGTCCTTGGTCTAGTTGTGGTTGTTGTCTTATATAATTCCTCTAGTCACCACATTTTCTTCCAGCCAAAGGCCTTCTAAAGTGGATCATTAACAGGGAAAGTGTCATTGACTTTCCACTCAGCATGTATAATCAAGTTTTCTTTCATTGCCTTAAAGAATTTCTTGGAAAACTATTTAAAGTGGATGAGATTACTATCAATTGTACAAGAAGCCATTTTACTCATTTGACAGTTGAAATTTATATATACAAACAAGTACTTCCTATTTTAATCATAGACAAAGTTGTTTACAGAGTGGAGTATGAATCATTACCGGTTATTTGTCATTCGTGTGGCAAATTTGGTCATCTCAAGGTGAGTGCATTGCCCAGGAGGAAGTTATTGAATTGACTACACAAGATGGTAAAAATAATAAGGCTGGAATGCAATGGATGTTAGAACAAGAATGATATAATTTTTCTATGGATGAAATATCTCATTCTCACCATCACAATGATCAGGAAACTGTGAAAAAAGAACATAATGTTGAAGATGACAAATACAAAATGATTTCAAAATTTAATTGATATTGAAGATTTAGAGAATACTGAATCACATATAATTTCTCCTACTCCACAGTAGGTGATTCACAAGTTACTATTACTATCATTTGGACACTAAAAAAGAAACCAAGGACTTATATACCTATATCTACATGACTTCTACTATTGTTATTGCTCCGACAACACGTGTATCAATTGCTAAAACTACTGATGAGCATGAAGGTAGTCATATTGTTATAACTATTCTTGAAGACCACAAGCTGATATTACTATCTCCCATAGGGTTGTAGATCATGCACTTTATGAGTTATTACATATGGAAGTAGTGACATGGATCTAATGATACAACCTACCTTAACAATTGATCTAATTTTAGATACCCCAACATACTCTAACCCAACATCAACGAGTAAGATTGGTAGAGAAAAGAGGGGTACTAGTGATGAAGAACTCTCCATATATGACTAGTAGTCAGGAAAAAAAAACTTCAGGCTACTCAAGATGCGTATGAACTTCAGCCTCTTAGGACAAAGATTAAATTTATATTTCTCATGTTAGACACTATATGCTGGAATTTAAGGGGTATTGGTAATAATCATATGTAAAATATTATACAAGATATCATAAGGTTACATAAACAACTATTAGTTGGTATCATGGAACATAGGATCTCTGAAACAAATGATGAATATGTTATTCAACGTATTGGATTTAATTCCTCACATAGAGTTGGAGCTCAAGGATTTTTTGGTGGTATACGGTTACTATGAAACTATAATTTGGTACAAGTTTGTCTAATCACAAGTCATAAAAAATGTCTATATTTTCCTATAAACAATAAATTATTTATTAAGCTTGTCTATGATCATAACAATGGTTTGAGTATTCCTTCTCAATCTTCTATTTCTTCCATTAAATGAAATTTGGGAAAAGAAGAGAGAAGATTAGTACTACCTTCTTTCATGCCTTTTCAACTGGAAACACCTTCCACAGATTTGATCAACTATACAACTTCCTTGGGTAGTTATGAGAGGTTTTAATGCTATGCTTTCACCTATAGAGAAAAGAGGCAGGTTGTCTTTTCATTTATTTAAATCTAATCTCTTTTATGACTATATGATGCAATACAATTTGTCTGACTTAGGATTCATTGGTTACCCCTTCACCTTTGTGGTGGAGCATGCTGAGAGGCCTATAGAAGTTTCTCATACTTAGTTGAAGAGATTTCAACATATTGCTTTTTTTTTTATCCTTGAGCAACATGGGAAGTTTCGATGTTATGATGCCCATAGTGATGGTTGTGCTTTTGATAGTACTTTTCCTCCATATGGCCTAACTTGTTGTAGAAGGTGCAGTGTGGCTTGGGGGATTACCCCCATGAAATGTCCTCCTCCACATGCAATTATAGCAACCACAAGTTGCAGATCTGGTGGAGTAGAGGCCAGGTGGAGGACATCAAACTATTAGAGATGAGAAAATATGTCTTCCAGAGTGGGAAAGTTCTCACTGACCAAGATAATACTACAGCCTAGAGCATAGGCTAGATGAAGGCCATTAAGAAAGTTGGTTGCGACAAGGTTGGTCCTCTCTTTGATTTGATCCTCGGAAGAGACACGTTGATAATAGTCAAGTTCTTGAGACAAGCTAACAATAGCATCAAAGTACTCATTAAGGGTCCTATCACCCTTATTTTCGCCAAACAATTTATTCAGGTTTTATAAAGCCTCAAAGAATTCTTTTTCTGTGTAGTGGTGATAGGATAGCATCCCACAATTCCTTTGCAGCTTTGTAAAATATGTACTTTGAGGCATAGGGTTCCATTCTGTTTCATAACTAGCTTTTGACTTAACATTTCCCCATTTCTGTTCAGGTTTATGCTCAACATTTTTGTTAATGAACCTCACCTTGTCTCTAACTCCATGATGGTTTGGATAGAATTCATTCAGAGTTGGTAACGTTCTCCATTCAACTTGATTATGGAGATAGGAGCATTGCTACTATAGACAATGGTCTAAAGTGAATCTTTACGATAAGCCATGTCTTCATACAAGATAAAAAAAATTCACATTGATAGGACGTCAATGGAGAAATATAACAACATAGCACACAATTAGAATAACGATGGAGAAGGTTATCACAGAAACACACTAGCTAGAACTATGTATATGACCAACCACTAGTAAGATGCATAGTGAGAGGAGAAAGTTGAAAAGAAGCACAAATTGAAGCACTATCACAAGAAAAATACACTATGATAGGCTAGAGATAATAGATCCATCACCATTATTGGCACTCTCCCATGTATGTAGAAAAAATACATGGGTAGGAAAGTGACAAAAAGGGAAAGCTCAGGGTTGTTATAACCTTGTTTTCAAAAACTATTTCCTACCATGCTTAGATCAACGCGTCACTAGTCATATCTGGTGGGTGATGAAAAAGGAGAGGAGTACCAGTCAAATTCGCGTAGGGGTTGCTATGCTAGAGAACACCTAATCAAGGGGGCACGAGTGCTACTCCAAAGGGGACAATCACCTACAACTCCTCTATTGAAGATTAGGCAAGAGGTGATAGGGGCACCCCTTGACAAGACAACATGAAGGAGGCTATTGTCCCGATCAACCGACCTATTGGCATCCGTAGTGGTAGTGTGCTAATGCACGCCTGCCAACTGCTCACCTAGCACCCGACTATGGTGGCTTGCCGTACGCACTGAGTGGTTGGCAACGACCGACAACCATGGGTGGGAGGGAGGGTGGGCGAGTGAGGTGGGTAGGCGGGGGATCACAACGGCGGAGGGGAAGAGAAGAATAAGAAAGAAGAAGGGAGAAGGGAAAGAAAAAGGGGCTCCTTTTTGAAAATTAGACGACTATTATTGATACCATGTTAAGAGAAATTCTTGTTGTAAAGATTAGGATTATAGAATGTCATATATATAGCCTTGTCTCAAGGTATGATGTCAGAGACACAACATAACATAAGATAGATTAATGCTAATGGGCCTAAGGAGAGTCAACCCAATTAGCTAATACAAGTGAAAATAAATAATAGAAAATACCAACAACAAGGTCAAAGTGACTATTATGCCTTGTCACACCCCATTAGTCAATATATAATAGGACATGAGGACATATTAATAACTTAATATGATTTTCATTTAATAACAATCACTAAATCATTAAATGCATAATTTAAATATTAAATCACAAGATTATTAAAAAATAATTAGTGATTACACTTTATAATAATAAAATAATACTAGGTTATTATACTATGTTTTGGGGTGTAATCTTGAGTTTTTTAGAAGGGCTATTTCTACAGCTTTAGTTATCCAAGTGGACTATTATTAACTCTGATGCACACATAATCTGGCTACATGTTGAAAAGCCATGATCTTTGACTTCAGGAGAAAATTGTGGTACATATACTAATTTTTTAGGTATGTGCTCTTTTCTACTTTTTTATTTGGGATTATATTAACTAACCCCTTTGTTGTTGTTATTGAGGCATATTTGAATTGGCATTCTTCTTTTTGGATGATTTCATCTCTTGTTGCACTTGAATATCAATTGGATTGAACTTGTGATCTTGCCTACCCTATTATGCATATGAGATTTGTATTAGTAATATCTATTAATAGATTAATAATGGTTTAGGAACTAAGGTTTTATTCTTCCAGTCATATATTGGGGTTTTATTCGCTCTGAAAAATGATACATATTTATGCAACGGGGTTTTATTCCTCCTAACAAGTACTAGGTTTTCACCCCCCTACCATATTATATAATATTGTGTACTAAGGTTTTAATCCTCATGACATGGCTTCTGGTTTTTTACGCCCTATCCATACTTTAAATTATACTAGTCGTTGGTATAATCTACATGCAAATTGTAGTTATTGTTAATGTGAAATGTAGAGAGGCAAGAAAATTCCTTATTCATTTTCTATCTTTTGATCTTACCCAACTGATATACCCTTAGTTTGCTGGTAACACCCTTATTATTGTATTTACATCCTTAAATGCCCAAGAATTTAGTTAATGTGTGTATACTCAATGGTTGTTGATACATATTTTTTCTTCCTCTTTGTCTGGGTGCTTTCCCCTCCACTCATATCTTGAGGAACCCCTAGATCAAGTTTTTGAGGCTGAAGGTGTTTAAGAATTAAGATTTGGAGGAATCTGTCCAAGAACAGTTTATTGTGAGTAGAATCTAATATGCCTAGGTTTCCCCTCCATCTAATCTACTTAGATTTGGTGCTTTCTTTTAGTTTCTTTTATGTATAGCATGAACCAAGATTTGAACAATGATTAAGCTTGTAATATAATAGTTTCTTTGTTTCTATAAGTCTATTTGCATTCTATATGTTTTTTGATAAATACTATACACCCCTTTCTTATTTTTATTGTGAATGAAAGTTGGTTTGTTTTGGTTATTTTTCAAAACAAAAGTAAGGAGTGATCCCATCACTGGACCCACTCCTTAAAATATTCCAGTGAGAGATAGCATGCTTTATCAATTCATGTATTTCCCATGAAGGGACCGAAGTACGAACCATCAGATAACCATTTCTTGATTAATACCCCCTGGGATGTTCGACTTTTTCTATAGGGTGTAGGATAGGAGGGAGAAACATTCTCTCTTAATTTCATACACATATACATACATACATACATAGATACATACATATATAGATATAACATGTGAAGGGACCCTAATTCATAACACATAGACATGTATTTTCTTGATTTACCACTCTCCCAGACGTTCGACCTCCACTGTGGTCTGGGGAAGTCTCTTAATTATGTACCAGTATACAATAAATATAATAATTCATATATTGAGGAAGATATGCAAAAGATGTCAACGAATTTAACTAAATAGTGTTGTGTGTCTAATTTGCTTTTATACCACAAATTGGGATGATATAAATGTGTATTCGCGGTATGATATGATTTTACATATCAAGTAAGATATTATCAGCTACTTAGTGACCAATTTCTATCAATTAACTCATATAACAAGAATTGTACATATGGTGTGTCAATTGAAGTGGTGATTGTGTATCGTGTCTCAACTAAATAATTTTGTAAATATAAAATTGAAAATCCTAAACATTCATTTTACTATTATGTATATCGATTTGATCCATACTATAATTAGAGGTGTTTGCTTCTATATGAATATGGGGTAGTCACCAACTATTAGGCATGCTAGGTCTAGACACACATGTTCTAAGGGTTTGATGCATGTTCTTGTTTCTTGTCTTTCACTTCTAGTATACAAGATGGGTCATATTTTGTCACATTGTTTTTAAGCTAGACACGACCTAGCTTAATTGACTAATTTTCCATCATCTCCTCATCATGTCTTTGCTAACATGTGACTAGATTGTAGAATAACTTTTATGAAGTGATCGATGCGAGGTTTTGTCTTGTGTGCCATTGTTGTATGGTTATGACAGCTGTACTTGTATATATATGTGGAACCAGTATCTTATGTAACAGGTTGATGACAAGAACATTGACCTGAAATGATGTAAGTACCATGTGATATGTTATGTGCTGCATGTGGTAGACCTTGTAGACTCATATGTAATAAGTTTTTGACGTATGGTGCTTTAAGGAAAATGATTTAAATTTCCTATGTTTTTTGGGCGACTCACCTGTGTAGTGTCAATTCCACTTTTGGTTTTGAGTAATTTCATTTGTGGAGCGATGGGGAATCACATCTGGAGTAGATCAAGATATGATCTTTGAACACCACTACAAACTAATCAATGTAAGGTATGAACACCCTATTCATTAGGTCCTTGAATGTTGTTGATGCATTAGTTAGCCCAAATGGCAGAACCACAAACTCATACTGACCATACCAAGTCCTAAAGGCTGACTTGGGTATGTCACCCACCTTGATCCACAACTGATGATATCCCGACCTCATATCTATCTTCGAGAATACTACAACACCACTCAACTGGTCAAACATATCATCTATCCGTGGAAGGATACTTGTTCTTGATCATCACCTTGTTCAACTGTCGGTAATTGATGTACAACCTCATGGATCTTTCTTTCTTTTTCACAAACAACACTAGACACCCCAAAGGGATGTGCTCAGTCTAATAAAGCCCTTCTCAAGCAATTCCTGCAACTACTTCTTCAGCTCCTACTCTTAGCTGGTGCCATCTTATATGATGTCTGTGCTATTGGTTGTGTACTGGGTACCAAATTGATTTTAAAATCAATATCCCTAAGAGGATGAACACCTAGAAACTCATCGGGAAACACATTTCTAAACTCATAGACAATTGGCACTCCCTATTTAGTAGGACTCTCACCTTGAAATCTACCACATGCATCAGATTTGCTTTGTAACCCTATCTCATGATCTTCTCTACCATCATAGTTGAAACCAGACATGTTGGAAGAATCTTCCTATATCCTTAGAAGATCCACAAAAATCACCATCATGAACTGTCACCACCTTGGCACTACAGTCCAAGACCACCCGATACTTCTCCAAAGTATCCATTGTAAGGATCACATTGAATCCATGCTTGTCAAGTGGTATAAGATCTACTTGAACGTTGCATCCTTAGAAAGAAAGAACGCAGAATGGAAACACCTCCCACAACTTGGAGGAACCAACCAAAGGGGTTTCTAAGGAAAGACTATCACGTCTACGACTAATAGGCAAAGAACAACCAACAATCACTTCTCTAGTGATAAAAGTGTAAGGACCCTAAACTTGATTAATGAGTTGAATAAGCTTAATTATCATAATTTAATTCTTATAACCCTAATATAACCTTGTGATATGCTTTGAAATCATAAGATAAGCTTAAGTTTCAAATTTGGTCCAATTTGGACACTGTTTGAGCAAGTCATGCAATTTTATGCACATTTTGGACTTTTATACAATTTACCCAATTGAGTGGTTTTATTTGCAATTTATCACTTGCATTATGTTCCTTGGATATTCTCTCATCAGTTTTGAGATTTTTGAGCCATGGGGATCCTATTTAAACCTTGGTTTGAAGGTGTTTTCTTCAAGGGTATTTTTAGGTTTACCCCTTTATGGATGAGCTACCTTTAGTAGCTATCAACTAATGAGTTATTTGTTTTGCTTCGAAATTCAAGAAACAAGGGATAATCATGTTTCTATGGATGTTGGGAGAGATTCATGTGTGTGTTCTTGTATATTCTTAATAGTTTAAGGCTATGGACACTTGGAAAGATACTAGAACTTCAACTTTTTCTTTTTCTTTATCTTAAAGCTTCATATACTTATCCCTAAGAACCAAAACAAGACATTTTCTCTCCACCGCTTCCCTCCTTCTACAAACCTCGTCCTTCCTCTTTGCTGCTACGAATTTCCTGTCCAAGGAAGAAGAAAGAGGGGACCTTCTTGGAAAAAAAATCTAGGGTTGCAATTGACTTCCTTTTAGTGCTTGAAAAGCTTCCTTCTAGTGATGTTGACCTAAAAGAGTAAGAATCCCATTCTTTCATCCGTTTATTTCATTTTTATCCTTCCTCCTACCTTTCTCCAGGTCTGAACCATGCTGTTCCATGGTATAAATTTCTCTAAAGCTCTAAAACCCTACATTTCTTGCTCCTTATGCTTATGGTTTGCTCATTTGATGAAGAAAGGTGCTAGATGGATGAGTTCATAGCTTATGCTTGGATTTTCTACCCTACCTGCTCGAGTTTTCTTCTGTGTGGTTTCATCTTCTCATTAGAGGCAAATTTTATAACTTGCTCCACGTTTATTGCTTGCCATAATCTTTCTAGATCATGTTCTTGCTTGAAAATGATAATCTATGCACTAAAAAGCTATGCTTGACTTGGATTTCAATTTTTATAATGTTCCCTGGTATGATTTCAGTTATAGATGAACCTTTGATCATGTGTACATTATTCATAAGGTATAATATGACTTCGATCAGGTTGGTTTGACAACCTATGGTGCTAAGCACCTATCGACCAATGGTCAATTTTAGGGTTTTAAGTTGATTTCTTCTATAAACCCATGACCCAATGATGGTACCATTGCAACAACCCTATTATGTTGTCTTCATAACAATGGATGGTTGAGATAAAAGGTGTCAGATGATTGTGACAACCTATGGTCACCCCCTTAGGTCAGGTTTTGGATTAATTAGAAGTTTAATTATCAACCATTAAGTACCCTACTGATGTTATTAATCAATGATGACATTAGCTTAATATTTTATGCTAATTAATGAATATAGTGTTGATCTAACAACCTATGGTGACTTAATGGTCAGTAATGATGGTGGATCAGGTCTATAGAACCTATGGTGAGTTAAGCATTGTATTTTTAGCATCAATTAAGCCTTAGACTAGTGGTTTCTTGGGTCATTTGATGCAATGGTCAAACCTATACTGTAATTGATGATTTTGACATATGAACTTGACCCAATGGTCAAGATATAATGTTTATTCCTCCAATAAAGTGGAATGATGGCTAATGTAATATATTGGTCCTAATAATATGATTTAGATGGTTTCCTTTATATGATCAACTTAAGGAGCTTACTTGTTGACAATGGATGGCTTGTTTTAAATGAACAGTCGATTGTGGGTTTTACCCTACTCTCAATGGAACTTTTTGTGTTGTTAATCAAGGGATGTCTAGGGTTAGATGGTGACTCTTTCTAGAGAACAAATCAAGGACTTCATAGGAGTTTTATCCAATGTGTTTTCTTATGTAAACAACCAATGGTCTTACCTTTTAAACATCCAATGCTTCTGGGTGACATTGTGGTATAGCGATATGGGTTGAATGATGATGGAACAAATGGAGGGTTACCCTTAATTAGGGATGTAAATGGGTATGGGTAGACCCACAGACCCACAAATCTAGACCCTTAAAAACTCGTCATGGGTCTAATTTTTTATACCCACATACCATTGGACCCGTATACCCTTGGACCCGCATATAAGCGGGTCCAATAATGGGTATGCTTAGACCCAGACCCGCTAGACTCATGTACCCGCTATACATAAGTAAATATTTATATTATATGTTATATATCATACTTTAGTAGTCTAACTAATATAATTATTGAGATTATATCCTACTCTAACCAAAATAAGGTTGAAACTAGTCATATAATTAAGAATTAGCTATTCTAGTTACAATAATGAACATCATATGTAAACTTATAATCAAAATATCTACTAGTTTATATTACTTCATACATAAGGTAAACATTATGATGATGACTACAAATATGTAAACTATTAACCCAATTAATGTTAGTGTATAAAATATGAAATTATCTAATATAACTATGGCATGTTAATATACTATATAATAACAATATCTTGTTATATTAAAATATATAGAGCATTGTCATTTTTCTTACATAAACAATATGATGTTTATATAACCGCTTACCCACATACCCGCACCGCATACCCACTATTATTGCGGGTACGAGTATGGTGCATGTCTAGGTTTTGTATTATGTGGGTCTAGAACTAGAACCAAACCCGCTAAATTAGATGGGTATGGGTATGGCCAGACCCGCACCGTACCCGCACCGTTTACACCCCTACCCTTAATAAGGTAGTCTTACTTATTCACTGATATGAATAGAGGGGATGATAATCATATTGTGTTGATATGTAACCCTAATGAGGTATATCGTATTATACCTATCTTTAATATAAATAAATGATGGTAATTGGGTATGAATAATCCTTGAATGACTATTGCAATCATGGAGTATTCGCGTGCGAGGACGATGATCTGGCGACGTGCACCATTGTTGCAAGAAAGATGGGATTAGAAGAAGAGAGCTCGGGGAAGATGGAGAAGTGATTCTCCGCTCGGTGAAGATCCCTGCTCGCTGTCACTGCTCTTCAGTCTTGGAGGGCTCGGAGGAGTGCTCGGCGCAAAGGAGGACGTTTGCTCTGAAGGTGTGACGTCAAATGACATTGCAATTCTCCATAAATAGACTTGGCCGGCACCACTGTTGACCCGTTGATACCATCGACGCGGGTCGATGGTATCGACAAGTCTCGCTGGTATCCGCCTCCCTCGCGAGTATCGACGGCTGACGTTTGCTGGATCTGGTAAACCCGGATTGCTGACCTGTCGATACCATCGACGCAAGTCGATAGTATCGACGCAGCACCCGGATCGCTGACGTGGACTCGCGATTGTCGTTGATGTCTTTGCGCGGATCGGTGACATGGATGTCGATACCATCGACGAGGCCGTCGATGGTATCGAGTTGACTGAGCAAAATCATTTTGAACTTCTCCAGAGATCTTGATGGTATCGACGGGTGTGTCGATACCATCGACAATTATTGCGCGACCTTCCTGTTGGTATGTCGATACCATCGACGAGACCGTCGATAGTATCGACTCAGTTCGATTTTTGCAGCTATCAACCTGAACCCATGTCGATACCATCGACCAGTGTGTCGATGGTATCGACCCTGCCTGTGCCTGCACATTGAACAAACGGATCAAGGTATCTTCTTTACACTAGAATTTAAACGAAATGAAAGCAATCTATGACTATAACTAAACTATCCTAATGTACCAATGGTTGGGTTGCCTCCCAACAAGCGCCCTTCTTTAACCTCTTAGGCTAGACGGTATGAAGCTCATCATCTTTTCACATTGGAGACTGCGCTTAGAGGATCATGCGGTAATTTGAATTCAACTCGATCTCCTCCAATTCCCAATGACAAAGTACCTCTCCCTAAGGCAGTCACGACGTCCGCTGTTGCTTGAAACAGTCTTCGTAGAAGAATTTCATAGCTTTGGAGCGGTGGCATATCAATAACAACAAAATCCACCAGGAATATGAATCTATCCACTTTGACGAGCACATCCTCACACACTCCATATGGTCTCACGATAGACCCATCTGCCAATTCAATTGTTGCGGCCAACTTCTTTATCTCTTTTAACCCCAGCTTTTGAAATGTCGCCAAAGGCATGAGATTTATGCTAGCGCCAGAATCACATTGCGCTTTAGGAAAATGTTGACCACCTATTGAGCACGGTATGTAAAAACCTCCTGGGTCCTTTCTCTTCTTTGGTGAACTCCCGTGAATCATAGAGCTCACTGTCTCATTCATCCAATAAATTTCATTGTCTTTTATCCGCCTCTTCTTATTGATGATTTCCTTGATGAACCTCCCATAGGCGGGTACTTTCTCGATCATCTCCACTAATGGAATATTGATGTGGAGTTTTCAGAATATCTCCAGGAATTTCTTAAAATGACGATGCTCTTTCTTCGACTTAGAATTGACCGGATCTGAAACATCAGCTGCATCAACACGCCTGTGAGGTGGCACATAAGAGCTTTTCAGGGGTATCTCCCCTAAGCTTGCTTCAATCACTCCCTCGGACGTGGTCTTTGGCGAAACATCCTCAATAGTAACAGCTTGTTGTGGTTCTTCTCTCGCCTTAGATGTCTCCACATGTGCACAAACAACTTGCACTTGTTCTTCCTGCCTAGGTGGAGATACAATATTCACAACTCTTTGTGATTTTCTGAAGAAAGGGTTTCCGCCCGGCAATCCATAGTACGTGCGTGGATATGGTATCGCCGGTGTTGCATTCACATTGAAAGTCATTTTTCTTTCTTCTACAACTTCTTGCACCTGAGATTCCTCATTTCTTACCACATACATGTACTTAACCTGATGATGTGCTTGGGCCACGTTCTCATTCTCTGCGGATTTCTGTTGATTGGCGTGCTTGATGGCCGCCACTTCACTCGAAATCTGTGCCACGGTGGTTTCTAATGTCCGCATTTGTGCTCCATGGCTTTGCAGCGTCTGCCCAAACTTGGTTAGAATATCACCTTGAGATTGCAATTGCTTACCAAACATGGCCATCATCTCTTGGTTTTGCTGTACCATTTGACTCAGTAGTTCAGTGTTCTTATCCTCGACTCTTGGCTGTGGCTTGGCATCCGGATCCTGCAGAAAATTATTTGGATCCTTCCATGAAAACTTTTTATCCTTCCTCCATGCATAGTCATTGTTTCTATAGCCGTGTTGTTGCATGAATTTCACTTGACTTGAGCCTCATCCTCAGACTCATTGTCTTCCTTCTGCAGTAGCTTCTTTGCGAGAAGATCCATCTTCTCATTTAACTCTCTCATTGCCTTTGACTCACTGGCAACTCTTGCTTGCTCAACTGGGCCTCTCTCTCTTTCTCCCCAAGATTGCTTTCTTGCCATGTTCTTCAGTATTTCCCAGCATCTTGTATCAGTGTTATTTAAGAAAAATCCTGAACCGGCTGAGTCCAAGTTACTTCTATCATGCTCGGAGAGAGCAAAATAGAAGATCTTCACCTGTGTCTCCTTGTCCAGTCCATGATGCGGACATCTCCTCAACATGACCTGAATCGCTCCCAGGTCTCAGAATATGTTTCACCCGCCTGTTGGGTGAAATTGTGAATCTTCCTAATCATGTCGTTGGTCTTCTCAGGAGGGAAAAACCTCTCGAAGAAAACCTCCACCATATGATCCCATGATTCAACAAACTCATCGTCGAGGTTATGTAGCCACTCTCTCGCAACTTCTGCCAGGGAGCTTGGGAACAACTTGAGGTACAGAACATCCTGTGGGAACCTGTCTATCTTCACCATATCGCAGTTTTCAACGAACTGACTGATGTGTGCCACTGGGTCCTCATTCTTCAACCCATGAAATGCATTTGATTTAACCAAGTTAATCAACGCTGGATCAATCTTGTAGGTTGGAATGTTGAGCCCCTATTTCTTGATAGGCCCCTTTGAAGCTGATGAAGAAGACGCTTTGATCTTCTCCCATATCGTCTGTGGTTCAGCCATTTCTTCTGCTTGCTCTGGCTCAGATTCAGAATCTATGTCGCTTTGGTGATCTTGCTCGTAGTAATCCTCGTCCTCTGGTCCCGGAGGTGGAACCTCAGGTGTGCGATTCGCGTAGTCTGCGCTACGTGTATGCACCATGCAAAGTACCTGAAATAAGAAAATCGGGGTTCAGTACTATGCTTTGAACGAGTAAACACAATTATAGAGAAATTTAAGAATATTTAAAATTGTTTCAAAAAATAAAATAAAAAAATGTGGCCTAGAGTGGCCGCTCTTAGCACTCAAAGTGCCAATAATTCGCCGTATCCCCGGCAACGGTGCCAAAAACTTGAAGTGTATTTTACTACGCGCTTAAACGCAAGTATACGCGTCGAGTAATATAGGCCTTTGTGAGGCCCGAGTCAAACACAGGGATACTCATAAATGTTGGAGACTTCTACTAACTATTTGCGATCAGCTAAGCCGAATAACAAAGTGGGGTTGTTGAACAAAATTAAAAGAAAATAAAAATAAAACAAGGCAAACAATCGATTAAAGGTTAATTTAATCAATTCAAAAGGATATCTTTAGGATTGCAGTTTCACCGCGGGTTTTCATTGTATTAGGTTTTATATAATGCCTCACTCTTCTCTCTCTATCCGGGTAGTGGCCTGAAAACAGAATTGCCCACTGTCGTGGTGCAATCCACTACTTAGGTTTAGATTGGTTCCACCGTCGTAGTAACCTATCCCCTAAACTAAGTGCATTATGAACGATCTCTCAGTATCCACCATTAATTTTACACCACCTTGGTCAAGGGATTTGTCGATTAATGTAGATTTCGTCTCTTTTCAACCGTTAATCCTTCTTTCAAAGTGATTAAGGGCATTAGGTTATTATTATGGTGATCAAGCATAACAATATATGGAGAAAACGAAACTATACCATGGATTTAAGAGAGAAAATATGAATTACTATTATAAAACTGTCATACAATGAATCCCCGGGCTACTCCCGGTCCTAAAGACAAAGGGGATTAGCCCCGCATGGGCATCTCAATGAAAGACAGAGGAGTAGAGAAGAAAAACATGGGAAACATGGAGAAAACTCGTGTAACCCCTGATACAAAGGTGTTCCTGGAGATCCTCCTCGAGAAACGTGCGTTTTGAAGTCTTCCGGCAGCAAAATCACCCGTCGGAGGTGCTCAGATCGCTCGGTTGACGGCCTTCGTCTCTCGTCTCCTATCTCTCTCTCTCCTTCTTGGATGTTGTGCAACACAATGTCCTCTACCCCTCGGGCCGTTCGTGCTCTTCTTAGGTCATAAGACCACTTTACGGCTCCGAAAAAGCTCAACCGTTGGATTAAAACGCTCCGTTTTAGTGCTGAAAATCGCCAGATCCCGACGCTGTCGATAGTATCGACCCCAAGGTCGATGGTATCGACCATGGGACAGGTTATTCCTTCCAAGATCGCGTTTTGGGGTTGCTTTTTGATGAAATGTCGATACTATCGACCTGGGGGTCGATAATATCGACTCCAGACAATGCAAAAGTGCATGAAAATGTGCCGAAACATGTGTATAAGTCTGGGGATTATATAAAATCATATAAATATGATAAAAGAAGTATAATTTGATGCAAAAAGAGTTTAAGGGCCAACTATAGTGAATTATGCAAATATAATCAAGAAAATGACAAATACATGCATAAAACAGATATAAAATAAGCCTATAAAAGTGACTCAAAACCCATGCATCAAACTCCCCTAAGCTTAAACCTTGCTCATCCTTGAGCAACAAAACTTTGGATCTGGTTGAGATAAGTCAGCAACAGGACATAAATACATGAAATGAATCTACATCATCCCCACTTTCTTTTCACAAACCGGCCCTCATTGACCACTGAACACTAACTGCCATCCAGGCGACCAAAGACCTATGAAAAAGATGTCTATCCCCCAATCAGTGAAACACTATCAATTAAAGCAGTTAATATGATAAACTCATCCGGTCCATACTTGATGCATCTTGTGATCTCCTATCTACGTTGCTCATTTCCTAACTACCATCTAAATGGAAGCAGATCTCCTGATATTAATGAATGAGGAGAATATCATGGGTGGCCTACCGATTAGAGCAACGGGTGGATGGGATAGGTGGTTGTGGAAGAGATGGAAGCACATAATAGTCAATCATGCAATACAAAAATTAATGACCTATCATGATGCAAAATGCAAGTGAAAATGTCCTAATGTTACATTTTTGGTGGAATGATGCATGCACTATCATTCTGTCTCAAGGTGAGATGGAATATCTAAGAAAACTACACCATGTGCTTATTCTTCTTAGTATGTAAGTGAGAACATGTTCCTTTCTCCCTCTCATTCCTACTTACTTCTCAATTCTTTTTTTTTCTTCTCTTTTTTTTCAATTTTTTTTAAAGCCCTTATTTTCATAGATGACAATGAATTATATGTCGGGCTCAGTTCTTGTTACATACTTGTGCATCTGAAGCATTCTATTTGGAGGGTATGGAACAAGTTCATCACCTTTAATGTTTTCAGAGTAACATAAGATACATGGTGTAAAATATGCTCAAAAGATGTAAATGCAACTACATAATGACAGTTATGCAACTACTATGACATGCACCTAAGGATAATGTGCATGTATAACTACTCTATCTTTTTTTTTTCATTCTCATGCAAAAAATGTGAAAATAGTTGTAATGCAAGACCTATCTACATGGTATGCAATCAAAGAGTGAAATACAGTAATGTGCTCCCATTTCTTATGGTGGAGTGTGAATGAAATTGCGGTGGATCAGATCACAAGACTAATTGACAGAAGCTTTCGAAAATATCATATGTCCCTCTCTAAAGACCTGTGTACAGGGTAACTGAAGGATTTCTCTCTTAAACTTTAGTCTAAGGTCACGTTAGAGTTTGGTCGGTTTGGGCTCAAACATCCTTGTCAATCACTTTTCCTTGGACAATAAAGATGGTCATTCATGTCCCCGTGTCCTGAAGCTGACTCACCCAAGCACTTCCTCAGTTATGCAACTCAATTACTCACAAGAATAAGCTCAAAAAGTTTTCAATATGCTCATATTTTCATGTGCACACAACCCAAGGGTAAAACTCCCAATTGAAACCATTCATTTATTGCTCCACATATTACACTAGATATATGTGGATCCTACAAAAGCGGTAAACCTAGAAATAAAAACAACTAATATCTCAAAAGTAAAATCAACATGAATAAGTAAGTAAAAACTAAGATAGAGGGTTGTTCCAACACCCCCCCTAAGCTTGAATATGACTATGGCCTCATAGTCAACATTCTCACTTAAGAGGTGGAACAACGATACCATTCGCTTTGAAGTGTGGTGAAGAAGGATGGTTAGATGCTCAAGTAGACCAAGTGATGCTTGCTATCTCCCTCCTTTTTGTGGCCCATTTTTGTGTCTTAGTGGTTCTAAGACGTGACTTGCTTCATCCATCTTTCCTCTGCAAAAAACGGTTCGAAAAAATCTCGTTTCGATACCTTTTACGACCTGTTTTATGTAGCTGTCCTGCAGGTGTCGATACTATCGACCAATGTCGATGGTATCGACCCAGACTCAGCGATTTTGTTGAATCGACACATCTAAAAGCCTGGGAACTCAAAAGTGTCGATACTATCGACCCTAGGGTCGATGGTATCGACTTTACTGGCACCAAGTTTTCTGTAAATCTTCAGGAATCTCGATACTATCGACCCTAGGGTCGATGGTATCGACTTTTCTTCAGCGTTTACTTCTCCAAACTCGATACTATCAACATGGGTGTCGATAGTATCGACCTTAACATTCTGCACACTTCAAAACACGAGTTAGGGTACCATTTTTACAAAAATTATCAAAACCTAAGCAAAAACTAAGTACATAAACATAAAAGAACATAACCAAACATAAAATTGAACCTAAAGTTGGGTTGCCTCCCAACAAGCGCCCTTGTTTAATGTCCTAGGCTTGACATAAATATATCTTTAACCTGGGTTGTCAAGATATGTCCCCAATGAGTCATGTGGCAATTTGAATTGAACTCGATCCTGTCCAATCCCCAAGGTCAATGTACCTCTCCCAATGGCAATGATGACATCAGCCGTAGCTTGGAACGACCTTCCCAATAGCATCTCGCAACTTTGGAGCTGTGGCATGTCCATGACAACAAAATCTACCGGGAAGATGAACCTGTCTACCTTGACGAGTACATCCTCACACACTCCATATAGCCTTACAATGGACCCATCTGCCAACTCAATCGTTGCCGCTGATTTCTTTATCTCCTTCAACCCAAGCTTTTGAAATGTGGACAGAGGCATAAGATTAATGCTGGCGCCCGAATCACACTGTGCTTGTGGAAAATGTTGGTCACCTATTGAACATGGGATATAAAAACTCCCCGGGTCGTTCTTATTCTCTGGTAAGCTCCCAAGAATGATTGAGCTCACCATTTCATTCATCCTGCATACATCAGTATCTTTGATCCGCCTCTTTTTGTTGATTATATCTTTAATGAACCTCCCATAGGCGGGAACCTTCTCGATCATCTCCACTAATGGAGTATTGATGTGGAGTTTTCGGAATATTTCCAAGAATTTCCTAAAATGACGATGCTCTTTCTTTGGCCCTGGATTTCCTGGACTTGACACAACTGCTGCACTCACACGCCTGTGAGGTGGCACATATGAGCTTTTCGGGGCCAACTCCCCTAAGCTTGCTTCAATCACTCCCTCTGACGTGGGCTTGGGCGAGACATCATCAACAGCAATAGCTTGTTGTGGTTTCTCTCTCACATTAGATGTTTCCACACGTGCACAAACAACCTTCAATTGTTCTTCCTGCCTAGATGGAGATGCAATATTCATAACTCGCTGTGATTTTCTGAAGAACGGGTTTCCGCCCGGCAGTCCATAGTAAGTGCGTGGATACGGTATCGCCGGTGACTCATGCGTATTAAAAGTCATTTTTCTTTCTTCTTTAGCTTCTTGCACCTGAGATTCCTCCTCATTGCTTACCACAAAAATATACTTGACCTGATGGTGTGCTTGGGCCACGTTTGCATTCTCGTCTGGTTTCTGTTGGTTGGCGTGCTTGATGGCTGCCACTTCACTAGAAATCTGTGCCACGGTGGTTTCTAATGCCCGCATTTGTGCTCCATGGCTTTGCAGCGTCTATCCAAACTTGGTTAGAATATCACCTTGAGATTGCAATTGCTTACCAAACATGCCCATCATCTCCTGGTTCTGCTGTACCATTTGACTCAGTAATTCAGTGTTCTTATCCTTGGCTCTAGGCTGTGGCTTGGCATCCGGATCCTTCAGAAAGTTATTTGGATCCTTCCATGAGAATTTTTTATCCTTCCTCCATGCGTAGTCATTGTTTCTGTAACCCTGTTGTTGCATGAATTTCACTTGGGCTTCCTCATCCTCAGATGCATCTTCCTTAGCTAGCAGCTTCTTGGCTAGAAGATCTAACTTATCATTCAGCTCGCTAACTATTCTAGATTCGCCAGCAGCCTTGACCTGTTCCACGACACCTCTGTCACCCCATGACTGTTTCCTAGCCATGTTCTTTAATATCTCCCAACATTGGGTATCTGTATTATTCAGAAAAAATCCGGATCCAGCTGAATCAAGGTTACTTCTATCGTGCTCGGAGAGAGCAAAATAAAAGATTTTCACTTGTGTTTCCCTGTCCAGCCCATGATGTGGGCACCTCCTCAACATAACCTAGAATCGCTCCCAGGTCTCAGAATATGTTTCACCCGCCTGTTGGGTAAAGTTGTGAATCTTCCGGATCATGTCGTTAGTCTTCTCAGGAGGGAAAAACCTCTCGAAGAAAACCTCCACCATATGATCCCATGATTCAACGAACTCATCATCGAGATTATGAAGCCACTCTCTCGCCGCTCCTGCCAAGGAACTTGGGAATAGCTTGAGGTACAAAGCATCTTGTGGGAATCGGTCGATCTTCACCATGTCACAGTTCTCCACGAACTGGCTAATGTGTGCAATTGGGTCCTCATTCTTCAGCCCGTGAAATGCATTAGATTTTACCACGTTGAACAATGCTGGATCGATCTTATATGTTGGTATGTTGACCGCCTGCTTCTTTATAGGCCCCTTTGAAGCTGATGAAGAAGAGGCTTTGATCTTCTCCCATATGGTCTGTGGCTCGGCCATTTCTTCTGCTTCAGATTCAGAATTTATTTCCTCTTGGTGTTCTTTCTCGTAGTGCTCCTCGTCCTTAGGTCCCGGAGGTGGAACCTCGGGTGTGCGATTGTCGTAGTCTGTACTACGTGTATGCACCATACACAGTACCTGAAATGAGAAAATTCAAGTTCAGTACTATGCTTGAACGAGTAAATATAATTATAAAGAAATTTAGGAATATTTAAAGTTGTTTCAAAATAAAATAAAAATAAAACAAGGCAAACAATCGATTAAAGGTTAATTTAATCAATTCAAAAGGATATCTTTAGGATTGCGGTTTCACCGCGGGTTTTCATTGTATTAGGTTTTATATAATGCCTCACTCTTCTCTCTCTATCCGGGTAGTGGCCTGAAAACAGAATTGCCCACTGTCGTGGTGCAATCCACTACTTAGGTTTAGGTAGGTTCCACCGTCGTAGTAACCTATCCCCTAAACTAAGTGCATTATGAACGATCTCTCAGTATCCACCATTAATTTTACACCACCTTGGTCAAGGGATTTGTCGATTAATGTAGATTTCGTCTCTTTTCAACCGTTAATCCTTCTTTCAAAGTGATTAATGGCATTAGGTTATTATTATGGTGATCAAGCATAACAATATATGGAGAAAACGAAACTATACCATGGATTTAAGAGAGAAAATATGAATTACTATTATAAAACTATCATACAATGAATCCCCGGGCTACTCCCGGTCCTAAAGACAAAGGGGATTAGCCCCGCATGGTCATCTCAATGAAAGACAGAGGAGTAGAGAAGAAAAACATGGGAAACATGGAGAAAACTCGTGTAACCCCTGATACAAAGGTGTTCCTGGAGATCCTCCTCGAGAAACGTGCGTTTTGAAGTCTTCCGGCAGCAAAATCACCCGTCGGAGGTGCTCGGATCGCTCAGTTGACGGCCTTCGTCTCTCGTCTCCTATCTCTCTCTCTCTCCTTCTTAGATGTTGTGCAACACAATGTTCTCTACCCCTCGGGCCGTCCGTGCTCTTCTTAGGTCATAGGACCACTTTATGGCTCCGAAAAAGCTCAACCGTCGGATTAAAACGCTCCATTTTAGTGCTGAAAATCGCCAGATCCCGACGCTGTCGATAGTATCGACCCCAAGGTCGATGGTATCGACCATGGGACAAGTTATTCCTTCCAAGATCGCGTTTTGGGGTTGCTTTTTGATGAAATGTCGATACTATCGACCTGGGGGTCGATAGTATCGACTCCGGACAATGCAAAAGTGCCTGAAAATGTGCCGAAACATGTGTATAAGTCTGGGGATTATATAAAATCATATAAATATGATAAAAGAAGTATAATTTGATGCAAAAAGATTTTAAGGGCCAACTATAGTGAATTATGCAAATATAATCAAGAAAATGACAAATACATGCATAAAACAGATATAAAATAAGCCTATAAAAGTGACTCAAAACCCATGCATCAAGGTATATTGTGTTATACCTATCTTTAATATAACTAAATGATGGTAATTGGGTATGAATAGTCCTTGAATGACTATTGCAATCATGGAGTATTCTATTATTGTTGTTGAAACCTTAGTATGCTATAACTAATGGTTACACCTTGATTTATGTGTGGGTTCATACTTGAGAATACTATGGAATGTGATGGTGATGCTTCACTTTATGCATCCATGATCTAATGGGGATGTCGTGAGTTAGGGTTTGGGTATGGGTGTTGATTAGTAACATTAATATAATTTATCTTGTTGAACCTAACTCTAATGCAAATAGATAAAGATGAGTATTCATGTTTAACATTCTTATATGATGGAATGAGGATGGAGTAACCTCCTTAATATGATCATAACCTTAATATGTTAGTTGGAAGTTATCATAGCCGCATGGTTGATACTTTCTAATGCTAAACATGTGCATCATTAATATGATGAGGGTTAATCATATCTAGATTCCTTGCATGTTGATGTAATAAAGGAATGTTCTTAACATTAATATAACCTTGCTACGATTGTTTATGAATATCACCTAGCTCACTAATGCAATATTGTGCTAATCTGGTGTATTATATGTAAGTGATGTTGTTGAGCCTTGCTAAAAGGCATGGAATGATAATGATGATATTGTAGGGAATAGTATGATGGTCTTAATGACCTTTGGGCATGGTTGATCCCTGAATGAGGTGTAATCCTCTTGTGTTGATAAGGGTTAATAGCCTATGATATTGTGAAAATGATTTATATCTTGTGATAGTATGGTGACTAGTGTAGCCTCATGAATGGAAAGTGAATAGTACCATGTGATGATGAGATGAGAAATTATGTTTCATACATTTTATATCTTTTGAAGTTGTGATATTTATATGCTTGCTAGAAGTGAATTAGGGTTTATATGTCCACTTGTTTGATGGAGCCTTAATTCACCCAATTGGCATAACTAATCAAGTGAACTATAACCATGTAGTGTCTTGTGCCATAGATCCATCTAAGTGTCAGAACTTGCCATATGGTGAAATGAGTATTCCTAAGGGAAACTCGAAACGCATAGTGTTGAGTATGTGGGGGTGGCAAGTTGAGGATATATCCTTATCATCCACAATGTAGGTTGTGGAGGATGGCTATGGTCATGTCTCATACATCTGATGTGATTGAGAACGACTGTGGTCGTGTCTCAGTGATTATATATGTGACAAGATTGGAGGACAACTGTGGTTGTACCTCATATGGTAGGGTATGCGTACCTACCTCCTTTCACTAGTGCCATGACCTGACCAAGGACAGACTAGGCTGTTAGCAGCTTGACCTTATATGTCACTATGGCGAACCCATACTGATCAGGGGCAGAGAAGATCTTAGGAGTTCGACTCTTCCTAGATCTTGTATGGCACTAATTTTGACTTAGCAGTGGTCAGTTGGATTTTGAGTGGTATCCTCAATTTCCTCAGGGCATAATAAAAGATGTAATACAACTGTGTAACATATTTGTTTAGGGTTATACACAACATTTCACATTGGATGATAATCCTTGTTTGTTATCTTTACATAAAGATGATGCTTAGTGCAATTAGAGATAGTAGATATACTTAGGTTGTGGATATGCTTAAGATGGTAGATGCGTATATACAATAGCTATGCTTGTGTTGATAACTATACTGCTACTACTGAATATAATCATGATGCTAGCTATCTCATGTTGTTAGTTATGTTTAGCATGCTAGCCATGCCTTTGTAACTAGAGATGCATATACTGCTAATCATGCTTATCTAGATAGTTGTGCTTATGTTTTTAGTTCTTCTTATGATGTTGATATGTTCAACCAATTAGACATGCTCATGTTGTTATCTATGCTTATGTGGCTAGACTTATTCATAATGATAGAGATTCTATGTTACTAGACTTACTCATGATGCCAGATATGCATATGATACTGAATTGCTTATATTGTCAACAAGATAAAGGATGATAGCCTGGCTAATGATGATGGTTATTATCTGCTCCTTTATGTATTTTGTTAATCATCAGTACTGTTGAGATTATTTGTTTTATCTGATTAAATTGCTTAACTATTTAATTACTTAAAAATGTTGTAATCAATAAATGTTGCTAGAGGTTATATCTCTTGCTGGGACATGGGTCTCACACCTTTGTGGTTCGCCACATTTTTTTAGGTAATTGAAAGTGACAAAAACAAACTTATGGCAGAAAGAAGAGGAGATACAATAATGAATCTTTGAGAAAGTTAATTAGATGTCTAGTGTGTCCTAGATTCATCCATGTAGTCTCAGGTCTAGGTAGGAAAAGTTTGTATATGGTGTTTCAAATGAATCAAAATTTTATTAGAATGTTAATGCTTATTTGTGTGGTATATACAAATATTGTTATCCTGTATATATATGTTGTGGCTAAGGTGAGATTAATTTGTATCAAATTCTTGGCATAGTATGGATATAAGAAAGATGTTGGGCTCTTATGCAAATGTTTCAGAGCAAGTGCTGACGCTAAAATTTGTTTAATTTACCCATATTTTTGGGTATGTGATTAATTAGTGATTGATTGTGCTTTATGTTTTGAGTAATCTCATTTAGTGTAATGGGTTCTCACAAAAAGAGTGTGTTGCACCTGAGTCAACACAGATATAAAGTAGGAAGAAGATAAATCAAAATGAAATAACTCCATCTGGCCTATTACGACCCTTAGATTGACTACTCCTTCCATATGACTCATGACATAGAATTGAGCCATTGCCTGTTGTCACCCCTATCCTCTGCTGGCTTGTCCATATGAACCAAATTGTGATGCTTGACCACATACTCATCTTCTACCACCGCTAAACTATCGCTGCTACAACCCTTGCTGACATTGTCTCGGCTATTGTGTCTCCTTCACAAGACATGCCCACCTCAAATGTCCTACTTGTCCACACTTATGGAAAGTCGTGGTCCCGTACTGTGGCCAAGACAACCCTGTCACTAACACTGATGCCGCACTATGAGCTCCTATCGACATAAAGGTACGATCTCTACCCTTGCTTGGTGACCATTGAGACTGAACCACCGATCTTTGTTGTGATTGAGGTGCTGAAAACCTAGACTTCTTGAAGCCTCCAAATGACTGTCCTTGGTACTGTGCGTGTCTCGTCTTGGCATTTGCCTCTTGCTTCTCCATGAATGACCTCTCAATCCTCCTAACCGACTCCACAAACATGGAAAACTTCTCCCTATTCTCTAAAGCTGACACCAGAGTCATCAACTCAAAATGCAAACCCTTCTTAAAACCTTCTGATTCTCTGCTTGTCTATTGCATCCATATGTGGACGTAACGTCAGAAGCTCCATGAACTTGGCTTCATACTCATTGATTGTCACAAATACCTGCTGGATCTTATCTAAATGTGTGATTTTCTCATATAGACAGGTCTCTGAGAATTATTATCCCACAAACTCCCGCTAAAACTCCTCCAACTGATCACAACACCAGGTCTCTCCTCCTCCTCGATGGACCACCAATGGCCAACACTTCCCTTTAATAGGTACATCACATGTTTCACCTTATCATATTCTGGGATATTGGGGATGTTGAAGACCTTCTCCAACTCAATCAACCACATGTCAACACCCACTGGATCCACCTTACTGACATACTCCAACACCCCCACATGCCTCAATGTCTCAAAGGCCTTCCCAAAACCCTGGGTTTCCACATTGGGGATTGCCTCTCTAGCTTGTGGTACGGGCATCCAATCCGCAATATGCATCATCGTGGCCATGAACTATCCAAACATGGATTGAAAAGTGGAATTAGCCATAGTTGTTGGTTCCTCTTGGTACAACAACACTGCTCTTAGCATGTTCTCTGTGTTCACCAAACATATCTTTTCTTCCTTCTTCTTCTTCTTCTTCTTCTGCATAAGCAGAAGTTACCATTAAATATTTTGGATGACACGAGAATAGACACAAACCCTAGTCCTATGTCCATGTAGACTCGGCAAACCTAGATCTCTAATACCAACCAAACTATGACGCCCATCGTCACACAAAAGTGAGATACCTCAAAATAAAATATAGAACTAATACTAAACATCCAATATTACCATAAAATAAGGTAAATTAAAATGGATTCCATATTACCACAAAAGTGGAAACATGTTAAATCTAGGTCCACATGAGGCCACCTATATTACATATCAAGCCATAAGATGATACATATCACTATTCACCTAGCCAACTTGCCGCAACCTGTTACATATGATTACCTACTCACATATATACAAACCACATCTGTACAACCATGGCCTACTGCCAAAACTCATGTCAATATACAACATCTACAAACACCCCTAAGGACCTGAGAGTATAGGGACGACACATAGGACTCTACTACAAAACACTATCAACACATCAAACCTTTAATAGATACTACTCCTCTTGTTGCTCAGTCTCAACCACACGATCTCTGCCTTGTCGTGCATGACCACCTAAAAGATGTGGAAGTCCACATGGTGATACCAACAACGCAGTGAGAGATATAACTCTCCACCAAAAACTATTATTAACACGCATAAGCTAAAGTAGGAAAGTAACATTATTAATAGGAGAAGTAGATTTAGCTAAATCATATGAATAAAACAATTAACATTGTTTAGGAAAATCATGCATCTGCCACTGAGAAGTAGAACATCTTATACTTTTATAAGTAATATAAAGAACATGTATAACAATTGATTTCTCTTATCGTATTATAAAATCAACTAATTGGTATAAGAGATAAGGAAAAAGGCCATCCAATGTGAGTCATGTTAAGCCCTAAGAAATACACTACACAATTATGTTACATTTTTTATTATGCCCTAAGGAGATGACGTATACCACTCATGCTCCAACTGACCACTGCTAACTCGAAATCATTTCCATACAAGATCTAGGAGGAGCCGGACTCCTATGATCTCCTACACCCTCAGTCAGTCTGAGTCCGCTGTAGTGACATATAAAGTCCAACTACAAAATAGCGTAGTCCGCCTTGGTATATAGCCACAACACTAGTGAAAACTGAGTTATGACCGCAACCACACTATGATCAAGGTATGACCACAGACATCTTGAAAACATATCATATACATATACTAAATATCATCACTTGAGATACGACCTCAATCATTCTCCTACCAGGGTATGACCGCAATGAATCCTAGAAAATGCATATACTCAACAACATACGACTCTAAGATTCCACTAAGGGGAAACTTGTACCACCATCCAACAAGTACTGACACTGTATATGGATCTATGGCACATGGAATGTACATGATTAAGGTTCCACTTGATTAATTAATCCAATTGGGTATCTTTTAGCATCACTCAAGTTACAACGTAGAAACCCTAAACAAACTCTAAAAAATAAGGCTATGTTACAAATCTAGAATATATAAAACGTATGAGTTATGAACTTGTCACATCATCACTTGGTACCACTGCCATACAAGGCCATCAACACCATCACATCACTAGGGGATATCCATCCCTCATCTCATCATTGGAGGATATCACCTCACACTAGGCATTGAGCCTCTTCTAGGTCATAAGACCCAAACCACATAATTCTTGTACATCATCATTATATCATCATGCCTCATGAAGGCTCACAATCATTACCCTATGTCATGTCAAACACATGATATCATTCAAATAGCTATGACATTCATTCAGTCTGCAACATTTAAGTTATACAAGTAGGAGAAGGAAGAATGCTTCATTGCATGCTAGATACTTCAAGAAAAGAAGTTAATTAAGGAAAAACATGTCCATAACCCTAGAATCAAGCATCACATATGGTCAACACGAAAACCATGAGATGATTGATAAAAACCCAAGATTCAAGAACATGTAAACATAATCAAACTCCATCTCATGCAAGATAACCAAACTAAAAACCAAGGCAACAAGACCAAGGTCGAGTAGCATGTAAAACCATCAACATCTCCATCACTTATATTTTCGGTCATATAAATAAGGGTTTAGGTAAAGGAACAAATACATGCAAGATCATCATAGGATCACAACCCTAAACCAGATATCATTATCATTAGCATGTCATCACATTTTAGGAATAAGTTTGCATGTAGAATTAAAGTGCAATGATAGTAGAGGAGAGAGTTATATAAAATACACCTTAGATGATGATGCAACCTCCTCCAAGCTATAAGATCCAAAAACAAGAGAGAACCTAGCTTTGATCTCCTCCATGAACAAGTTAGTAACCACCTCAAAAGAAAAGAAAAACCTAGGTCAAAGGTCAAGGAAGACAGATCCAAAACCCTAGGCGGAGAAAGAAAGGAAGATAGAGAAGATCTTCATCTTACTCATGTACTACCATGGACAACCATGGATTCAATCTCTATGGAGAGAGGTTTATTAAAAGACCACTATGGAGAACCATGAGTTTGAAAAAAAGAAGAGAAAGAGGTAGGGTTTTACAAGAAATTGAAATCAATAGGAATGATCACTTACCAAGCATCAAAGATCACCAACAAAGCAACAAGAGATGATGATTCAACTCGGGATCACCAAATGCAAGATGATCGGTCACCAAAGATCCAAGGATGACCTCCCCTTTACCACAAAGCTCCAAGGTCCGATCTCCAAAGATGAGAGAGGGAAAGATTGTGAAAAAGGATCATATTCATGTGAAAGGAGGGGTACATATACTCAAAGGTATGGAGAGGTGAAAGGAGTTAGGTGTCATGGACATAGGTGCCACTTGTCCACCAAAGAACAACCATGCATCCACTAAAACCATGCATGCAAGGTAGGCCATGAAAAACAAGAAGAACCAGCGACCTCACTTGGTTCTAGATGACCATTAGTTGAATGGAAAATCAAGGCACAAGGGCCCAATGGTCTAAGACTTTCAAGGGATCAAACCAAAACCCTAGATCACCAGTGACTCAAGAGTGAGGTGGAAGGCCCAACGACTGAAGGGACTTCACCACACATACAAACCTACTTTGACCATAGAGAATACACTGATAAACATCAAGGATGTCGCTGAAAGACCAAGATCATCTTCGGTCAAAACAAGTTAACACCAACCTAGCGTATCCAAGAAAACCCTAGAAACAACATCAAAACTGTCACCACTTCTCTTGTCATCAAACCAAGGCATAACAAGGCACCTGCCAACATCATACTCTCTCTTGATATCATGATGATAAAACATGTGAGCACATCCAACATGTGACAAATTGTAAGATAAACCCTTAACATGGGTAAATTGCAATTTGGTCCAAAACAAGCATACATGTAACGAAATTAGCTCAAACATCATTCAAACAAGACCAAACTGAAAACATAACCATGTCACATGTTATTAAAGACCATGAAATGATTAGATTAAGGTTTAAAAATCTTATTAAGCTAAAAAAGCATGATCAAGCACTAAGCTAGGTCACAGATTTTACAGACATCTTTACCAAAAGCTACTGCAGGCGTCTTCTTCTCATTAGCCTACTCTTGGGACTTATGAGTCCTCTATTACTACTGAACCTTTACTTCACCATGTTTTATGGATAGTTGGGATGCAAAAAACATCTGGAGATATAAGAACCCCACAACTATTGAGACGATTGAAAAAATGGTAAAATTCAACTCTCATAGCAATTAGTATTGATGATTGTTATGTTTTACATACCGATTACTATTGATGATGATTAGTGGGAGATCCATGAGAAAAGAAAACAAGGCAAGTTCATCCCTAAGGGCATAAGGGATGAATTAACAGTTGCTCTGGGTAGCCTAGAGCATCCTAGGCATGTTCAGGATGCATGCACTGGTGTCAGTACAAGAGCGTTCTTTGGGCCATCAGAGCATAAGCTCAAATCAGTACAGAAAGGGGGATTCACAAAAGGGGAGGTACAAGAGTTAACTACAAAGGAATTTAGGAAGTAATGAGCCAGTATCATGCTTCTCAATCATCTCCTCAGATAGTACCTGTGTTGCCCCACTCTTCATACGAGGTGGACCCTCCTATGACTGAGGTGTTTGGGAGTAATCCTATGGACCCTCCACCTAGCACGTCTGCTATAAGTATTTTTATGACATATTAGTCTTTCATAATGATTTGTATAATATATGTAACACTCTATGCAAATTTTTAGGGATTGATGCCATGTCATTTTAAATTACAAGAATATGTTGTTGTTACGGGAGCGACTTATCCACACCTTGAAGGTTACATGATTCATGGTGCACCGTTGCCTGTCGATGCGGTTCATGTGGCGTCAAAGCTTGTCTATGCCCCTGGGAAGCAAACTACACTAACATATGACCACCACGAGCATGACATGATGGGTGATGTAGAAGGCAGTGTGGTTGCATGGCCCAAAGCTGGAGTTAACTATACTGATGTATGGTAAATTTACAATGTGTTTGTGTCTTTATATACATGACACCATTGATATAGGATTGTGTATATGTAGGACATAGAGCCTAAGAAACCCCTTACAACTTGTTATCCACCTACACCTCCTCCTCAATTACCTGGTTGGCTTGCAAAGGTCCTATTTAACTTGATAGGTCCTCAATGCATGGGTATGGAACTATGGATAGGCGACATGAAGAAGGGCTGCCTATGGTGTTTCTATTAAGGAGGACGTTGTAGGTCAACCTCATGATACTAGTATATTTCTGCAAGATGTTTTGGAGTTGTTTGGTTATGCTTGGTTGAATACATCTGCAATGGAAATTTGGATATGGTGAGATTTTATATATATATACCTCACTTTGTATATGTTGATCTATTTTTCGTATGTATTAATGCATACATTATGTATGTTTTATAGCCACTTACATAGGCTCTGTACAAAGTTTTCACTGCCCATTCCGCATTTCTAGTTCCATCCTTGATTAGCCGTGTAAGTATATTGATAAAAAGGAAAAGAGCGTGATGTTAGCTCCATACAATGTTGAGTAAGTCTACTTACTCTTCTTATAAGTTTGACTTAATAAATTACATTTCATTGTGGATTTTGAGTTATATTTTGCTTGCCTTCTTATGACTTAGGAACAAACATTGGGTGTTATTTGTTATTGTCGCCACCATGATAAATATGTATTATCTAGATCCTAAGGGTGACAAAATAGAAGTGGGGGACACGATTTGAAAAGGGCCTTATTCATGTGAGTAAACTTTTATATCTATGTATGTTAACATATATATTACATGACTATTTACTAATGTAATTTAATGTGTTACATTAACATATAGGGCTATAAAAGAACTTTAAAAAGCCAGAGGAGAGGTGGATAAGAAAAAGAAAATAATAGTTTGGAAGAATGTTGAGGTAGTTTTCTAAATCCAATGCACATTTATGCCAACTATGCTTACTTTTATTTATTAATGTTTTGTAAGTTGAAATTTATAGTGTTTTGTACAAGACAATGATTGGGCATGCAGATACTATGTGATGTAGTATGTGGACATGATTGTTAGATATGGGACACTAGACATCATATATATGTGTGTGTGTGTATATAAGTATATGTATGTATATATATATATATAGTCTTGATCATCATAAGTTAGATAATATGAAAACGTCAAACTTATTAATTATATACATCATTATCTTTATAGGTGTTTAAAATGAAAGACCTCAATACACTAGAAAAGCTGGAAGACATACAAATGCTCCATATGATAGAGCAACTAGATGAGATACGAGAACAATGGGAACAAGCCTTCGAAAAGGAAGTGAACTTTGAATTTGAATGGGATAGGGAATGACTTCTCTAAAGTTTGATGTTATTATTTTTATATGCATGTGGTGCTTATGATTCTTGGAACTTTAAATTTGATGTGAGTGAATTCTTGGTGCATATGTGAATGATGATCTATATACATGTGTGTGAGTGAAGATGAATGAATGAATGAATTGTGTTTCTACATGTCATGAGAATGGAATTGGTGCATGTGTAAATGAAGTATCATGTGTGTGAACGAAAGTGAAGATTTATGTTTACAAATGTGATGAAATGGAATTGGAGAATGAATAGAATTATATTCATATTATGTTTGTTATTTCCGGTTTGGTAGCCTGTTGTTAAGCTGAACTCACAGGACGTTGTTAACCTATAGTTCAAAACTCCAATTTTGAACTGTAGGTTTTGCATCCTGCTGACCAGCCAGGCATCGGGTTTGCAAGCATAATATTAAAAAAAAATTAGTTATCGATTGTAACAAAAAAATGACACTATAGGCCTGAGTCTCGGTTTCGATAAAATAATAGACATTAAAGTACAAAATCAAAATGGCCATGCTGGACAGCACGACTGTGTTGGGTAGCATGTCATAGTCATCATTTTAATTGATTTAACTATCACTTTACATCGCAATCATTGGTTATATGGGCTGAGACCGATGACAAAAATACTAAATAGGTGTTGGTTGTTACTAAATCGATGACATATGGTCCTATACCAGTTACAAATATGACCTGGTATGCCTCTTGAGACATTGGTTTTTCAAGGCAACTAATTCCTCAGACTCCTATCTGTTTCTATTTCTTTTATCTACACAACTAAGGCTGGATTACTTTTGTTGGTTTTTCCATCCCCAAATAACCGACGTCTTAGACCTATGGATGTAGCATTGCCCACTAAAGTGTCAATCTATAACTGACGTTATAGGGTTGTTTTAACTTATGCCACAGATAGTCTCTGTACCAGTGGGACTTTCCCTCAAAATTTGGGATTAAAAGGATTAGGAGATATGAATTGTCTTAGAAGTACTAAAGTGTGAAGATAATTGCCAATGCGCATTAAATGACATGATTTTCTGGATATATATATATATATATATATATATATATATATATATATATATATATATATATATATATATATATATATATATATCTCGACCTTTTAATTGTGCAAGTTATACAGACTATCGGATCCTGAATCCAACAGCAATGCATTCAAAACCTACCTCAGCCAGAAAAGGAAATAAGAACTCAGTTAAGAAAATATCCAAGTCATTGTTCTCGCGAGTTAATGTAGGAGCAAGATTGGAAAGCCTTCCATTGACTTTAGGAAGAAAAAATGAACCCAACTCACTTACGTTTTGCCTACTTTGGAAGGCAATTAAATATTTTCCCAATTCCAATCCCAGGAACAATCTCGTTGTCATGGATGACAATATAGAGGCCTATGAACCCTTGTGAAAATACTAACTTTATCCCGAGACTCTGCTCAATCTCATACTTTGTTCTCAGTCCTCAGTTTCCCCTCTTCGCCTCATCTATCACCCTAAAATATCCTTGCCATCTTGTTGGAGATATGCTCTTCTGCCCCAATGAATCTGACCACCCCTAAGGGAATTGAGACCCTCAGTGAGTTCATCATGGACAGGCGGAAGTATTGGTGTCGTCATTGGTTTCTCCAAGGGGCTAGGTCACAGTGTAAGACCCCTGACCTGGGTTTTGGTCTAACCCTATTTTTTTGGCTTGATTAGGTACTTAGAACCTTTGTCTAATCCATTAAGATTCTTTTAAAACTTGAGGAGAGCTTAAGTCTCTAGTTTGAGATTGTTTTGAAGATGTTTGTGCTTTATGTTCTTATTTTGGGTCAAATTGCAATTTACCCAATTGAAATGGTGATCTTGCAATTTTCCACACCTAGTATGTACCTTATCTTTCTTGGCTTCATGAGAGAGAGTGTGATGCTTTGGTGCACTTTAGTTTAGCCTTGGATGAGTAGTGACACCCTTAGAGGTGATTAGGGTTTCTAGGGTTTTGATGTGTCTCGACCATGTGTGCATGGTTTAGTGTAGAGACCCTTCTATTGACCTTGAGGATGTGCCTTGTGAGTGTATCGACCAAGACACCCTCTCTAGATGGTTTTGTCTCAACCATGATGGTCTTGGATTGGATGGGTCGAGACAGTTTGTACTATTGTGAAGTGTCTCGACCTTGGTGTCTTAGTGACCTTTTATCTCAACCATGTTGTGTGTGATTCTCCTTGTTTCGACCTCCTTGAGGTGTTGTGATTAAAACCAATGGTTTGGGGAACCTAAGTGGTTGAGACCCAACATTGGTTGTATCACCATCTCATGCATGCAAGGTTTTAGTGATTGTATGTTGCTTTCTTGGGTGGATAAGTGTCCCTTTGGTGCCTTTAGGTGTTGACACCTTGATGAATGCATATTCATCAGGAATTTCAATTACTATCTTGAGTCAAAGTCAACTCAATACATCCAAATTCAATTAATAAATATCAAAATGTGCAAAATTTCTTAATTGGTCCAATTATCATGATTTCAACTGAATTTATGTTGATTTGATGCAGGTCTTGATGAAGTTGAACAAACAACTAGGACACACCTTCCACTCAACCTTGGTGCTGACCAATCGGTTTGACCAAACGGTCTCACAAAATGGTCTCACCATTCGGTATCATCATTCGGTCTCACCAATCAGTTTCATCCATTTGGTCTCAAGACCATATGGGTGACCTCTACCCCATGACAGTTTGGGCCTCACTCTTTTCCAAAACCATTTGGTGTCACTGACATTCAAGACCATTTGACATTGGGAAGTCGAAACCGTTTGGGTAGCTCGACAACAATGGCACATGCTTCCCCTCTTCTTCATCGTTGGTTCCCACCTGCAAACCCTAGCTCTCTGCAACAACATCACCTTCCGCCACCATCGTTAGCTGTGACCTAACTCGACCTACAACAACTCTGATGGTGTTACTATCCTCATACCAGCTGCCTTGGCACTCCCATTATCCACCCTTGCCACCGCCATTGCCTAGCGACCGGACTCAAGACCGAATGAGAAGTGACAACTGCTCGATGATCAGAGATTGCAGAGACCGTTTGAGCACTCATGGATCCCAAACCGTCTGGACAAACAAAAACTGTTTGGAACCATTTGGTCCCAAGACCGTTTGGAACCATTTGGTCTCAAGACCGTTTGGAGCCATTTAGTCCCAAGATTGTTTGGAGCCATACGGTCCCAAGACCGTTGGCCCTCAAAGACCGTATGATCACTGAATACCATTCGAATCCAGTAAGAGGAGACCAATCGGCGACTAACAGTTTCGAGACCGATTGGCGCCATACGGTCTCAAGACCAATAGGCCAGTCATTCCCAAGATCGTTTGCTCCAAACCGTTTGGATCAAGTTCATGCAAAAAACATGAAGATCCCATTCGAGCCTATAAATAGGACCACAAGGGTCCTCAATTGGCATCGGTTCTAGGACGCTGACAGGCTGCCTATACACAGGTCCGATCCAGATCTAGTTCCATCCACATCAGTTTCACTCCACCTACTGCTAGTGCTACAATCAAGGAGACCGAGAAGAGTAGGAAGACAGAGTGAGAGAGACTGTCTGGTCTATCTTGGCATCTCCCGTTTCATGTCTAGATCTACTCTGACATGATGTAGAAGACCGCATCATCTTCACCGAGATGCGACTACCTTCTGCACTGTGCTCATGGTGGATTTCTCTCTCTTTCTCATTCTTCTTGTTTCTCGCATCATGAGCGAGTAGTCTACTTTTATTGGGGTGCGGGGACTAGCCCCGCTGCCCAAGCAAACATGTTATTTTGTTAAACTCTCCATGGCAGTGTATATAACTTTTCATTTCACCATTAATCATTATGTTCGTAGTTAGATTAATTACTTGCTTCCATCTTTGTTCTTCCTATTTTGTAAGAACTTCTATATGTAGGATTGAATGTCGTTTAACAGGTTGACTCCCAAGCTAGAAATAAAATGGGATTCCTTGAGGTCGTAAGTGTATGATCCATGAGGGGACGAGCCATCTAACCTTAGGTGATGCTTCTGTGTACCTAACGCCTGTATAGGGGGTTCAAAGCCTTAGTTGGATTTTGTATCTTCTTATTAATCGTCGATGTTTGCTCATGTATTAATCGCCTGATTGCTTATCGATTAATGCGGTTGACTCCCAAACTAGAAATAGAATGGGATTTCTTCAAGGTCGTAAGTGTATGATCCGCGAGGGGACGAACCATCTAACCTTCAGTGACGCTTCTATGTGCCTAACGCCTGTATAGGGGCCCCACAACCTTCATTGTATTTCTGTATCTTCAGAGCCACAAGTAAGTGATCCGAACGGTGACAAGAAATCTGATGCCTAAGGTGATGCTTACGTGAACCTAATGCCGATATGGGGGGTTTTGCAGCATCTCTATTTGGATAGTTATATCTTTCTTGGATGTTTGATGTTCAGACATGTTTGTATGTGTAGCAGTGGTGAAACCCAATACCATCCCAACGATTCCATACCATTTGATCTAAATCCAACTTTAATTCACCCTTTACTTTCCTAAATTTAGTTTAATTAACCACAAACCAACCTATCGTTCTAAATATTAGTTTTACTTGAGCTAGATTCGACTAACAAAGATTCTTAAAAACATTGTCCTTTGGGTTTGATCCTTAACTATACTGCGATAAGACTCGTCCCCTTGCGGGTGGTATTATTGCACTTTGGTTTTGGTAAAAGGTCGGGGATTTCAACCCCGAGTGAGTTTGTTAGTGTGATAAATTCCCATGTCAAATTCTGGCACCGTTGTCGGGGACAACGGAATCAGTTATTCAAATCAAGATCTTTTGAGGCTAATCTAGAATTTTAATTTTCTTTTGATACAATCGATCATCTATTTGAATTTTGACTCTACTCTATGGTTCTCACTTTTGAAATTTTTCTATTTCAGGTACAACCCAAGGCATAGTGCATGCACCATTCGGATAGCCCCAGACTAACATCGAGTTTTGATCCTGAGATAGACAAAACTTTTCATCGTCAGATTAGAGAAAATCAAGCAAGGATGGATCAAGAAGAAGAAGTAGCCCAAAGGCTGGCTCAAGACATCAATGCACAGAGAGAGAGGCTCATGCAAGAACCCAGAGCTGCAGTCCAATAGGAAATTCTAGCAGCGCAAGCGGAAACACAAGCAGGTGAACTACAAAAGGACCTTAGAGAGTTCTCAATCCCAAAAGCTGCAAATGTTCATCATCCAGTACAACCTCCTCCCATTAACGCTCCTAATTTTTAGATAAGAGCGCATTGGATCACCCTGCTTCAGAACAACCCTTTCTATGGAAAACAAGGTGAAGATAGTCAAGAACATCTTCTAAGGTTTATTGATCTTTGTGCTATGACAAAGCAAAATGGAGTGTCCAATGATGCCATTAGACTCTGCCTCTTTAAATATTCCCTCGCTGATAGAGCCATAAGTTGGTACAATTCGTTGCAAAGTGAAATACCCATCACCACTTGGGAACAACTCCAAAATGTGTTTCTAGAGAAGTTCTACCCTCCATCTCTCACCTATGAAATTAGAGGGCGAATAAAAAATTTCACTCAAGTTCCTAGAGAAACCCTTGCTAAATCTTGGGATAGATACAAAGAGCTTCTACGCAAGTGTCCACACCATGGAATTCCTAAGAATCAACTCATCGAAATTTTCTATAGGGTATGGACAGCGATATCAAGAGATTCTTAGACTCCTCATCTGGAGGAAACTTCATGCGTCAAAGATTTGACAACGCATGGAGAGTCGTAACCCTTAGAGCAAAAATCAAGCCAATTGGGGAAGATCTATAGGTAAAGGAATATTGAAAGTAGCTATGGCCGAAGCTACTCCCGAGTACAAGTCTATCACTAAAACCTTAAAACTCTTAGTTGCCAAGCAAGACCATATTGAATCATCTCTTGCTGTGATTGGAAGAGGATGTTCGTCCACTCAACAACTAGAACAGGTCAGGTCTGCCACACTATTTTGTGAAGCATGTAAGGGCACATATCACTCCACTTTGGCATGCAATGTTCTCTATGATGTTGTTCTAAGAAATGTATGTGGTCAATGAGATAATAATCAAATGGAGAACCTGAATGCCATTAATACCATCCCTGGTCAAGGTTATTACAATCCGAATCAGAATAAGAATCATCCAAGATTTCAATATGGAAACCCCTCTGGAGCAGTAAACTCACATCAATTTGGTTCGAACAATCAGCCACGAGGCCCGCCAGGATTCTAATACAATCAACAACAGAATCTTGGAAATCAAGGAAATTTTAAGGGAAACTTTCAGAATAGGAACTTCAATAATTATCAAAACAATTAATTATCAGTACCAGAGTCTTAACCAAGTTCCTTATCAACAACAAGGACAACAAGCAAGTCCTGTATCACCTGATGACAAGTTAATAGCCATTGAAAAGATGTTGCAAACTCAGCAAACCATGATAGCTAACCAACAAGCCCAGCAAAAGGCTATTGAATCTCAACTAGCTCAACTCGCAGTTAGCATAAAGCCACCTGCTAGAGTTTTTGCTGGCCAACCTTAGAATAATCCTAAGCATCCTGAACAATTGAAGGCAGTCACCACCAGACCAGGAAAAGACTATTCCGATCCCCTTATCAAGACACATGTGGTTGTTACAGATGAAGATGAACCAATGATTGTCCAAGACTCAACAACACCAGAGTCTCAACCGAAAGAACCAGTAACTGCTGATAAGATAGACAAGGAAAGTCTTGAGAAACCTATTGATGAAGAAACTAAAACACCAGAACCTGATGTCCCTGTATACAAGCCTCGTATTCCTTTCCCTGCTCGTTTAAGGCAACCCAAGCTTGATACCCGATTCAATAAGTTTAAAGAATCTATGAAGAAACTTCATGTTGATATACCATTTTTGGATGCGTTGGCTGAGATACCAGCTTGGAAAAAATACTTAAAGTCACTCCTCACTAGGAAATATATAACTGAAGAATATGAGACAGTCAAGTTAGCTAAAACCACTTCAGATATCATCCAGAGTAAGATGCCAAAGAAATAGAAAGATCCAAGATCTTTTAAGATTTCCTGTCATATCGGTGATTCTTCATGCAAAAAAGGACTAGCAGATCTTGGTGCTAGCATCTCCATCATGCCACTCAGCCTTTGCAAAAGGCTAGGGTTTGCTGAACTTTTTCCGACTAGCATGACCATACAACTCACATACAATTAGATAAAAAGTCCCTTAGGAATTATTGAGGATGTACATGTCAAAGTAGGAAAAGATTCTTATGTTCCGTGTGAATTTGTCATAATGGACATAAAAGAGGATGCCAACTATCCTCTCATCTTTGGACATCCATTCCTTGCCACTGCAAGAGTTCTAATTGATGTTGAAGTAGGAACTTTTCTTCTCAGACTTGGTAAAGAAACTCTCGAATTCAAGGTTTTTGAAAGCATGAGAAGACAAGGTATGAAAGAAGAAGTTTATCAAATTGACTGCAATGAACAAATATCACTCCTCACACAAGAGGAATATGAACAAGATGATACTTTATAAGTGACTCTAACAAACCCCTCTACTGATAATTCCATCAGTGAAAAAGATAAAGAGTGTGTTCTTGACCTTGACACTGCCGAAGAAGATCCCGAAGCTACGTTTGAAAGACTCAAGGCTGTGGAAGCTACTGAAGGAACATGCAAAAAACTAGAGGCCCCCGAAATGAAGCCCCCACCTAAGGAACTGAAGTATGTGTTTCTTGACGATCTCAAGGTTTTCCTAGTTATTATAAATTCTGATCTAACATCCGAATAAGAAGATAAACTCCTAAAAGAATTAAAGGAAAGAAAGAAAGCCATCAGCTATAAAATGAGTGACCTCACTGGGGTTAGTCAAGCGTTGTATATGCACAAGATCCCTATGATGGAAGAACACAAGCCAACAGTTGAACACCAATGGAAACTGAATCCAAATATGAAGGAGGTAGTCTGTAAAGAGGTCATTAAACTGCTCACCATTGGAATTATCTATCCAATATCAGACTCACCATGGGTGAGCCCAGTGCATGTAGTCCCGAAGAAAGGTGGAATAACTGTAATATGAAATGAAAATGATGAACTCATCCCCACTCGAATAGTCATAGGGTGGAGGATGGACATTGATTATAGGAAGTTGAACAAGGCGACTCGAAAGGATCACTTTCCAATGCCTTTTCTTGATCAAGTATTAGAGCGGCTAGCTCATCAAGAGTATTTTTGTTATCTCGATGGTTACTCTGGATTCTATCAAATACCTATACATCCAGATGACTAGGAGAAAACTACTTTCACCTGCCCATTCAGAACATACACATTTAAAAGAATGTCATTCGGCCTCTGCAATGCACCTGCAACTTTCCAGCATTGCATGGCTGCCATATTTGTCGGTCTCACCAAAACCATTATGGAAGTTTTCATGGATGATTTTTCTGTGTACAGAGATTCATTCGATTCATGTCTAAAACACCTCTCCCTGGCCCTCAAACGATGTGAAGAAGCACATCTTGTGTTGAATTGGGAGAAGTGTCATTTCATGGTAAAGGAGGGCATTGTCCTGAGCCATAGGGTTAGTAATCGAGGTATTGAAGTAGATAAGGCCAAGATTGAAGTGATTTCTAAGCTCTCTACCCCTATCAATGTAAAGGAGGTTCGAGCATTCCTTGGTCATGCAGGATTCTATAGATGATTTATAAAGGACTTCTCAAAGATAACAAAGCCGATGCCAATTTTTTTACTAAAGGATGTCAAATTCAATTTTGATGAAGAATGTGTTAAAAGTTTCAATAAACTAAAACATTCCCTTGCTACTACACCCATCATCAGAGCTCCCAATTGGGACCACCCTTTTAAAATCATGTGTGATGTAAGCGATTATGCTGTAGGTGTTGTCTTGGGCCAATGTATAGAAAAGAAACATTATGTGATCTATTATGCATCGAAGACCCTCGAAGAAGCTCAAAGGAATTATGCTACTACTGAGAAAGAACTTTTGGAAGTCGTGTATGCCTTTGACAAGTTCAGATTGTACCTAATTGGTTCAAAAGTCATTGTCTACATATATCACACTGCCATTCGTTACCTTCTAGCAAAGAAAGATGCAAAACCCATGTTAATTAGATGGATTCTCCTATTGTAAGAGTTTGATCTAGAGATCAGAGATAAAAAGGGTACAGAGAATGTTGTAGCAGACCACCTCAGTCGCATCCACACTCTAGATACCGAGAAGATCCCGATTAATGATTCCCTTCCAGATGACCAACTAATGAAGGTCTCAGAAGCCACACTGTGGTACTCAGATTATGTGAACTATCTTGCTGCTGGGGTTATCCATCCTCAATGCACTGGAAATGCACTGAAGAAATTTATGCATGATGTGAAACAATACTAGTGGGATGAGCCGTACCTTTTCAGGCTGTGCTGATGGTCTATTCAGACGATGTATCGCCGAAAAAGAAGCTCAACCTATCTTGGAACAATGTCACTCAGGACCAGTGGGAGGACATATGAGCTCTAAAAAGACCGTCTTAAACATTTTGCAATGTGGATTCTTCTAGCCAACCATATCCAAAGATTCCTATGACTTTGTCCTATCATGTGACAAATGTCAAAGATCTAGAAATATAACAAAGAGAGATGAGATGCCACTGAATATGTGGCAAGAAGTAGAGATATTCAATGTTTGGGGGGTGGACTACATGGGTCCATTCCAATCTTCTAATGGATTTTCATACATCCTAGTCGCTGTTGATTATGTCTAGAAATGGGTTGAATCCATTCCTACAATCACTAGTGATTCCAAACAGGGCATCAAATTATTCAAAGATATTATTTTCCTCCGTTTTGGAGTTCCACGAACTGTGATATCTGACAGAGGGTCTCTTTTCTTTGAAAGAAGCTTTGAAGCATTACTGAGAAAGTATGGTGTAATGCACAAGGTAGCCTCGCCCTACCATCCAAAAACAAGTGGACAGTTAGAGGTTTCTAACCGTCAACTCAAGACTATTCTGAAAAAAACTGTAGGCCGCAATTGGAAGGATTGGTCAGTGAAAATCAACGACGCATTATGGGCCTATCGAACTGCTTATAAAACTCCCCTTGGGACTACATATTTTTGATTAATATATGGAAAGGCTTGCCACCTGCCGGTCAAAATGGAACACAAGGCATGATGGGCAATCAAACAACTTAATTTTGACATGAAGAAAGTGGGCCAAGCCAGGATTCTGCAACTCCAAGAGCTGGATGAACTCAGGATGACATCTTATGAGAATGCAGGAATCTACAAAGAACACACCAAACTTTGGCATGATGGTCATTTGAAAAGAAAGGACATACAAGTGGGAGACCAAGTTCTGCTATTCAACTCTAGGTTGAAGTTATTCCCAGGGAAACTCCGCTCTCGCTGGTCTGGACCATACATTGTCAAAAACATCTCCCCACATAGTTCTTTCTCTTTATGGAGTGAAAAGTCGGGCGAATTTGTGGCGAACGGTCAACATTTGAAAAGATATTTCACCACAAACGACATAAGCACCGAAGAAATAATAGATCTCTCCAATCCAAAGGAACCATCGTGAAACTGAAGACATCACATCGAGCCATCGACGTAAAACAAGGCGCTTGTCGGGAGGCAACCCGATAAATAAAATTCTTTTTAACTTTTTCTCAATTTTGTTTTTACTTTTTAGATAATTTTGCACCAAATGAGAATCACATCGTGACATTCTATTTTGAGTTCTAATTAATCTTCATTTTTGAAATTTTCATATGGAGGATACACGCTGATTAGAATGCAACCACATCCAGTGGTCCAAATGGCATGAACTTCCCCCTCCATCTCGGATTTAGAGTTTGCTCAGGACGAGCAAATTTCTAAGTTTGGGGTGGAGGGTGGGTGGTACGCATCTCACTTTCCACCTTCTCCCATCTAAATTAAGTTTTCATAGTCGCAATTTTGACCTAAATTTTCAAAAGCTTTCACAATTTTAAAAGTTTTCAAAAGAAATGTGAACAAATACTAGATGAATTTTTGACCTTTTTATTTCTCTATGCATTTTGAATCATTATACCCTCCTTATCCGAAATAGATTCTCAAAAGGACCTTATTCTAAAAATTAGCCTTTTGATTGAAATCATCTTGTGAAGCTTATGAATCCTAACATCATGATACTTATGCAAAAATGACAAGTGTCCGTCGAACTAATAGGGATCAAACACGTCGTGGTTCCAATCTGACTAGTGGAACAATAACATGGAATCCCCACCGGATCCTCATCAAGTCATTATCTGTGTAGAGTACGATAAAGAGAATGACCCGATGCACGGAATTGTAAATCAAGTCGCATTCTGATCTGAACTCTCTTCTACACTTCTTCCATCATCTTCGTACCCCTCCATCCATCAAAAAGAAACAAAAACAACCAAAATAGTGCCAAACCCTATGTTTGGGGGGGCACACCATTTCCCTCTTTATCCGCTTCTTCCATACCCCTCGCAAATTAATAGGGGCGTACCACCAAAAATGCAATCTCGAGATGAATAAAGGAGAGATTTGCACACAAAAAGATTCCAAAGTACACACAATAAGAAATGCAATCTCGAGTCGAATAGAGAAGAGTTTCGCACAAAAAAATACAATAAATGAAATTGCAAAAATAATAAAAATCTCAAGATTTACTTCTTCCTTCCATACCACCCTTCACTCCCTTTTTCTCCTAATGGCACAATTATTGCCTCCACTACCCTACAAACACCAGTATCAGATCAGGTGCACACTTGTTGTTCTGCTGGTATCTCTGGACTCTTACAAAACTCTTTGACATGCTTGTTGTTGGAAAAAGTGAAGAGGAGGTGATATTGGAAAGCGAACTCAGGAACGAAGATATGGTAAGATGTGTTCAATGGTCTCAGGAGGTTTAAATACTGAGTCATACTGAGCAGAAGGAAAACAATCGTGATGTGAAGATGAGGCAATCAAACGATTTCAAAGTATTCATTTGGTGACTGTTTCAGATTTTGTGTTACTCGAGGATGAGCAACTTTTAAGTTTGGGGTATTTTGATGAATGCATATTCATCAGGAATTTCAATTACCATCTTATGTCAAAGTCAACTCAATACATCTGAATTCAATTACTAAATATCAAAATGTGCAAATTTCTTAATTGATCCTATTATCATGATTTTAACTGAATTTATGTTGATTTGATGTAGGTCTTGATGAGGTTGAACAAACAACTGGGACCCACCTTCCACTCAACCTTGGTTCTGACCAATCGGTTTGACTAAACGGTCTCACCATTCAGTCTCACCATTTGGTTTCATCCATTCGGTCTCAAGACCATATGGGTGACCTCTACCCCATGACCGTTTGGGCCTCACTCTTTTCCAAAACCGTTTGGTGTCACTGACATTCAAGACCCTTTTACGTCGGGAAGTTGAAACTATTTGGGTATCTTGACAACAATGGCACATGCTTCCCCTCTTCTTCGTCCTTGGTTCCCACCTGCAAACCCTAGCTCGCTGCAGCAACATCGCCTTCCACCACCATCATTAGATGTGACCTAACTCGACCTACAACAACTCTGATGGTGTTGCTTTCCTCAAACCAACAGCCTTGACACTCCCGTCGTCCACCCTTACCACCGCCGTTGCCCAGTGACCGGACTCAAGACCGAACGAGAAGTGATGACCGCTCGATGATCAGAGATTGTAGAGACCGTTTGGGCACTCAGGGATCCCAAACTGCCTGGACAAACGAAAACCGTTTGGAACCATTTGGTCCCAAGACCGTTTGGAACCATTCGGTCCCAAGACTGTTTGGAACCATTCGGTCCCAAGACCGTTTGGAGCCATTCAGTTCCAAAATCATTAGGAGCCATACGGTCCCAAGAACGTTGGCCCTCAAAGACCGTATGATCACTGAAGAGCATTCGAATCCAGCAAGAGGAGACCGGTTGGAGACTAACGGTTTCAAGAACAATTGGTGCCACACGGTCTCAAGACCGATAGGCCAGTCATTCCCAAGACCGTTTGCTCCAAACCGTTTGGAGTAGGTTCAAGCAGAAAACGTGAAGACCCCATCTGAGCCTATAAATAGGACTGCAACGGTCCTCAATTGGCATCGGTTCCGGGACACAAACAGGCTGCCTGTACACAGGTCCGATCCAGATCCAGTTCCATCCATGCCAGTTTCACTCCACCTACTGCCAATGTTGCAATCAAGGAGACTGAGAAGAGCAGGAAGACAGAGTGAGAGAGACTGTCCAGTATGTCTTGGTGTCTCCTTTTTCGAGTCCAGATCTACTCTGACATGACGTAGAAGACTGCATCACCTTCACCAAGCTGCGACTACCTTCTGCACCGTGCTCATGGAGGATTTCTCTCTCTTTCTCACTCTTCTTGTTTCTCACATCATCAATGAGTGTCCACTTTCACTGGGGTGTGGGGACTAGCCCCGCTGCCCAAGCAAACATGTTCTTTTGTTAAAATCTCCATGGCAGTGTATATAACTTTTCATTTCACTATTAATCGTTATGTTCGTAGTTAGATTAATTGCTTGCTTCCATCTTTGTTCTTCCTATGTTGTGAGAACTTCTATATGTAGGATTGAATGTCATTTAACAGGTTGACTCCCAAACTAGAAATAGAATGGGATTCCTTGAGGTTGTAAGGGTATAATCCATGAGGGGACGGGCCATCTAGCATTCGATGACGCTTATGTGTACCTAACGCTTGTATAAGGGGTTCACAACCTTAGTTGGATTTTGTATCTTCTTGTTAATCGCCGATGTTTTCTCGTTTATTAATCGTGTGCTTGCTTATTGATTAACGTGGTTGAATCCCAAACTAGAAATAGAATGCGATTTGTTCAAGGTCGTAAGTGTATGATCCGCGAGGGGAAGAGCCATCTAACCTTCAGTGACGCTTCGGTGTGCCTAACGCCTGTATTGGGGGCCCACAACCTTCGTTGAATTTTTGTATCTTCGGATCCGTAAGTAAGTATCCTAACGGTGATGAGACATCTGATGCCTAAGGTGATGCTTACGCGAACCTAACGCCCATATGGGGGGTTTTGCAACAGCTCTATTTGGATAGTTATATCTTGCCTGGATGTTTGATGTTCAGACGTGTTTGTATGTGTAGCGGTGGTGAAACCCGATACCATCCCAGCGATTCCATACCATTTGATCTAATCCAACTTTAGTTCACCCTTTACTTTCCTACATTTAGTTTAATTAACCACAAACCAACCTATCATTCTAAATATTAGTTTTACTTGTGCTAGATTCGACTAACAAAGATTCTTAAAAACGTTGTCCTTTGGGTTCGATCCTTAACTATACTGTGATAAGACTTGTCTTCTTACGGGTGGTATTATTGAACTTTGGTTTTGGTAAAAGCTTGGGGATTTCAACCCTGAGTGAGTTTGTTAGTGCGATAAATTCCCACGTCACACCTCATCTCCACCCTCCTTCCCTCCTCCATGTATATAAACCCTCTGCTCTCCATGCAAGTGAACCTTTTAGCATTCGTTCTTCCTCCATCTCTTTTGCTCATCCTTGGATCTTGGTGGATCAAGGAGAGTTGCGTTGATGTGAGAGTTATACATTATCCATATTTTGATAATGACTTAACCATTCCATTCATATGTATCTAATATGTTTTTTAAGATTGATTTCAGACATTAGGTACATGAAAAGGATCAAATTCATCAAGCCCTAGCTTTTCCCAGTTCAAATGAAAAGCAATGCAAATGTACTTTTGTGGAAAACACTCCAAACCACCTTAGAATACTTTTGTAATCATTTGCATTGATGATATGACTTTTAACTAAGATGAGAAAAAATCAAGGGAACTTAATTCCATCATTTGATCACTTAAAATCATTTTGGAAAATTTGTCACAACAACTTAATCAGTCAAATTTGGATCTCGACCGATCTGTTATGGATTTTTGGAAATGGTTGCATCAGTCGAGTTGTAAACTCACAGATTTCGACTGACCAACTTTTTGACCAAACCTAATTTCAGCTGGTCGGTCGAGTTACCCTAGGACAAACTTAACTAACAGTTTGAAAACTGGCTTTTTTAGATAGTGGATAGGTCGAGTTACCTTTTTTGAAACTCAAATAAATGCACTATATGGAAAACATAGAAAAACTGATTCCAACTGGTGGAGAGTTGTTAGAAAAAAAATAGATCTGTTGCAAGTTGTAAAATAGCTATTTTTTGTTCTTAAGTGATCCCACACTCAAAGAAACACCCCCAACTATATATAGGACCTCTTGGAGTTCATTCCAAGGTTGCTCATTCATGCTATTCTTGGTACTTGCTATAGTTGAGTGTTCTATAACCCTTTGATCCCCTTTCTCTCTTTCATTTACAAAGAATTTTATGATTATGAGTGAGTTAGGCTTGTTTTAAGAGAGCTACCCCATTGTTACCTTGTAAAGCTATCCATCTTCCCACTTACCAATCCCATTTCTCAAAGAGCAAAGGATGAAGTGATCTTCTCCAACTGAAGGAAGAGTTGTTGTTCTTCTTTAAGGTTTAATAAGGTGTGAAGATCTTCTCCAAGTGAAGGAGAAGAACAAGGCAGAAGATCCAAGGAGCTTGGTGGGTAAATCCTCAGTTGCAAGGAGGAGATGTCCTAGGAGAAGGATTTGAGCTTCTTGCAAGAGTGGGTAAGACCTGTTGTGAGGTAGAAGACTAGCTCTTGGATAGGCAAGCCCTTGGATGTAAGGTGGTCTTCTTGTATGTCTTATAATGGAATTTAAGTATACATGGGTTTCAAAGTCCTATAGGTTGACCTCTCTAGGTAGAGGATTGATAGTCTCCTAGTTTGGATATTAGAACCACTCTAAATACCTTGTCTAAGTGTTTGTTTCAATCTCTCTCATCCTTTCTATGCTTGTATATATAGGACCTCAAATTCAATTTTAGCATTTGGTTTCACTTGATATAATTTGAAGGTCTAACTATTCTTGTGCAAGTTTTGAAGCTCTATTCACCCTCCTCTAGAGCCCTTGATCCAACAAGTGGTTTCAAAGAAAGGATCTTCTCCAACAAATCTCCTATGAGATGATAAGATGGGTTAGAACCTATTTGGTTCCCCCAACCTAGAGGGAGGCTTCTCCATGCGCCCCTCCGTCTTTGACGACACCAACTTCCTCTATTGGAAGAGGCGGATGCAATTTTACATTCAAGGGATGAACTTTGATATGTGGAAAGTGATGATTGCACCTACAAGGAACTGGCCAAAGTTGTATCAACTTGGGATGAAGAAGCTCTAAAGAATGCACAACTCAATGCCAAAGTAGTTAGTATCCTCTATGCAGCCCTCACTCCATCTGAGTTCAACCGCATCTCCTCATGGGATACAACCTATGATATATGGGTCAAGTTGTGCATCACTTATGAAGGCATAAAGCAAGTGAAGGAGGCAAAGATCTACATGTTGGACATCCTCCTAGAGAAATTCAAGATGGAGAAGAAAGAAGGAGTTGCCATGATGTATTCAAGACTCAGCATCATCATCAATGACCTATCTGCATTGGGATACACTTTGGATAGAGGAGCAATGTTACAACCCCAAATTTTGGGTTCCTTTGGTGAGAAATGTAATTTCTCATTTTAAAGATATTGGGACAAATGATGATATATTTTGTGTTGAATAAATGAGTTATGTTGAAAATAGCCTTGTTGTTTGATTTGTGGGCTTTATTGGCTATTGGGCCCAATAACAAGGAAATTCAATTAATTAATGAATAATTGAGTTGTGGAGAAAAGAGAGAAAAAGGTAGAAACCTCTAGAAGGCAAATCCAAGGAGGGATTTCGTGCCTCTTGGGTTCCTTGGGTACCAAGGAGTCCAAAGTTTCTTAAATAGAGCAATAAGAAAAGAAGAGATCTATTAAGTATTTCTTTATTAAGAAAGAAATTACAAATAATGATAAAATGGGAAAATAAATGAAAATAGGTATATTTTTGAGTTATCCTTAGTGGATTTTTGTATCCCAAGGATTCCTAATACTAAAAGGACTTCCAATGGGAATATAGAGGAGAGATAAAGAGAAATCCTTAAAAAGGAAATTAAAAAGGAAAAGAAATTGATTAATAAAAGGGAAATATGAGAATTGACTATTAAAAGAAGATAATGCTAAACTAATATTCCCCAATATGGGAATTCATGCCTTTGGGTTTCCTTGAGGTCCAAGGGACCCAAATTATTGAGATAAAGGCAAAAGAAATAAGTATATGAATTAATTGGGAATATTTAATAAGAAAACTTGGGAGAGAAGAAATCCTTTTCATACATTGCTTTTTGCTTCCCAATTTTCGTATAAAGATAGAGAATATTAAAAGGAACTTTCCTTTAAAATTTAAGACCAATCAGAGTTATGGATTGAGATATATTAATTTTGCAAGATATAGCCAATTTGGGAATTTTCCTGAATTAAAAAAAAATGGGGATTTGCTTTCCTTTGAACGCGAGCAATCCAGCCCATCGGATCTTGATCCAACGGTGACCGCTCATCGTCTAAGTCCCACTGGGACTAGGATTCTAATGGTTACAGGTTGATTTTGCGATCCTTGTTTCTCGCGATCCATTGATCATGCCAGCTGGATTTCGGTTCCATTGAATTCAGGAGAAGGAATCGCGAATATTCCATCCTGGTTTCTCCGGGTTTCATCGCCAAACAGAGAAACGCCCAACTGGGCAGGTCTCTGCCTCGACCCTATAAATAAGGGAGGGTGATAGGGGGCACCGGCATCACCTCTTGATAGCCCAAACTCTGCAGACGGAAGTGAGGAGTACGCCCGTGCATTCAATTGCTGGATTCGTGTCGACCTGTACTCTCAACTTCGCAGAGGTCATCGCCGGAGTCCGGCAGGTGGTGGACGGCCTTGGTGTGTTGCAGCAAGCGATTGGCAACGCCAACCAGTCCGAGTGAAGGCGGCGTAACTATCTGAACCATCGGCGCGAGCAAAGGCACCCTGAAGCCCAGAGTCAACCTTCCGGTTGACCGCACCATTGCTGTACCTCGCGCGAGGTCAAGGAAGAAGACGGAGTGGTATTTTACCACTCTGCCCTCCGCGTCCCCTTAAACCGGTAAGGACACTCCTGCCCTTTTCCTTATTTTGAGCGCTGTTTAGCGGAGTGCGCGATCATGGCCGCTGGATCCTGAGTGGACCACCAGACCATTGATCGTGCGGTCCGCGTTTTTCGTAAATTAGTTAATAATTGGATAAAGACTATTTTTCTTAGAAAAATTATAACTGGAGCTAGGAAGCTCAAATTGAAAAACTCAATACATGAAAAATGATCAGAAAGATATGAGGGATTTAAATTTTTTTTTTGAGACCTTGAATCTGACTCGTTTTGTAAAAGTGTATTTCTAGAATAGAAAAAGGGTTAATTTGTGGATAAAAACCCTAATTGTTGATAAAAAAGGTAATTAGTCTTGCAATTAAGATAATTCGAAGATGGTTAACTTATTTTCTGTTTTAGATAATTATTAACCTGTTTTGATGATAGAATTACAAGTTTAGGGTTTATGTGGATTTAAAAGGTTGGAAACCCTAATTTAGAAAAAGAAATGATAAAGTAATTCAAAATTAGGGTTTAATGGACTAAGTCTGATCTTAGGAATCCTAATGGATGATAAAGCAAGAAAATTAGGTTTTGATGTATAATTTGATAAAAATAAGGTGAAAGCAATAAAAAGGAAATAAAACCCTAATAATGGTCAAAACCCTAAAAAGGGCAAATAACCTAGGAAACCCTTAGAATTATTGAATCATAATGACATGATTAATAATAGAGGAATTAAATGCCTTTTTCAAGGGCTTGTGTGTGTGCTTGCTTGATTTCCTAGTTGATTAAGTTAATTCTGCATTCAAGCCTACATAACAGGTATGTGGTTACGCTTATGACTAACTGATGTAGTTTTCCGGGATTTTGTCGATGTTTTCATCATGAACTGAATTAAACTGTTGGATGTTTTAATTCTAGCCAATTATAAAGTGAATATGATTATCACATAAGAAGTTATTCCTACTAGCTCAGATCTCAGTCCCTCCTGTAGTTTGATGGGTGACCTAGTAAAAGGCTACCAATGGGGTAGGCCATCAGGTCCGTAAATGACTTAGTAAATGGCTACCAAGGAGGTAGGTCCATCAAGTCATATCGAGTTAGAGATTGGACTTCCTACGGGGAGTGCCATGCAACTCAACCCTAGATATTGGTCTACCTGCCAGGTAGGATCATGCAGGGTATAATGAAGATCCACCAAGTGAGAATGGTGGTATCCATGTCCACTACAGGGACACTACAGGGATAAGGAATAGGAAGGGATTGAGTAGTACTGCTTAAAATGTAATTTGAATGTTTAATGATAATTGGTTACCTACATTGTTACTATAGTTGAACCAATTTTTGTGATTCCCCACATACCAGCTTTGTGCTGATCGTGTTTTTGTTTGTCGGCGTTTTAGGTATAAACCCTAAAGGAACAAACAGTAAATTGTCACATTGCAAAAATAAAAAGTAAAGTGCCAGGAGGATTAGATAGAGTAGATTCAAGCAGTGGATACTTAGAATCTCCAAGTTTTTCAAAGGTAAACAAAGTTTAATTTTTCCTGCCAATATTCAGTTTAGTAGTAGAATTTTATAATTATCATTGATTATTTGTTGAACCTTTGATCCTGTAATTGGTTAATGATTCCGACCTTCCGGTCTCCCTTAATTGGGGGTTACCGAGAGGCGTGGTCGTTACAAGCAATCAATTCAAAGATCCTAAGGTCTCTTTCAAAGAGATGGGGGTTAAAGGTGACATCCATCGAAGAAGTAAGAAGTCTTGTGATCTTCCAACTGAGGAGCTTATTGGCAATCTACAAGCTCATGAGCCAAGACTTGACAAGAAAGAAGAGGAGGCAAAGTAAGAAGAAAAAGAATCAAGGAGGATCAAAGATAGTGCCTTCAAAGCTCAAGTGGAGGCTCTTATCCTTCAAAAACAACTTGCTTTTTGGACCTCTCCCTCCTCCTCTAGTGAAGATGATGACCCTAGTGAGCATGAGCCAACTTCTCCAAGGGAAAACACTTCAAAGGAAAGAAATCATCTTCATCTACTCCGAGGTGCTACAAATGTGGTAAAAAGGACACTACAAGAGTGAATGTCCTAAGGATAGAAAACCACACCACAATAGAAGCTCCAAGAAGGAGGAAGAGTATTATAAAGATAGAAAATATAATAGGAAGGATAAGGAGAGGAGGCACAAAGACGTAGCTCATGCAACTTGGGAAGGATCATTCTCAAGTGGCTCAAGCTCCGATGAAGATGGAGAATGCCACCTTGCACTCATGGCCTTGACAAGTGAAGATATTGGTGAGGTAAGTGAGGTAAGTTTGCATGAGTTATCTAAAGAAACTCTAATTTCATGCTTAATTCTACCTTTCTTCTTATTCAATATGTAAATCTAAAAAGAATAGGTTGGGTAAAATAATTGGTGACTTATATGCTAAACTTGATATTCTTGAGAAAAATGAGAAAATTCATCTTGAGAGCATTGATTCCTTGCAAGGACAATTTATTCATCTTGAGCTCCAATATAATGGATTTAAGTAGAGAATGTTTTTTATCTTAAGAATATTGCATCTCTTAAGGAAGATAACCAAAAGTGCCTTAATGAGCTTGAGTTACTTAAAATTGAAAATGCTAAACTTAAGCTTATTAGTGATGCTTGTAGAGATGAGAGATATTCCTACCACAAAGAAATTCAGTTGCTTAAATATGAAAATTCTAGGTTACTTGGTCAAGTTAATGATTTTATATTCTAGTCCTATTTTTCCTAGTAATTATGTTGCTTCTATTACTTTGAAAAATATTCTTATTTGACTAAAGTCCTATGTTTAGAGGCCAACCTTTTACATGATAGAGATGATATTGCTAGTTTTTCTAGTACTATTATCTCTCTTACTAATGACGATCATAGACTTAGAGCCTCTCTATAGAAATTCCTCATAGGGAAGAACTCCCTAAATGAAATAATTCGTCACTCTACCAAAGAAAGTGGTACTAGTGGTTTTGGATTTGTAGGGGGGGGGCTCTTAGGGCAAGAGTAAGGCCTAAGGTAAGAAAAAGAGTAAAGAAACTCCTCTTTTCATTGGAGAGTCTTATGGCTCGAAGAATCATATGATTTGCTCTCATTGCAAAAGTGATGATCATTATTCTACTTATTTTCTGTACAAGCCTAAGGGGACCAACCCAAAGATGAAATGGGTTCCAAAGGTAACACCAGATCTCAAAGTTTGAGTTGGGAAGCGACATTCTGCTTTCTTGTAGGGAAAAGGAAAATGGATTGTTGATAGCGGATGAGAAAAGCACATGACAGGTGATATAAGCCATTTAAACAATTAAACAAAGAAGAAAAGAGGTTCAGTTACTTTTGGGGACAACAAGAAAGGTAAGGTAAAAGGTGAGGGTGATGTCGGTGAATCCTTGTGTATCAAGAATTTTCTCTTTGTGGATGGCCTACATCACAATTTAATAAGTGTTAGTCAATTATGTGATAATGGTTACCATGTGTTATTTACTTCTTTTGAATGCTTGCTCCTAGATTCTCTCACCTACAATGTCATATATAAGGGAACTAGGAATGGTAATCTTTATGTAATTTTGCTTGACTCTATTAGGCCTATTGTTGGTAGATGCCTTGTAGTCAATTCGAATGATATTTCTCTTTGGAATTGTTGGCTAGGTCATGTAAATATGTATCAATTGAAGAATTTAAGCAAAAAGGACTTGGTCAAGGGACTTCCAAAATTGGATTTTGAAAAGGATGGGGAATTCCAACCTTGTACCCAAAGAAATCAAACCAAGTCCTCCTTCAAATCCAAAGGAGTCCTTCATACCAAGTGATCTCTTGAACATCTCCATATTGGTCTATTTGGATCTATGAGAGCTCAATCGCTTTGTGGTTTCAAGTATTGTCTTGTTATTGTTGATGATTTCTCTCGATATACTTAGATATTCTTTCTCATTTCTAAGAGCAATAATCTTGATGTTTTCTCTATTTTTTCAAATGAATTGAAAATGAATCTTCTTGTTAGATTTTTTCCATCTGTAGTGATCGTGTGGGAGAATTTGAAAATCATCTTTTTGAACATTTTTGTGAAGAGACGGGTTATGCACACAACTTTTCTTCACCTCGAACACCTCAACAAAATGGGGTTGTAGAGAGGAAGAACATGTCACTACATGAAATGGATAGGACCATGATTTTAGAGTATGACACTCCAAATAAGTTTTGGGCCACAGCCGTTAGTACCTCATGTTTTGTGCAAAATCGAGTTTTCACACATCCCTCTTTAAAGAAAACCCCCTATGAGCTATGGCGTGGTAGGAAGCCTTCTATCGAGTATTTTCACATTTTTGGGTGCCCTTTTTTTGTCTTGAACACGAAATATTCTTTTGACAAGTTTGATCTGAAATCATACAAGGCTTTCTTGCTTGGCTATAGCACTACTAGCAAGTCTTATAGAGTGTATAATGTTGATCTATATAAAGTAGAAGAATCTATTAATGCCAAATTTATTGAGACTAACCCCTCTGTTTCCAAGGATATTGTTAATGATGATGTTGCAGATGAGGTAGTTCCTATATTAAAAGAACTCAACATCACCCAAAAAGGAAAAGAGGTGGCAACATAAGAAGAAGAGATTGATGAAGAAAAGAAGGATCCAATTCTCCACTTTGCAAAGAATCATCCTAAAGAACTAATCATAGGTGATCCCTTTGAAAGAGTGAAGGCACGGGATGCTTAAAACAAAGAACAAGCCAACAACACCTTCATCCCACAACTCAAGGCAAAGAACATCAAAGAAGCTCTTGGGGATGATGAATGGATCCTAGCCATGCAGGAAGAACTGGAGCAATTTGAAAAGAACAAAGTGCGGAATCTTGTGCCAAGACCATATGATTTAAAGATCATTAGAACCAAGTGGTTCTACCACAACGAGCTAGATGAAAGCAGCAAGGTGGTAAGAAACAAAACAAGGTTAGTGTCTCAAGGCTACAATCAACAAGGAGGTATAGATTTTGATGAAACTTATACACCTATAGCTAGGCTTGAGTCAATTAGAATGTTTTTTGTTTTTTCTAGTTACAATAATTTCCTTCTATATCAAATGGATGTTAAAAGTGTGTTTTTGAATAGTACAATTGAGGAGGAATTGTATGATGCACAACCTCCAGGCTTTAAACATGATAGTTTACCTAACCATGTTTATCTATTGTAAAATGAGCTCTATGGCCGCACCTCGATCATGGTATGAAAAATTAAAGAACTTTTTGTTAGATAATGGGTATATCATGGGCAAAGTAGATTCTACCTTGTTTCTTAAACACACTTATAACAATTTTCTTATCATTCAAATTTATGTTGATGATATCATTTTTGGCAGAATTAATCTTGATCTTTTCAAGGATTTGAGTGATCTTATGCAGAGTGAGTTTGAGATGAGCATGATGGGTGAGATTACTTTCTTCCTTGGTTTTCAAATCAAGAAAACTAAATATAGGAACTTCATCAACCAAGGCAAGTACACAAGTGAGCTACTCAAGCACTTCGGGATGGAGAACACCAAGCCGATGGACACTCCCATGTCCAACACTGCCAAACTTGATATAGATGAAGAAGGTGAGAAAGTGGATGAGAAGCTCTATGAGGTATGATTTGAAGTTTACTTTATTTAACTTCCTGTAGACCTGACATAATGTTTATTGTTATCTTGTGTGCTCTCTTTCAATCAAATGCCAAGAAATCACACCTTATATCTTTTAAGAGGATTTTAAGGTACTTAGCCAAAACTAAAAATCCTACACTATGGTATCCTAAGTCAAGGGACTTTACTCTTACTACTTATAGTGATGTTGATTATGTAGGATGTTTTATTGATAGAAAGTGCACAAGTGGCACTTTCTTTCTCCTAGGACCATGCTTGGTGTCTGGGTTTTCCAAGAAATATAGCACAATGGCTCTATCAACTCTGAGGCTGAATACATTGCAACCAGAAGTTGTTATGTCCAAGTTATTTGGATGAAGCAAATAATCCAAGACTTTAATATTTATTTTGATGCTTCTCCTATCTTTTGTGACAATACTAGTGTAATCAAGTTATCTTACAATCCTATATTGAATAGTAGAGCCAAGCATATAGAGGCTCATTATCATTTTCTTTGTGATCACATTGCCAAGAAGGATATTTATACCACGCATGTGGATACTGAAAATCAGTTGGTGGACTTTTTCTTACTAAACCTCTAGCTAGGGAGAAATTTCATTTTATCTAATCTAAACTGCTCACTGCTTTAGATGCATCTGATCTTCCTTCTAGCTCATTGCTATCTATCCTATATGCTTTGTTGATGTCTTGATCACCTTGCTTTCTAAAGTGCTAAAATTTTCATGTTCTTATGCCTTGTTTTTCGCTTGTTTTGGGTATTTTTTGCAAATGCTTGTTTTATCACAAATTAGTACCCAATGATGAGTGATATGTGCCTACGTATGTCTAAAATGCAAAATGGAGCAGAAAAATAAATTTAATTAGCACGCAATGTCTAGAAACTAAGATTTCTAAAGTTGGGACAAAAATTTTGTCGGTGGAGTTGCCAATTTGACTGATTGGTGGCCGAGGGCTATTGTAAAAAGCCATTCGGTTAAGTTTCTTTCTCATAGAACTCGACCGATGGCTAAGATTGACCAAATCTTAAGTAGGGTTCGACCAACTATTCTCCCTCTCAACTAGAGAAAAGTCAAATGATCTTCCTCCAGCTCTCTCAAGCTCTCAACCCTAGCCCTGACATTCCCTCTACTATCCCTAGTCAACCTTCGTTTGACCAACCTAGCACCCTTTCCTATCTTCCCGAGGTGGTTAGACAATCCTTGATGGTGTTTCTCTCATGTTTGATCTCTCTATCTTCTCCTTTTTGCCTCCATGGCTTCAAATTTAAGAAAGAGGGCTGCACCTTCTAGAGAACCATCATCTTCCTCCAACTCTCACCTCATACCATTCGATGACACCTTCTTTGTTTCTAATGAAGATCTGAATAGGTACAAGGATCTTGTGACGACACCCGCCATCATTTAAGATAACAAGCGTCGTCAGCTGTAACAAAACATTGCAGAAGCGAATCATTTGCAGTGGATTAGCAAAAATCACTAAAAATTAAAACCATTTGCAAAGAGATCCATTCACAGGAAAACTCTTTCATTCAGAACCAAAGTAAAAATTTACATCCTGGTTCATATATACATCTCATGTACTATTACTTCTTGAGGAATACAAACATCAACTACTCTGTCTTAACTGTACACAGGTAGTATAAAACCCTCGAGGCTTAAAGCCAAAATCTCAGATCGAATCTTCAAAACATTACTCCTAGGACCAGAGAGTACAGAGACGACTCATAGGACTATCTATATACAACTTGACAGCTCATATCCCCACCTGGGATTTACTGCTGTCCCTGCTACTGCTGCTGCTGCTCTTCCTCTGTAATAGGTTCTTTGCCTTTTCGTCGGCGGTTACCTAAAAATGTTGATCCCACAGGGATGAGACAATATGTAAATTGCCCCAGCGAGAGATATAACTCTCCGCCGAAAACATTGTTATTGCAGTTCAATGGAAATAAACTGAACAATTGAATCATATGTAATCAACAGCAGATAACTCAATATCTATGCAGTTTAGAGCAACATTCTTATGCAAGAATATAACTTGATTAAGCATCATGTCTCTATTCAATAAAGAATTGAATAACACAGATAACATTTATGCATTTAGATCATGCTAAGCAGGATAACATCAACCGGTGATTCTCGTATTTCAAAACTTATGCAAATACGCTACTCGGCGGATTACGTTTTACAAACATAACTTAAGCTCTGAGGAGATGAGGTATACCGCTCATACTCCAACCGACCACTTTTAGGAGTCGAAATCGGTACCATACAAAGTCATTAGAAGAGCCGGCTTCCATGACCTCTCACGTCCTGGTCAGTGCGGGACCACATGCAGGACATCTTGTGTCTCTGCTAAAATAGCTTTCCAGGGTATACTGGCAACTTCGCTACAGAGTTACAGCCGCAACTGTACTCTCGTCGGCAGTCGAGAGATTTCATGTTTATCTCTGTTGACCCGACATAATTTGGGGGAATAGTGAAACATCCAACCCAATGTCAGGAGATTCGTGATACATCCAACCTGACAACGTGAGTAATTGAGAGGTTTTTTATTAACCTTTCCTCAATTCCCTCACACAGACGTAAGGATATTTTCGCCTATTTACCCCCGTATATTAAAAAATATATGAATTCCAAGAGATCCCTTAGGAAAACCTGTTTCACCATCACCTGCTTCTGACGATGATGGATCTATGGTCAGAGCAATTCATGAATAGATTTCACTTGAATAATTAAGTACATTATCGTATTCTTTTAGCATCAATCAAGTTCTCAATCATAACTTATTAACACAATGCTATAATGAAACATGTACTTATTTTCAGCAATATACTTCTTAATCTCTGTAAGACATTGGGATCTTAATCCCTCTTTTCAACACAATAACCATGTAATCCTGGGTATTCAAACCCTTAGCTCATTACCTAAGAACTGTTACCTTTTTCTCAGGTAACTAACACCTTTAGGTCATCTGACCAAGGTAAGTATGATACTTGCTACACAAGCATCCATCCTGGCACTTGAGGCCCATTAACTCTCTTGCTACCTCTTACCAGGCAACAAGGTATATTATGGCACACAAGGCCCAATAAACAATTCAATTTAATAACACATCATAGCTCATACCTGGCTATGCCCATCATCTCATGATACCTGCATGGTTAGCACATATGATAGTAGTACATCAATTATCTATCAACACCATGCAAAACAAATGTATCATTATTTCAAGGGTATCACCCTTATTCCTTTATTAGGATTAGGGTTTCCTATCACATATCTCATGTATCCTTCATCCAATTATATTGGACTTATAACACATCAAGGTATACGACCATATTAGGTCACTTTCAAATCATCTCTAAGTCAATTATAGAGCACCACGACCTTGCTACATTAAATCACCTCATGAATCATATTCAAGTATGAATTCTATTCTTTCATTAGGGATTAGGGTTTCACATACCATATCCCTTCTTTAGAATAGGGATTGCATATAGCATCACCCTTCATTAGGGTTTCATATCACATTGCCCATAACTAGGGTTTACTAATCATTCCCAATTAGGGTTTCTCATAGAATCACCCTCAATTAGAGATTCACATGGATACACCTTCAATTAGGGTTTCATATAGATACACCCTCAACTAGGGTTTCACATGGATACACCCTCAATTAGGGTTTACTATTCATCCTAATTAGTGATTTCATATGTAGACAACCTCTTATTAGGGTTATACATGGAATCAACCTCAATTAGGGTTTACATCATGTATTGGATCCATGCATTTGTTATGCGTTATTGATTAGTACCATTAAGGGTATCTCTCACCTAATTACATTAGGTTTCCAAAAAGGTTTGATCAATTGGACCTTCAATAACATGAGGTATCCAATTGAATTAGGGTTTCCAATGTTGATTCCTTCAATTATTGAATTCATGGAACCAATCATCAATTGGACCTATGCTCATACTTTAATTGAGTTAAATAGGTCATCCTTCAACTGATTTGACCCTCAATTGACCCTCAATTGGTCATCAATTAGGGTTTGAATCAATTGACTTAGGGTTTGGAATCGATGATCCTTCAATACTAATCAATGTAAGACTAGTTGCTTTGAAACCATTGAACCATCAACCAAATTGGGTATGACCTGACCCCAAACGGTCTTGAGGTCGTTTGGATGACCTCCAAACTGTCTTGAGACCGTTTGCCCATCATATCAATCAAATCCAAGCCATCCAATTAAGGTTTGGATCATTGAATTGATCACCAAATCAGCAATTGATTACACTTCAACTTAGTGACATTGGATCTTCAATTGCTTAACCATACTCAACCCTAGACCTCCAAACGGTCTTGGGTGACCCCCAAACGGTCTTGAGAACGTTTGGATGATCTCCAAACGGTCTTGAGACCGTTTGGCCCATCCATCCTTTGGATTCTAGTGAAAAATCATCAAGGATTGGTCTATCGAGTTGATCAACAATTCAGCACTTAACTGCAATATGATTGGTACCTTTGGACCTTCAATTGATCAAATATACTTGACCCCAGACCTCGAAACGGTATTGGGGTGACCCCCAAACGGTCTTGAGACCGTTTGGGTGATCTCCAAACGGTCTTGAAACCGTTTGGGCTAATCAACCCAAAATCTCAAATTAACTCATTGGAATTTCAGCACTAATTCCAATTAGGGTTTACCTAATTGAATAGCCTTCAACTCACGATTCCTTGGGATTTAATCCCTCATATTTGGTGAGTCATTAGACCACATCATTAGGAACAGTAATCCCAAACGGTCAACGCTTTGTCAACGCACTCAAATGGGTTTGAAACCGTTTTCTAAACTAGGTCAAATAAATCAGGTTGAAAATCAGCACTTAATTCAATTAGATTTCCCTAATTGATTAGCCTTCAACCTATGATTACTTTCGAGTTAACCCCTCAAATTTGGAGGGTTATCAGCCTACATAATTATGAACAGGAATCCCAAACGGTCAACGCTTGGTCAAATCACTCAAACGGTTTTGAAACCGTTTTCCCAAACAGGTCAAGTTAGTCAGGTTGAAAATCAGCATTTAATTCAATTCGATTTGCCTAATTGATTGGCCTTCAACTTACGATTTCTTTAGAGTTAACCACTAAAATTTGGTGGGTAATTATACTAAATAATTAGGAACAAAATTACCAAACGGTCAACGCTTTGTCAACCATCTCAAACGGTCTTGAAACCGTTTGCTCCCAAATGGTTTCAAACCGTTTGCCCTTGAACGGTTTGCTGAAACCGCATAGCCAATCAAATTAAAACGATTTGGAGTAGCTATAAAAACTGTTTGGCTTGGTACTTTTCTTTGGATAAGCATCTAGGATGATGTAATCATCCCCTTCCTTCGAACAACCAAGAACAGAAACGGTTCTTGATGGAAATTGCAGCAAGAAACAAGAGTGCATCAAATTGAAGAAATCAATCAACAAAGCATAGAGAATTGATGCAATAGCAATGTTTAAGGGTTTAAGTTATAAAACCAACCTACAATTGAGCTCCAAAGCTCCAAGATCACGCCATTAATGGTGGATGAAGCTCTTGCAACTCCCCCTAGGCTCGTCCTCAAGCTTTTGATTGTAAAAGTTGGCTAGGGTTGAAGAGGAGATCGAAATAAGAAGGAATCCATAATTTATTTTCGATTTCCACCATGAAATCATGAAGAACAAGGATCAAGAAGCTTACCAACAGGTTGGGGCTCGTCCTCGGGTTGCTACTAAGTCCCCTTGAGCTCACCCAAAGCAAAGGAAGAAGAAAGGGCCGAAAAAGCCTTTCAATTGATTTGGAAAAGGCACTTTTATAAGGAAATTGATGAGAGAGAAAATGCCTTATAAAAATCCAATTAATCCAAAAATTATGGCCGCCTCTCCCCCCTCAACTCCATGGATACGAGGCATATCCCTTTTCTTTTTATTCCCCTTCATTATCCTCAATTTAAAGAAAAGCAAATTAAGCACCTTAATCATATTATATTAATATCCCATATGTGAGTGGAATTACTTTCCTTTATAATAAGGTGAGTGGAGTTTCACCTCCTTTAGATATTTTCGTTCATTATCTTGGAAAAAGAACGTCCATCCTTATTCAAAATAAACCAATAACATTTTGGTTGAAGGCCCTTTAATTAATACATTCATTTTTTCTCTAAATTGAATTAAGGTTTCAATTAGGATTAAATCTTGATTATTTTAATATCAAGATTCTCTCTCCTCCAACTTAATTCAAATGAGGCACCCCTCTCATTTTATTTGCTCTACATGATGTCAAGAAACAGTAGGGACCTAATTGAAGTGGTAAATTGCATATTGAACCCTTGGTTTTGGGTAAATTGCACATTACACCAAAACTAGGTTTTAATGCACAAGGATTGCTTTACAAGCTTAATCTTGGTGTCCAAGCTTGTGGAAACCATACTACTACATCATATTCATTCTTATGATGTCTCAACATCATAGGAACATCTTATCATGCAACATTTGCAAGTTGACCCCTCAACTTGGGTAATTTGCACTTTAGTCCAAAACAAGCAATCATTGCTTTAACATTGTTCAAACATGACCAATATTTGAAACATAAGTTTCTCATGAGCCCTAATTACTTTTCACAAGATAAGATTAAGCATATAATCATCTTTCTTAATCAAAACACCTAGGGTTAAAGCATAACCCATGTCAGGGATGTTACAAATTATAAACCCCTAACAAGGATTTTGTCCCCGAAATCCCAGATAAAGGGAACATATATTATTCATTCATCATATCATCATGTCTCTTCATAACACCTCATTGTTATGGAGACATCATAGAACTTTGATAAGCACAAAGTTCCTTCACACAATATTCTCATAGAGTCAATTGAGAACTTATCTTAAAGACATGTTTAGTTGTTATGTTTATGCAAAGCATAAACCCCTAACATATGATGTTCATATCATTTTATATAATCAGATTGATTTCATAGTTGACCACTTCCTCATATACACATACTGATCTGAATTCATATCAGATCCCTCTTTCTTGTACTTAAGGTATGATACATTTATCCATACCATATTTCCAATTTCATGATACTCATTAGATTGTCTCAGAATGATTGCTTGATCAGGGCAATCAGAAAGATATCAATCTAAGAGTTTCCATACTCACTTTATCATCAATAGTTGTATACCTGATCAGGGTTTACAAGTACTGAGATCAAGTAGTATGCACTTACATGCTATCATATTTCTTGCTTTTCATATTATCATAACATAAGATTTAACATCCCTGGATTTTTATCCAGGCATCTCTTCTATACCTCTTCCTCTTTCATAGAGATAATATCAATATAGAACATTTAAAAGGATACTGAATAGAATTCAAATTCTAGTTCTCATCATTCCTTCCCTATATAGCAACCAATAGGGAAAACAAAATCAAAAATCCTCCTTTTTATAACAAAAAGGGTTTAGTGTACTCAACATGTACATATTTATAACATACCTTGTCCTCACATCATGGTCTTATTAGTTTTATTACTGAAGCAGAAACTAAGCCATGTAATCTTACAGGTGAAAGGTTAAGACCTTTGCACTTACTTAGTGGCTACTGCCCTGGTACACTAGGCATTTATTGCACTATTAGTACCAAAACTTGGCTTTTTAGAACCATTAGGCAAATGTCTCTAAAATTATAGAGACCATTCCCTACTTTTAAGCTTATTTCCCTTCCTTGAGAACTGCCGTCATAGGTTTATTATCTGACTAAACTCATGGCAGAGTCTACTTTCTTGCCATAAGTTAATCTTTTCCATATTTTCCCTTGTTCCAACATGACTAAGTCATTCAGGAACTCTTTTAAAGCTCAAGCTTTTTGTATTAAGGACTGATAATCTAGGTTGTAAGGCTAGTATCCAGTCCTCTATATGCATTACTGTTGCCCTAATCTGCCCAAAAAGAGCATGATCATAGGATTCTCTATCTTGATCAGGTCTTAATGGGGATTCTCAGGCACTTGTTCTGCTCTTGCCTGATCCCATGCACCCTCTCCTGGTGCAACAACATTTCCCTTAGCAATGTGTTCCTTATGCTCTCCAGTCATTTTAAAACTTTACCCTTTCTCTGCACAAGTAGAAATCATTATAGGGTATACTGGAGGACACTAACACAGACTCTACTACCTTAGTCCTATGTCTCTGTAGACTCAGCGAACCTAGAGCTCTGATACCACTAAATTGTGACGACACCCGCCATCATTTAAGATAACAAGCGTCGTCAGCTGTAACAAAACATTGCGGAAGCGAATCATTTGCAGCGGATTAGCAAAAATCACTAAAAATTAAAACCATTTGCAAAGAGATCCATTCACAGGAAAACTCTTTCATTCAGAACCAAAGTAAAACTTTACATCCTGGTTCATATATACATCTCATGTACTATTGCTTCTCGAGGAATACAAACATCAACTACTCTGTCTTAACTGTACACAGGTAGTATAAAACCCTCGAGGCTTAAAGCCAAAATCTTAGATTAAATCTTCAAAACATTACTCCTAGGACCCGAGAGTACAGAGACGACTCATAGGACTATCTATATACAACTTGACAGCTCATATCCCCACCTGGGATTTACTGTTGTCCCTGCTACTGCTGCTGCTGCTCTTCCTCTATAATAGGTTCTTTGCCTTTTCGTCGGCGGTTACCTAAAAATGTTGATCCCACGGGGGTGAGACAATATGTAAATTGCCCCAGCGAGAGATATAACTCTCCGCCGAAAACATTGTTATTGCAGTTTAATGGAAATAAACTGAACAATGGAATCATATGTAATCAACAACAGATAACTCAATATCTATGCATTTTAGAGCAACATTCTTATGCAAGAATATCAATTATAACTTGATTAAGCAGCATGTCTCTATTCAATAAAGAATTGAATAACACAGATAACATTTATGCATTTAGATCATGCTAAGCAGGATAACATCAACCGGTGATTCTCGTATTTTGAAACTTATGCAAATACGCTACTCGGCTGATTACATTTTACAAACATAACTTAAGCTCTGAGGAGATGAGGTATACCGCTCATACTCTAACCGACCACTTTTAGGAGTCGAAATCAGTACCATACAAAGTCATTGGAAGAGCCAGCTTCAATGACCTCTCACGTCCCGGTCAGTGCGGGACCACATGCAGGACATCTTGTGTCTCTGCTAAAATAGCTTTCCAGGGTATACTGGCAACTTCGCTACAGAGTTACAGCCGCAACTGTACTCTTGTCGGCAGTCGATAGATTTCATGTTTATCTCTGTCGACCCGACATAATTTGGGGGAATAGTGAAACATCCAACCCAATGTCAGGAGATTCGTGATACATCCAACCTGACAACGTGAGTAATTGAGAGGTTTGTTATTAACCTTTCCTCAATTCCCTCACATGGATGTAAGGATATTTTCGCCTATTTACCCCCGTATATTAAAAAATATACAAATTCCAGGAGATCCCTTAGGAAAACCTGTTTCACCATCACCTGCTTCTGACGATGATGGATCTATGGTCAGAGCACTTCATGAATAGATTTCACTTGAATAATTAAGTACATTATCGTATTCTTTTAGCATCAATCAAGTTCTCAATCATAACTTATTAACACAATGCTATAAAGAAACATGTAATTATTTTCAGCAATATACTTCTTAATCTCTGTAAGACATTGGGATCTTAATCCCTCTTTTCAACACAATAACCATGTAATCCTGGGTATTCAAACCCTTAGCTCATTACCTGAGCACTGTTACCTTTTTCTCAGGTAACTAACACCTTTAGGTCATCTGACCAAGGTAAGTATGATACTTGCTACAGAAGCATCCATCCTGGCACTTGAGGCCCATTAACTCTCTTGCTACCTCTTACCAGGCAACAAGGTATATTATGGCACACAAGGCCCAATAAACAATTCAATTTAATAACACATCATAGCTCATACCTGGCTATGCCCATCATCTCTCATGATACCTGCATGGTTAGCACATATGATAGTAGTACATCAATTATCTATCAACACCATGAAAAACAAATGTATCATTATTTCAAGGGTATCACCCTTATTCCTTTATTAGGATTAGGGTTTCCTATCACATATCTCATGTATCCTTCATCCAATTATATTGGACTTATAACACATCAAGGTATACAACCATATTATGTCACTTTCAAATCATCTCTAAGTCAATTATAGAGCACCACGACCTTGCTACATTAAATCACCTCATGAATCATATTCAAGTATGAATTCTATTCTTTCATTAGGGATTAGGGTTTCACATACCATCTCCCTTCTTTAGAATAGGGATTGCATATAGCATCACCCTTCATTAGGGTTTCATATCACATTGCCCATAACTAGGGTTTACTAATCATTCCCAATTAGGGTTTCTCATAGAATCACCCTCAATTAGAGCTTCACATGGATACGCCTTCAATTAGGGTTTCATATAGATACACCCTCAACTAGGGTTTCACATGGATACACCCTCAATTGGGGTTTACTATTCATCCTAATTAGTGATTTCATATGTAGACAACCTCTTATTAGGGTTATACATGGAATCAACCTCAATTAGGGTTTACATCATGTATTGGATCCATGCATTTGTTATGCGTTATTGATTAGTACCATTAAGGGTATCTCTCACCTAATTACATTGGGTTTCCAAAAAGGTTTGATCAATTGGACCTTCAATAACATGAGGTATCCAATTGAATTAGGGTTTCCAATGTTGATTCCTTCAATTATTGAATTCATGGAACCAATCATCAATTGGACCTATGCTCATACTTTAATTGAGTTAAATAGGTCAACCTTAAACTGATTTGACCCTCAATTTACCCTCAATTGGTCATCAATTAGGGTTTGAATCAATTGACTTAGGGTTTGGAATCGATGATCCTTCAATACTAATCAATGTAAGACTAGTTGCTTTGAAACCATTGAACCATCAACCAAATTGGGTATGACCTGACCCCAAACGGTCTTGAGGTCGTTTGGATGACCTCCAAACGGTCTTGAGACCGTTTGCCCATCATATCACTCAAATCCAAGCCATCCAATTAAGGTTTGGATCATTGAATTGATCACCAAGTCAACAATTGATTACACTTCAACTTAGTAACATTGGATCTTCAATTGCTTAACCATACTCAACCATAGACCTCCAAACGGTCTTGGGTGACCCCCAAATGGTATTGAGACCGTTTGGATGATCTCCAAGCGGTCTTGAGACCGTTTGGCCAATCCATCCTTTGAATTCTAGTGAAAAATCATCAAGGATTGGTCTATCGAGTTGATCAACAATTCAACACTTAACTGCAATATGATTGGTACCTTTGGACCTTCAATTGATCAACTATACTTGACCCCAAACCTCCAAACGGTCTTGGGGTGACCCCCAAACGGTCTTGAGACCGTTTGGGTGATCCCCAAACGGTCTTGAGACCATTTGGGTGATCCCCAAACGGTCTTGAAACCGTTTGGGCTAATCAACCCAAAATCTCAAATTAACTCATTGGAATTTCAGCACTAATTCCAATTAGGGTTTACCTAATTGAATAGCCTTCAACTCACGATTCCTTGGGAGTTAATCCCTCAAATTTTGTGAGTCATTATACCACATCATTAGGAACAGTAATCCCAAAAGGTCAACGCTTGGTCAACGCACTCAAACGGTTTTGAAACCGTTTGCTCAACTAGGTCAAATAAATCAGGTTGAAAATCAGCACTTAATTCAATTAGATTTCCCTAATTGATTAGCCTTCAACCTATGATTACTTTCGAGTTAACCCCTAAAATTTGGAGGGTTATCAGACTACATAATTATGAACAGGAATCCCAAACGGTCAACGCTTGGTAAAATCACTAAAATGGTTTTGAAACCGTTTTCCCAAACAGGTCAAGTTAATCAGGTTGAAAATAAGCATTTAATTCAATTCGATTTGCCTAATTGATTGGCCTTCAACCTACGATTTATTTAGAGTTAACCCCTAAAATGTTTTGGGTCATTAGACTACATAATTAGGAACAAAATTCCCAAACGGTCAACGCTTGGTCAACCATCTCAAACGGTCTTGAAACCGTTTTCTCCCAAACAGTTTCAAACCGTTTGCCCTTAAACGGTTTGCTAAAACCGCATAGCCAATCAAAGTAAAACGATTTGGAGTAGCTATCAAAACCGTTTGGCTTGGTACTTTTCTTTGGATAAGCATATAGGATGATGTCATCATCCCCTTCCTTCGAACAACCAAGAAAAGAAACCGTTCTTGATGGAAATTGCAGCAAGAAACAAGAGTGCATCAAATTGAAGAAATCAATCAACAAAGCATAGAGAATTGATGCAATAGCAATGTTTAAGGGTTTAAGTTATAAAACCCACCTCCAATTGAGCTCCAAATCTCCAAGATCACGCCATTAATGGTGGATGAAGCTCTTGCAACTCCCCCTAGGTTCGTCCTCAAGCTTTTGATTGTAAAAGTTGGCTAGGGTTGAAGAGGAGATCAAAATAAGAAGGAATCCATAATTTATTTTCGATTTCCACCATGAAATCATGAAGAACAAGGGTCAAGAAGCTTACCAACAGGTTGGGGCTCGTCCTCCTGTTGCTACTAAGTCCCCTTGAGCTCACCCAAATCAAAGAAAGAAGAAAGGGCCGAAAAAGCCTTTCAATTGATTTGGAAAAGGCACTTTTATAAGGAAATTGATGAGAGAGAAAATGCCTTATAAAAATCCAATTAATACAAAAATTATGGCCGCCTCTCCCCCCTCAACTCCATGGATACGAGGCATATCCCTTTGCATTTTATTCCCCTTCATTATCCTCAATTTAAAGAAAAGCAAATTAAGCACCTTAATCATATTATATTAATATCCCATATGTGAGTGGAATTACTTTCCTTTATAATAAGGTGAGTGGAGTTTCACCTCCTTTAGATATTTTCGTTCCTTATCTTGGAAAAAGAACGTCCATCCTTGTTCAAAATCAACCAATAACATTTTGGTTGAAGGCCCTTTAATTAATACATTCATTTTTGCTCTAAATTGAATTAAGGTTTCAATTAGGATTAAATCTTGATTATTTTAATATCAAGATTCTCTCTCCTCCAACTTAATTCAAATGAGGCACCCTCTCATTTTATTTTCTCTACATGATGTCAAGAAACATTAGGGACCTAATTGAAGTGGTAAATTGCATATTGAACCCTTGGTTTTGGGTAAATTGCACATTACACCAAAACTAGGTTTTAATGCACAAGGATTGCTTTACAAGCTTAATCTTGGTGTCCAAGCTTGTGGAAACCATATTACTACATAATATTCATTCTTATGATGTCTCAACATCATAGGAACATCTTATCATACAACATTTGCAAGTTGACCCCTCAACTTGGGTAATTTGCACTTTAGTCCAAAACAAGCAATCATTGCTTTAACATTGTTCAAACAGGACCAAAATTGAAACATAAGTTTCTCATGAGCCCTAATTACTTTTCACAAGATAAGATTAAGCATATAATCATCTTTCTTAATCAAAACACCTAGGGTTAAAGCATAACCCAGGTCAGGGATGTTACAGATCTCCTTCCTAGGAATCCTTTACCTATTCATGCCTTGTTTGAGTCTCGTCCGCATAAATAAGACGTGATAGATGAGGGTGCCAAGTTGCTTTATGACCATCACTTTGTTGTCCTGAGTGTCAAACTTCGGTACTTTAATAAGTCCATTACAAGAACTAATGTGGTTCATGAATTTTATGTTATTTTTTTGTGGAATTATGACACCCTTGTACCCCTCCTAATACTCAAGTGGTTATCACCTCTATGACTGTCACTAAGAAATTCATAATCTCAGAAGATACCTTGAATACGTTTTTCAATGGTACTAAGGTAACCAATACATGGAGAAAAGACTATCCTAAGTATTTTGACCTGCTTGACCCTGAGGCTTTCTACAAGAAATATGATATTACTCTCCCTGACATTTATAAGTTCTTAAAGAAGCCTGAGACATCCTATAATAAGAAATCCACCATCCCATCCATTTCCTTGGGTCTCAAAATCTGCCTACTTGCTCTGGTAGTCAACTACAATATTCATGCCAAGAAGAATCAAATTGTAGAGAATACCACAACAATTATGTTTTGTCTTTTGAAGAACATAGGAGTCAAGTGGTCTAGATACATTATCCATCACATGAACTACTTTGATTCTGGGAAGAATACCCGTGGCACCCACCCAGGCTATCCATCCTTGATATGTGGTCTCTTCACCTTTGCGATTGAGAAGTCTCTTTTTCATGATTTTCACTACAAACCTTCTAGAAAAGGAGTCTATATCAATGAGACTACTCTTAAGAAAACCTTTTTGCATACATATTCTTCTACCACACCTAGAGCCTCTACCTCCACCCAGGCACCTCCACCTCCACCACCCTCCTGACCTACCCACACCTCATTTAATGTATCCAATGAATCCCTCATGGGTTACATGGTGCATCAACAGGCGTACAACCTCAAGGTTTAGGAGAACCTGCATTAGGATCTGTTCTAGATTAATTCAACCATGAACCTATCATGTGCCCATCCTTACCCTACCTATCAACCCTACCCAGGTGGTGATTATGCTTCCTATGCATATAATCACTTCTATCTGACTCCTCCACATGTTTCTTCTACTGCTACACCCTCTATTGTTGGTGGATCTACCCCTACATCTACCCCTAGAGTGATACCTCTACATGATATCCCCATATCTACCCTTCTTATAGACCTTGGCACTTCTTCTTCTACTTTTCCTCAGGCCAATGAGCTCAATGATATTGGCATGACTTTGGACAATCATAATTCCATGTGGCTCGATCGTGGTTTCGATCCTTCTGCCAATGAGGAGATTCCCAAACAGGTTGATGAGGAATCTACTTCTAGCGATGAGGACGCATATGAGGATGATGGCCATGAGGATAGTTCTAATGATGATGGCTTTGCTAGTGCCTCTGGTGATGAAGGTGAAGTTGTTGCCTCTGATGCACCTTTGGATGGAGATGAAGACTATGAGCCTGAAGCCGATGATGATGCCAATGATGATGACCCTTTGGACCTGAATATCTTAGATATTTAGATTATTTAGTTTTTAGTCTTTATATGTTGATCATATATATCTTTCTAGACTATTTTGTACCTAAGACATCTGGGCACATTATATGAGATGTACTATTTCTATCATCATGTGGTTTCATTGTTTTGGCTTGTAGTTGCTTTGAGAACATGCTTTCTTTGTTGTAATCTTTATCATATGTACCTTTACTCTTTGGTTGAATATATCTCATGAGTTGGTTATATGTTACCCATATTTTGATTATGACATAGGTTGCTTGTTTCTCTCTCGTCTTATTTGATGTGTATTATGTGGTTGCATGTTTTATCTTGTGGTTTGATATCTTTGGTTGTACTCGGAGAAGACCTATTTTTGTGCTCTTCTACCCCCTTACTTTTTGATAATGCCAAAATGGGGATAGAAGTTCTATGATTTGAAGATCAATCATATTGTCTACTTCCTATATGATCCTTTTCTTATCTAAGAATATGTTTTATCATGTGACTTACTAAAGGACCATGTAGTATACATGTTATATAGCTTTGTGTAGAAAGACTAACTATGCAGGTAAGAGTGAGCATAGATTGAGAGGGGCAATTCACATTGTTAAAATTATGAATCCCCTTGCAATCTATAAGGCCAAGGTATAACTTTACATATACTTTTCAATATGTTGAGGAATGGTTTGTCATTGTCAAAAAGGGGGAGAATGTTGACTTGAGAGTTATACATAGTCCATATTTTAATAATGACTTAACCATTACATTCATATGTATCTAATATGTTTGTTTAAGATTGATTTCAAGCATTAGGTACATGAAAAGGATCAAATTCCTCAAGCCCTAGCTTGTCCAAGTTCAAGTCAAAAGCAATGCAAATTCACATTTCTGGAAAACACTCCAAAACACCTTAAAATATTTTTGTTATCATTTGTACTGATGATATGACTTGTAACTAAGATGACAAAAAATCAAGGACACTTAATTCCATCATTTGATCACTTAAAAATCATTTTACAAAATTTGTCACATAAATTTAATTGGTCGAGTTTGGATCTCAACTGATCTGTGATGGATTTTGGAAATGGTTGCATCGATCGAGTTATACACTTATAGAACTCGACCGACCAACTTTTTGACCAAAGTTATTTTTAGCTAGTCGGTCGAGTTACTCTAGGACAAAATTGATCGATAATTTGAAAATTGGCTTTGTCGGGTAATGGATCTATCGAGTTACCTTTGTTGAAACACGACTCAATGCACTATATGGAAAATACAGAAAAAGTGATTCCAACCATTGGAGAGTTATTAGAAATGAAAATAGATCCGTTCCAAGCTGTAAAATGAATATTTTTCATTCTTAAGTGATCCCACATTTAAGGGAACACCTCCAACTATGAATATCTCCTCTTGGAGTTCATTCCAAGGTTGCTCATTCATGCTATCCTTGGTCCTTACTATAATTGAGTGTACTACAACCTTTGATCCCCTTTCTCTCTCTCATTTACAAAGAATTTTGTGATTATGAGTGAGTTAGGAATGTTGTAAGAGAGCTACCACATTATTTCCTTGTAAATATCTCCATCTTCCCACTTCCCACTTCCCAATCCCCTTTCTCAAAGAGCAAAGGCTAAAGTGATCTTTTCTAAGTGAAGGAGGAGTTGTTGTTGTTCTTCAAGGCTGAAGAAGGTGTGAAGATATTCTCCAAGTGAAGGATATGGGCAAGGCGGAAGATCCAAGGATCTTGGTGGGAAAATCCTCAAGGCTGAAGACTTGTTGCAAGGAGGAGTTGTCATAGGAGAAGGAATCAAGCTGCTTGCAAGAGTGGGTAAGACCTGTTGTGAGGTAGAAGACTAGCTCTTGGATAGGTAAGCCCTTGGATGTAAGGTGGTCTTCTTGTATGTATTATAATGTAATATAAGTATACATGGGTTACAAAGTCCTAGAGGTTGATATCTCTAGGTAGTGGACTGACAGTCTCCTAGTTTGGAGATTGGAACCACTCCATACAACTTATCCAAGTGTTTGTTTCAATCTCTCTCATATTTTCTTTGCTTATTTAGATAGGGCCTCAAATTTAGTTTTAGCATTTGGTTTCTGTTGATATAATTTGAAGGTCTAACTATTTTTGTGCAAGTTCTGAAGCTCTATTCACCCCCTTTAGAGCCCTAGATCCAACAAGTTGATCCTTGGAGCTTTGGTGACTGAAATCCCTTACATGTGGTGAGTTTTGGTCATCTTCAACCTTGGTAAGTGTTTTCCTTTCTTTGGTGGCATTTTCCCTTGATCTTATACCCTATCTTCTTCTCTTTTCTAGTCCATAGACCATGGATTATCCATGGTGGTCGTTTTGGAGAGAAATTCCTCATCACAAGGGTTATAGGCCATCTTTTGACAAGGTGGTACCCAAGTGAGAGAAAGTTTCTTCTCTCTTTCTCCTTTCTTCTTTTGGTTTGGCCTAGGGTTTCTTTCCCTATCTTCTTGAGCTATCTTTGACCTTGGTATGTTCTTCTTCTTAAGGTGATCTTGTGGTTAAAAGTGGAGCTTTTTTGTGGAGCTTCATCACCCTTGGTGATTGTGTGCTTGGAGCTAGTGATCCTTTGAGTTGATCTACCTTAAGGTGGGTTATATAACTCTCTACCCTCTCTATTATTGCACTTTTCTTTGCTTACATGTTGTTTTTTATCTCTCTAAATCATGATCCTAACATTCTAGTGGGTAATACCATCCACTAGAACTTTAATGATGGTGGTTATCATGCTCATTTTACTTACAATCTGAAACCCTAATGTAAGGTACCTGATTTTGGAGATGGTTATGTAATGATGATTTTCTTCCTATCTTTTGACCTTGGTTTTGGTCACATGCATGATTCTTGTATACCATGATGTAATACAGACTTTAAATTCTATTTTTTAAGTGCTAAACATTATTTTATCTCCTTACATGAGGTTCTTTCATGGTGATTTCATGACCCATGTTTTAGGGTTTCTCTACTTGAAGAGGGTGGTTTTCCTTGTTGTTTCCTTCTATTTTAGCCATCTAATAATGTTGTTTTGACCTTGGTTAATCCATATTTTGATGGTGTTCCATTGCCTTGGCGGTAGCATGACCTTAGTGGTCAATACACTATGTTTTTCCCTTGGCTCGAGACACTTTGACATATGGTGTTTGGTCAAGATGTTGCTCCTATTTTGGGTTGAGACAAGTGTTATAGTTTTGGTTGAGACTTATCCTTTGGTGTGGTCATGACTCTTGCTTTTGTTTCGATCAAGACATGCCTTTGTCTTTGAGGTCAAGACATGTTTTGGTTTGAGGCCGAGAGATGTTCTTTGAGGGTGGTCGAAACCCTAATCTATGTGGCGGTCGAGACATGGTTTTGTGTGGTGGTCGAGACACCTAGTTGGTTGCAGTCGAGATACATGATGTTTTTGCAATCGAGACACCTTGCTTCATGAGTGATTGAGACACATATGTGTGTGATGGTCGAGACACACACATAACCTTATAATCAATACATGTATATGAGTAAGCAAGTAATGAACCATGTATAGTGTTGTTTGGATGATTGGTTGGTTAAGCTCTAATCATGTTCCTTAACTCTAATATGATCCAAGAAAATGGGATAGGATGTCATATTTGGTGCTTGAATATAACTATAAAACCTAATCGGCTATGAATGGAACCCTAACCCTAATTTTGAGTCATGTGATATGTTTACTTCTCTGTCATGGAATTGTTATCATGTTATGATTTTTCGCTCTCCTATTTATAAAACCCTAACCTTGCAGGTGGTATGAACCTGATATTATGGCTAGGGTGTGTTATGGTGAACATGATGTAACACAAGATGATGGTTTTGAGTCTTTATGAGGCATGTTGAGACACGTGAGATAGATGAATGATGTGAATGGGTCATATGACATGCCAGACGCTATTGCCTAGTTTTAGTGTTAACCTCTAGTGATGTGATTGAGGGATTGATATCCTAGGGTAAATGTGATGATGATGTTAGCCATGAATGGAAATAGTATCAAATGATGTTGTGACAAGTTTATGTTCCAAACGTTTTATATATTATGAATTTGTACTATACCTTACTTTTGTAGGTTTTGTCTGTGGTTTGTTCGTTGAAACTTGATTGATGCGAAAAGACACATAATTGGCATAAATTGTAACATCCCTAACCTGGGTTATGTTTTAACCCTAGGTGTTTTGGCTTAATAAAGTTGATTAGATGCTTGCTCTTATATTTTGAAAAGTAATCAAGGCTCATGAGGAACTTATATTTCAATTTCAGTCCTTTTTTGAATAATGTTGACACATTGTTTTGTTAATTTTGGACTAAAGTGCAAATTACCCAAGTTGAGGGGTTAACTTGAAAATTACACATGATAAAACGTTCCTCTGATGTTGAGACATCATAAGAATGAATATGATGTAGTGGCATGGTTTTCACAAGCTTGAGCATCAAGATAAAGCTTGTAGAACAATCCTTGTGCATTAAAACCTAGTTTTGGTGTAATGTGCAATTTACCCAAAACCTAGGGTTCAATATGCAAAATACTGCCTCTAGAGGGTCCCTCATGTTTCTTGGAATCATGTAGAGAAAATAAAATGATAGTGGCGCCTCATTTGAATTATCTTGTAGCAGAGAATCTTGATATTAAAATAATCAAGATCTAAGCATAAATGGAACTTTAATTTAATTTAATGCAAAAAGAAACACATTAATTGAGGAGCCCTTCAACCAAAAGTTGAGGGATGAAATAGAAACGTTTTGGACGATCTTGTGCCTTTCTATGGCATAAAAAGATCTTGGTTGAGTGGAAGCCCACTCACATTAACATAATAAAAAGTATTATCCACTAAAAGTTGGATATTAGTATAAAATTCATTAAGGTGCTTAATTTCTTTTCCATTAATTCTTGGATAATGAAGAGGTTTTGCAAGATAATGAAGGGGGCTTCGTGGCCAAGGAATTGAGGGGGAAGTGGTGGAAATAATTTTGGAAATAAAGGAATTAAATCCATTTTCTCTTTCATTGAAATTCCTTATACATATTTCTTTTCCTACCCACTTAAGGATCTTTTCCTTGGAATTTCTTTTCTCATTTGCTTTGGCTGACCACAGGAGAGCTCAAGAGCAGGAGGAGGACGACTCTAACCTGTTGGTAAGCATTTCATCATCTTCCACCTTGGATTCATGGTGAAAACTCAAAATCAATGCTTGATTCTTTGTTTCCTTCACTCGATTTCCAATCCTAGCCAACTTGTCATCCAAAAGCTCAAGAACGGACCTTGGGCAGTTGCTAGAACTGCATCCACCATTAGATCCGTGGAGCTTGGAGATCATATTTTGAGGCGGGTTTTATAACTTTAACCCTTAAACATTGATATTGCATCAAATTGTCTATGATTTGTTGATTATTTTCTTCTTTTTGGTACTCTTTGATTCATTGCTGAAATTCCCATGAAAAATGGTGGTTGTTCTTGGATGCACGAAGGAAGATGATGATGACATCATCTTGACAAATTTCCCAATAAATTATTAGGCCAAACAGTTTCCACAAAGTTGCTCAAACGGTTTCCCAAACCGTTTGGGAGCCAACGGTTTCAAACCGTTTAAGGGCAAACGGTTTCACCAAACCGAATGAGAGCTAATAGTTTCAAACCATTTGGAGGTGTTGACCAGGGTTGACTATTTGGAGAATTGTTGATAATATTGATGGTTTATGATCCACCAATTATAATTGATTAGTTTCAATCGGTTCATGAGTTGAAGGATAATCAATCACCAAACCCTAATCGGGTTAATTGTTGATTCCTAATTTGATTGAGTTAGAACTTTGGGTTGATTGACCCAAATAGTTTCAAAACCGTTTGGGGATCACCCAAATGGTCTCAAGGCCATTTGAGGGTCACCCAAGACCATTTGAAGGTCTAAGTAGTCTTAGACTATTTGGAGGTAATACAAGCAAGACCGTTTGAGGTCTGATTGGTCAAGACCGTTTGAGGTCTAAGTGACGAAGATCATTTGGAAGATAATTAATCAAATCATATGAACACTTAAAGTGGTTAAAGTTCAATTGTTTAATTGAATAATTATATGTTGTAAACCAAGGATGACTATAATAATGTCACCCTTAATGAGATAGGGTGATTATTATCTTTTAAATAGTTAATCTCTAATGATCATGAAAGTAATGACACAATGGGATTAAGTGTCAATTCTTCATTTAAGTTGAGTGACTTAGCCTAATCAAATATGAACTAAGCATCATCTTATAGAAGATGAGAGAGAAGACTTCCTACATAAATGATAACCATGTAATGGTTAAATCTTAACACTTTCAATATGAATGAATGTGTAATTAGGGTATGATCCTTGATAGGGAGATCATGAAACCCTAATAATGAAGGTTAATGAATCATAACCCTAATTGAGGGCATTGATAGGTGAAATCCTAATACATGATGATGGTATGATCTTAATTTAGGGTAATGACATAAGAAACCCTAATTCAGGGTATTTTGATGATCACTCCTACTTGGGGTGATTAGTAAACCCTAATTATGGGTTATTGAATATAAACCCTAATCTAGGGTGATGCAATGTGAATAGTAAACCCTAATTCCAAATAAGGTGAATGAAAATGTGAAACCCTAATTATGGGTTATACTTTATAGCATGAAGCTCTAAGGTTGGATAATGAAATGATGAGTCATTAATCCTAATTGAGCTAAGGGGATGATTAACCCTAATTGAAATGAAAAGGGAAACCCTAACCCTAGCAAGGGCATAGTGGTGTAATCCCATGAATAGTGATGTTATAATTGTTTTGCATTGTGTTGATATGAAATTGATGTATCTGTTATCATTTGTACTAATCATGCAGGTTTTATGAGATAGTGAACATAGCCAGGTATGAGCTATGATGCTTTGTTTATTGAAAGTACTTTATGAGCTTTGTAAGCAATGATATGCTATGTTGCGTAGTGAGAGGTAACAAAAGAGATTATTAGGCTGTAAGAGCCATGTGAAATATCTGCACTGCAATTATCATGTTTACACTGTCAGATGACTTGATGGCATTAAGTTACCTATTCAAGTAGTAACAAGTATTTTGATGATCTAAGGGTTTGAACACCCATATTCTTGAATCATAATGATGAGATGACGAGGGATTGAGATCCCAAAGTTAATAAAGCTGTGAAATGAACCTGGTAAAAATAATACTCATTCTTTATAGCAATTGTTATAATGGTTTATGTTTGAAAACATGCCTGATGAGAAAAGAATGTTGTAATGTACTTAAGTAATCAAGTGAAATGATATCATGTAGAGCACTAACCATAGATCCATCATCGTCAGTAGTTTGGTGACGGTGAAACAAGTTTTCCTAAGGGAACTCCTGGAGGGCATACTTTTGAGTATGTGGGGGTTATGGGCGCGAATATCCTTACACCCTAATGGAGGAATTGATGTGAGATAAACATTAAATCTCTCAATCCTTCATTATATGTATATGCCGGGATGGATGTATCACTAATCTCCCGATGATGATGTTAATGCCGAATCGATGTGAGATAAACATGAAATCTCTTGATTGCGAAGAGAGTACAGCATGCCACTATAACTCTAATAGTGAAGTTGCTAGTATACCCTGGAAAGCTATTTGGAAGAGATATGAGATGTACCATCCTAGGATTTGAGACCTCGGATAAAAAGATCTTATGAGGAATGATTGGACTACCCATATCACCAAGATGCGCCTCCTTTTCTGGGAGCCCATCTCTAAAGAACTCCATAGTTAAGCGTGCTCATCTTGGAGTAGTACTAGGATGGGTGACCAGTCGGGAAGTTTCTCCTGGCTTGTGCGTGAGTGGACAAAAAGCATACAGTTAAGGCTAGTGGTGGTCTGTGGGGCCAGTCGTCATTCCTGAAACTCTACTAGAGCCTTGGGCAGTGGGCCCGGGTGTTACAAATGGTATCAGAGCCATAACCTCTCCAGTAGGTGGGGCCCGCATGGGCATGTGGCATGCCAGTCTTGAGTCGTGCGGTCTAGGCATGTAGGAAAGGCTTGTCCATGGTTGGCGTATCCACCCTTGCGCTGGTATTCCGTGATCGGGAGCTGGGTGTCCATGGGCCATTGTGGGTCTGCCCTGAAATGGGGTCAGATTATGAGGCCATATAGTTGAGACTTGACGAGGACGTCAAGACTCTAAGTGGGGGAGATTGTAACATCCTAGGATTTGAGACCTCAGCTAAAAAGATCTTATAAGGAATGATTGGACTACCCATATCACCAAGATGCACCTCCTTTTCTGGGAGCCCATCTCTAAAGAACTCCATAGTTAAGCGTGCTCAGCTTGGAGTAGTACTAGGATGAGTGACCAGTCGGGAAGTTGCTCCTGGCTTGCGCGTGAGTGGACAAAAAGCGTGCAGTTAAGGCTAGTGGTGGTCTATGGGGCCAGTCGTCATTCCTGAAACTCTACTAGAGCCTTGGGCAGTGGGCCCACATGTTACAAATGGTATCAGAGCTAGAATGGGATACAGGAATAGGATGTGAGCAGGTTGTTCAGGTTTACCTATTGTCTAAGATCCTATTAGCATACATGTTCAGACTATATGTAAAATTTTCTTTCAATATGTAATTGTAATTCATGTTGTAATATAAATATGTTGAATGTTGAGAATGTTATGGTGTATGTTATGGTTGTATGTTCATGTATGCGAATTATGCTTCCGCATCGCTCTCTGATATAATTGGATGGTGTTTTCGGATTATGACATCTCATTCCCAATAGGGTTTGGAGAAATCAAAATCCGGGGACGTCACACGAGATGTCCTGCAAGTTGTTCCTCACACTGACTAAGGAGGATGAGGTCATAGAAATCCGGCTCTTCTATTGACCCATGTATGGTACCGATTTTGATTTCGCAATGGTCAGTTGGAGTATGAGCGGTATACCTCTTCTCCTCAGGGCAGAAGTATGTTTGAAAAATGTAATCAGCCGTGTAGCATATTTGCTTAGGGTTGAATTACGAGAATCAATGATTGATGATACATTGTCTATTATATCCTAGTTGGATAAATGATATACATGTTCTTCATATTCCTTATTGAGTAAATAACTTGTTGCTTAATCAAGTATAACTGGAATGAACTGTATAGAGAATACTGTTCTACATAGTTTAATCAATGATTTACCTACTATTGAATATTTATACTTCTATTACTCAGTGTTATTCTATCATCTGCAATAACTATGTTTCTGGAGGAGAGTTATATCTCTCGCTGGGGCAATTTTTCAATTGTCTCACCCGTGTGGGATTAATTTTTTTTTTTAGGTAGATGCTGAGGAAAAGGTAGAAACCCCACAGTGAGTGACCAGCATCAGCAACATCAAGGACAACAGTGATCCTCAGGTGGAGACACTATTTGTCAAGTCTTGTATATAGAGAGAGTCCTATGTGTTGTCTCTGTACTCTCAGGTCCTAGGAGTCAGTAGTAGTTTGATATAGATATGGGATTTTTGGCTTGATGTCTCGAGATTTTTATATACTGCTTATGTACAGTTTAACATGGCAGTTAATGCTTGTGATTCTCGAGATGAGATGATACAGTGATGTACTAATGAATTAGAATGTAAATAACTTACTTTGGTTCTTTATGAAAGAGTTTTATAGTTTGTGGATCTTTTTGCAAAAAGTTTTAATTTTTAGTGATTTTCAGTAATTCCGTTGCTAACGATACGCTTCCGCATTAGTTAATCTCATTTTGTGAAGCGTACGCCACAATTAGTTGGTATCAAAGCACTAGGTTCGTTGAGTCTACAGAGACATAGGACTAAGGTTGTTGAGTCTGTTGTAGTGTCTTCCAGTCTATCTGATAGTGTCTTGTGCTCATATAGGAGGAGGAGAAGAACTAAAGATGTCTGGATCACATGATGAACATGTTGCTGAAAGTAGTATTGCTGCACCCGGAGGAGGTGTAAGAGACCAAAGAAGGGAGGAGCCTATGCCTGAACCACCCCAGTTTAATCAAGCTGACATGGGGAACCCAGCCTTCCAAGCCATGCTTGGGCAGTTTATGGCTGCCATGACGCATATGACCAATAGGATGCCCATACCTGCACCCAGGGAACCTGCCCATGATGAAAGACAGGGAGCCGACAAGACGTTTGAATGAATTCGCCGGGTTGGAGCCACGGAATATGCTGGGACAGCTGACCCAGCAGATGCTAACATGTGGCTAACCGAACTAGAGAAGGCCTTTAGAATCCTTAACATCCCAGAAGCTGAGAAAGTTAGACATGTTGTGTACCTTCTTAAAGGGAGTGTCGGTCACTGGTGGACCATAGAGGAGGGGAAAAGGCTAGGTGTGGAGATCGAATGGGAAGTATTCCGACAGGAATTTGTCAACATATACTTTCCTAAGACGTTCCTAGATGAGAAGATCTCTTAGTTTGAGAGGTTAAGACAAGGACCAATGAACATTAGTGAGTCTGAGGCTAAGTTCATGGAGCTTTTGCGGTTCTATCCGCATATGGAAACTACAGATGAAGAAAGGATTCGACATTTTGAGAAGGGATTAAACACTGAGTTGACCACCCCTGTGTCTACCTTGGAGAACAGGGAAATATTTGCTACTTTTGTGGAGTCTGTCAGAAGGATAGAGAGGTCTGTGACTGAGAAGCGACAGACTAAGCACAAGAAGGTGTACCCCCAGTTCCAAGGATCCTCATCCAAAAGTTTCAAGAAACTGAGGTTTTTTGCACCAATGGCACCACCTAGATTCAATACCTAGACGTAGTGGATGTCAAATAGGGGTAGAGGATGAAGTTTACCACAAGAAGGAGCCCACAACTCAACATATGTGTCGGTTACAGAACCATCCAGACCACAGCCAGGGATCAGAAGCTGTTTCATATGTGGAAAGATAGGGCATATGATGAAGGATTGTAGAGCCAGGGAGGCAAGTGTGACTCAACCCTAGAGGCAGAGTTAGCAAGGTTCTCAGAGGAGACAGTCTCCAGGTGGCGCTAGAGGATGTGGACAAGCATCCCAAGCTGGATCATCGACGCCCAGTAATCGAGCACCGAATCAACCACATGCAACGATGAGATTCTATGCGATGAATCCACCTGATGCAGTGATCAACCCTCGGGTTGTGACAGGTCAGATGGAACTATTTTATTCTGATATGTCTACATCCTGCATTGTATCTATTTTAATTGATCCGGGTGCTACACATTCCTTTATCACTCGAAGAGTGATTCTTGACTACAACATGACTACCAGTCATAGAGCAGATAGTCTTTTGTTAGAAACTCCTTTGAAGGGATCTGCAATGTTGCGGGAGGTGTGTTCTCCCTGCATTCTTTTCTTTTCATAGCATCACATTCAAGTGTATCTTATACCACTTGAGATGCATGGGTTCGATATAATTCTTGGAATGGATACCTTAGAAAGATATAAGGTTGTCTTGGATTGTGAGTCCAAGCAAGCTGTGTTCACAGATAATAGTGACACATGGATCTTTCAAGGAGAGATAAAGATTCTTCCAACCTGTCTTGTGTCAGCTATGGTAGCTGAGAAGCTGATGAGGCAAGGATGTTTTGCATTCTTGGCACATGTGGTAGATACCACCATGGAGAGTTCTAATCCTGCTGTAGTTCCTATAGTCAGGGAATTTGAAGATGTGTTTCCTAAAGAACTTCTAGGTGTTCCTCCGCCCTGAGAGATTGATTTTGAGATTAATCTAATCTCAGGCACACAACCAATAGCTCAAACACCATATAGGATGGCGCCTGCTGAGATGGCAGAGCTCAAGAAAAAACTGCAAGAATTGCTTGAGAAGGGTTTTATCCGACCAAGCACTTCACCTTGGGGTGCTCCGATCCTCTTTGTTAAGAAGAAGGATGGATCGATGCAGTTGTGCATCGATTACAGATAGCTAAATAAAGTAACTATAAAGAATAAGTATCCTTTGCCAAGGATTGACGATCTGTTTGATCAGTTGCGTGGTGCAACTATTTTCTTAAAGATAGTTCTGAGGTCGGGATATCATCAGCTGCGTATTAAGAAGGGTGACATACCTAAGTCTGCTTTTAGGACAAGGTATGGTCACTATGAGTTCACAATTATGTCATTTGGACTAACTAATGCACCAGCTGCATTCATGGAACTCATGAATAGAATCTTTCGACCTTTTCTTGATCAGGGTGTAGTCATATTCATAGATGACATTCTGATCTACAGTAGAGATGCTCAACAACATGAGTAGCATATTCGTCAGGCTCTAACTTTGCTAAGAGAGCATAAGTTATATGCTAAGTTTAGTAAGTGTGAGTTCTGGTTACCAGAAGTTTCTTTTCTTGGACACGTGATATCTGCTTCAGGTATTCGTGTTGACCTTAAAAAGGTAGAATCTATCTTGCAATGGAAATAGCCGAAGACACCAATGGAGATTTGCAGTTTATTAGGGTTGGCAGGCTATTATAGAAGGTTCATTAAGAACTTCAGCTCTATTGCTTTACCCTTAACCAAGTTGACTAGAAAGGATGTCCCTTTTGTCTGGAATGAGAAGTGTCAACAATCATTCCAGTTGTTGAAGGAAAGGTTGACAAGTGCACCAGTGCTGGTACTACCTGAGCAAGGGAAAGGGTATATAATTTTCTGTGATGCCTCTAAGAATGGACTAGGATGTGTGTTGATGCAGGATAAGCAAGTGATTTCTTTTGCTTCTTGACAACTTAAGAAACACGAGGAGAATTATCCAACACATGATCTAGAGCTAGTTGTTGTAATCCATGCTTTCAAGATCTGGAGCCATTATCTCTATGGAGAGACATTCCAAATTTTCATAGACCATAAGAACCTAAAGTACATCTTCTCTGAGCATGAGCTAAACATGAGGCAACACCGCTGGATGGAGTTAATCAAGGACTACGATTGTAGAATTGATTATCTTCCAGGAAAGGCCAATGTGGTTGCTGATGCATTAAGTAGAAAATCAGAAACACCAACCTTAGATAGAGCACAATTGAATTCTTTGGTGTGCTCTAGGAGGGATATGTTTATATCCTTGAGGCAAGACAATGTACAACTTAAAGTATCATTGTTATCTGGTTTGTTAGTGGAGATGCACATAAAACCTACTTTGAGACAATAGATTAAGGAAGCACAACAAGCTGATGATGTAGTTCAGCAGATTAGGTCAGAGTATGGTAGTGAGAAACGGGACGGTTTCCATGATTTAGATGATCAGGTAGCCTATTATCATGGTAGAATGATAGTACCTGATGTTGATAACTTAAGGAAGTTAGTCCTGGAAGAAGCTCATTCTTCAATGTATGTTATGCATCCAGGAAGCACCAAGATGTATCATAACTTGAAAGATATATATTGGTGGCCTGGTTTGAAGAAGGATGTTGCTGAGTTTGTTATGCGGTGTCCAGTGTGTCAGCAAGTTAAAGCTGAACACCAGAAGCCCGCAAGAACAATGCAGCCTTTTCCCATACCGCAGTGGAAGTGGGATCATGTAACCATGGATTTCGTGGTTGGTTTACCTAGAATAGCTAAAGATAATGATTCCATTTGGGTAATAGTTGATAGGTTGACAAAGACAACACATTTCTTACCAGTCAAAACAACCTATTCAGTGGAGAAGCTGGCACAGTTATATGTGGATGAAATAGTACGGCTGCATGGGGTCCCAGTTACCATTGTTTCTGACAGAGGTCCCCAGTTTACGAGTCATTTTTGGGAGCGACTCGATAAAGCTTTGGGTATGCGATTAAGGTTTAGTATAGACTTTCATCCCCAAACAGATGGACAATCAGAGAGGACGATACAAACTTTAGAAGACTTGTTTTGGGCATGTGTTCTTCAGTTTACAGGAAGTTGGGATCTACACCTAAGCTTGATAGAATTTGCCTACAATAATAGCTATCAACATAGTATTGACATGGCACCTTTTGAATATTTGTATGGTAGACATTGTAGATCTCCCTTATGTTGGTATGAAATTGGTGAATATCAACTTTTGGGTCATGATCTTGTGCAACAGACCACTGAGAAGATTAAAATAATACAACAACAGTTAAAGACTGCACAGGATAGGCATAAATCTTATACTGATAAGCATCATAGACCTTTAGAATTCTACGTTGGAGATAGAGTGTACCTCAAGGTCTCACCCTAGAAAGGAGTTCTTAGGTTTGGAAGAAAAGGAAAGTTAGCTCCTAGATTTATGGGGCCTTGTCCAATCATTGAACGAATGGGAAAGGTAGCTTATAAGCTGGAGTTACCACCTGAGTTGCACAAGTTGCACCTAGTATTCCACATTTCCATGCTAAGGAAATGTCATCCTGACACAAAATCAGTTCTGCAGCCTATGGAAGTAGAATTAAATGATGATATATCATATGTTGAAGGACCTATGTTGATTCTTGATAGAAGGATCAAGAAGCTGAAAAAGAAAGACATTAGTCTTGTAAAAGTCCTCTGGAATCATCGTGGTGTTGAAGAAGCAACATGGGAACTAGAGGAAGAAATGAGAAGGAAATACCCTACTCTTTTCTCATAATGTTTTGTTAATGATTTTGGGGATGAAATCCTTATAAGGGGTGGATAATTTGTAACATCCCTGACCTGGGATATGTTTTAGCCCTAGGTGTTTTGGCTTAATAAAGTTGATTAGATGCTTGCTCTTATATTTTGAAAAGTAATCAAGGCTCATGAGGAACTTATATTTCAATTTTAGTCCTTTTTTGAAAAATGTTGAGACATTGTTTTGTTAATTTTGGACTAAAGTGCAAATTACCCAAGTTGAGGGGTTAACTTGCAAAGTACACATGATAAAATGTTCCTATGATGTTAATACATCATAAGAATGAATATCATGTAGTGGCATGGTTTTCACAAGCTTGAGCATCAAGATAAAGCTTGTAGAGCAATCCTTGTGCATTAAAACCTAGTTTTGGTGTAATGTGCAATTTACCCATAACCTAGGGTTCAATATGCAAAATACCACCTCTAGAGGGTCCCTCATGTTTCTTGGCATCATTTAGAGAAAATAAAATGAGAGGGGTGCCTCATTTGAATTATCTTGGAGGAGAGAGAATCTTGATATTAAAATAATCAAGATCTAAGCATAAATGGAACTTTAATTTAATTTAATGCAAAAAGAAATAAATTAATTGTGGAGCCCTTAAACCAAAAGTTGAGGGATGAAATAGCAAAGTGTTGGACTATCTTGTTCCTTTCTATGGCACAAAAAATCTTGGTTGAGTGGAAGCCCACTCACATTAACATAATAAAAAGTATTATCCATTAAAAGTTGGATATTAGTATAAAATTCATTAAGGTGCTTAATTTCTTTTCCATTAATTATTGGATAGTGAAGAGGTTTTACAAGATAATGAAGGGGGATTCGTGGCCAAGGAATTGAGGGGGAAGTGGTGGAACTAATTTTGGAAATAAAGGAATTAAATCCATTTTCTCTTTCCTTGAGATTCCATATAGATATTTCTTTTCCTGCCCACTTAAGGATCTTTTCCTTGGAATTTCTTTTCTCATTTGCTTTGGCCGACCACGGGAGATCTCAGGAGCAGGAGGAGGACGACTCTAACCTGTTGGTAAGCTTTTGATCATCTTCCACCTTGGATTCATGGTGAAAACTCAAAATCAATGCTTGATTCTTTGTTTCCTTCACTCGATTTCCAATCCTAGCCAACTTGTTCATCCAAAAGCTCAAGAACGGACCTTGGGAAGTTGCTAGAACTTCATCCACCATTAGAGCCTTGGAGCTTGGAGATCATAATTTGAGGCGGGTTTTATAAGTTTAACCCTTAAACATTGATATTGCATCAAATTCTCTATGATTTGTTGATTATTATCTTCTTTTTGGTACTCTTTTGATTCATTGCTGAAATTCCCATGAAAAATGGTGGTTGTTCTTGGATGCATGAAGGAAGATGATGATGACATAATCTTGACACATTTCCCAATAAATTATTAGCCCAAATGGTTTACACAAAATTGCTCAAACGGTTTCCCAAACTGTTTGGGAGCAAACGGTTTCAAACCGTTTAAGGGCAAACGGTTTCACCAAACCGAATGAGAGCAAACAATTTCAAACCATTTGGAGGTGTTGACCAGGGTTGACCGTTTGGAGAATTGTTGATAATATTGATGGTTAATGATCCACTAATTATAATTGATTAGTTTCAATAAGTTAATGAGTTGAATGATAATCAATCACCAAACCCTAATCGGGTTAATTGCTGATTCCTAATTTGATTGAGTTAGAACTTTGGGTTGATTGACCCAAAATAGTTTCAAAACCATTTGGGGATCACCCAAATGGTCTCAAGACCGTTTGAGGGTCACCCAATACCGTTTGAAGGTATGAACGGTCTTAGACCGTTTGGAGGTAATACAAGCAAGACCGTTTGAGGTCTGATTGGTCAAGACCGTTTGAGGTCTAAGTGATGAGGATCATTTGGAAGATAATTAATCAAATCATATGAACACTTAAAGTGGTTAAAGGTCAATTGTTTAATTGAACAATTATATGATGTAAACCAAGGATGACTATAATAATGGCACCCTTAATGAGATAGGGTGATTAGTATCTTTTAAATAGTTAATCTCTAATGATCATGAAAGTAATGACACTATGGGATTAAGTGTCAATTCTTCATTTAAGTTGAGTGACCTAGCCTAATCAAATATGAAGTAAGCATCATCTTATCGAAGATGAGAGAGAAGACTTCCTACATAAATGATAACCATGTAATGGTTAAATCTTAACACTTTCAATATGAATGAATGTGTAATTAGGGTATGATCCTTGATAGGGAGATCATGAAACCCTAATAATGACGGTTAATGAATCATAACCCTAATTGAGGGCATTGATAGGTGAAATCCTAATACATGATGATGGTATGATCTTAATTTAGGGTAATGACACAAGAAATCCTAATTCAAGGTATATTGATGATCACTCCTACTTGGGGTGAATAGTAAACCCTAATTGTGGGTTATTGAATATAAACCATAATCTAGAGTGATGCAATGTGAATAGTAAACCCTAATTCCAAATAAGGTGAATGAAAATGTGAAACCCTAATTATGGGTTATACTTTATAGCATGAAGCTCTAAGGTTGGATAATGAAATGATGAGTCAGTAATCCTAATTGAGCTAAGGGGATGATTAACCCTAATTGAAATGAAAAGGGAAACCCTAACCCTAGCAAGGGCATAGTGGTGTAACCCCATGAATAGTGATGTTATAATTGTTTTGCATTGTGCTGATATGAAATTGATGTATCTGTTATCATATGTACTAATCATGCATGTTTTATGAGATAGTGAACATAGCCATGTATGAGCTATGATGCTTTGTTTATTGAAAGTACTTTATGAGCTTTGTAAGAAATGATATGCTATGTTTCCTAGTGAGAGGCAACAAAATAGATTATTAGGCTGTAAGAGCCATGTGAAATATCTACACTGCAATTATCATGTTTACACTGTCAGATGACTTGATGGCATTAAGTTACCTGTTAAAGTAGTAACAAGTATTTTGATGATCTAAGGGTTTGAATACCCATATTATTGAATCATAATGATGAGATGATGAGGGATTGAGATCCCAATGTTAATAATGTTGTGAAATGAACTTGATAAAAATAATAATCATTCTTTATAGCAATTATTATAATGGTTTATGTTTGAAAACATGCCTAATGATAAAAGAATGTTGTAATATACTTAAATAATCAAGTGAAATGATATCATGTAGAGCCTTGACCATAGATCCATCATCGTCAGTAGTTTGGTGATGGTGAAACAGGTTTTCCTAAGGGAACTCCTGGAGGGCATACTTTTGAGTATGTGGGGGTTATGGGCGCGAATATCCTTATGCCCTAATGGAGGAATTGATGTGAGATAAACATTAAATCTCTCAATCCTTCATTATATGTATATGTTGGGATGGATGTATCACTAATCTCCCGATGATGATGTTAATGCCGAATCGATGTGAGATAAACATGAAATCTCTTGATTGTGAAGAGAGTACATCATGCCACTATAACTCTAATAGCGAAGTTGCCAGTATACCCTAGAAAGCTATTTAGTAGAGACATGAGATGCCCTGCAAGTTGTTCCTCACACTGACTGAGGAGGATGAGGTCATAGAAATACGTCTCTTCTATTGACCCATGTATGGTACCGATTTCAATTTTGCAATGGTCGATTGGAGTATGAGTGATATACCTCATCTCCTCAGGGCATAAGTATGTTTGAAAAATGTAATCATCCGTGTAGCATATTTTCTTAGGGTTGAATTACGAGAATCAATGATTGATGATGCATTCTCTATTATATCCTAGTTGGATAAATGCTATACATGTTCTTTGTATTCCTTATTGAGTAAATAACTTGTTGCTTAATCAAGTATAATTGGAATGAACTGTATAGAGAATATTGTTCTACATAATTTAATCAATGATTTACCTGTTGTTGAATATTTATACTTCTATTGCTCAGTGTTATTCTATCATATGCAATAACTATGTTTCTGGCGGAGAGTTATATCCCTCACTGGGTTAATTTTTCAATTGTCTCACCCCCGTGGGATTAATTGTTTTTTAGGTAGACGCCGAGGAAAAGGTAGAAACCCCACAGTGAGTGAGCAGCAGCAACAACAACAACAAGGATAGTAGTGATCCTGAGGTGGAGACATTGTTTATTAAGTCCTGCATATAGAGGGAGTCCTATGTGTCATCTTTGTACTCTCAGGCCCTAGGAGTCAGTCGATAGTTTGATATAGATCTGAGATTTTTGGCTTGATGTCTCGCGATTTTTGCATACTGCTTATGTACAGTTTAGTAGGACAGTTAATGCTTGTGACTCTCGAGATGAGACGATACAGTGATGTTGATGCAAATTTATCGTGCGCAGAAATGCAAGTGAACGCGTCGAAGTAATACAGGCCTTTGTGAGGCCCGAGTCAAACACAGGGATATGTGAAATTGTCGGAGACTCCTACTAACTACTCGCGATCAGCTAAGCAGATTAAATAATTGAGAGTTGTTGTCTAAATTGAAAGAAAATAAAAATAAAGCAAAATAAGCAATCAATTAAATGTTTGGTTTAATCGATTCAAAGTGAGATATTTAGGATTGCGGTTTCACCGTAGGCTTTCATTGTATTAAAGTCTATGTAGTTACTCAATTTTATCTCTCTATCCGGGTAGTGGCCTGAAATCAGAATTGCCCACTGTCGTGGTACAATTCACTACCTATGTCTAGGTCGGTTCCACCGTCGTAGTAACCTATACCCTAAACTAGGTGCATTAGAAACGACCTCTCGATATCCACCATTAATCTTACACCACCTTATTCAAGGGATTTGTCAATTAATGTAAATTCCATCTCTTTTCAACCATTAATTCTTCTTTCAAAGAAATTAAGGCGTTAGATTATTATTATGGTGATCAAGCATAACAATGTATTTGAGAAAATGAAATTATACCACAGATTTAAGATATAAGATATGAGTTACTATGATAAAATTGTCATACAATGAATTCCCGGGCTACTCCCGGTCCTAAAGACAAAGGGGATTAGCCCCGCATGTTCATCTCAGAGTACAACGTGGAGAAGAAAAAGGGAAACATGAAGAAAAGCGTGATTGAGTGGTAAAACCCCTGAAAGGAGAAGATCCAAGTGATCCTTGGTGTGGAATACACGTTCTCCCGCCTTTCGGTGGTGGAAATCATCTTCTTCAGCATCCGGATCGGCTGGGGCATGCTCTCGTGCTCTGTTTTTCTCTCCTTGCTCTCCGGGATGTGTGTTGCGACTAATTCCTCCCTTCCTCACTCTGGGCGGCCATCCTTAGGTAGAATCCCACAATTAGGTCATCCATTAACCACATCCGTCCGATTAAGATCATTACAAAGCCAACAAGTATCTGACGGTGTCGATACCATCGACGCGGGTTGATGGTATCAACCCTGCGTGATAGCGACAATTCTCATTTCTTTTGTCTTTGCGCCTGATGTCATCTCGATACCATCGACACGGGTCGATGGTATCGACACTCTAAGGCGTCAGTTGTTGTCCTTTTCCGTCACTGTAGCCTCTTGGGTCGATGGTATCGACTTTGTGTCGATAGTATCGACCTCATTTTCGTCCGCAACCTGATGGTATCTCGATACCATCGACATCCCTGTCGATAGTATCGACTTTCTTCTGGTCCTTGCGGCTGTGCGCCTGTGATCGTGTCGATAATATCGACCACCGTCGATGGTATCGACGGTAGCAGATACTTGTTTTTCCTGAAATTAACACACGAAACCACATAAGTCCACACAAAATGTATATTTTTGATAGTTAATACTCAAAATGCTGAAATAGGGGAAATTTGACATAAAGAAGTATCACAGAGCAAAGTGAATGAATTATGCAACATTAACCATGAAAATGACTAATAAATGCATAAAACACATATCAAACAAGTCTATAAATGCGACTCAAAATCATCGCATCAAACTCCCCTAAGCTTGAACATTGCTCGCCCTCGAGCAACTAACCCTTAGAATAGAATTGCCAGAGTCAACTAAAGAACAAAGCATCACAACAAACATCCCATATGACTCCCATCGGACATTCTCATACCGGCCCTCGCTAACCACAGAATGATAATTACCCTAAAGGCAACAGTAATCATCCATAAAAGATATCAACCTCAAAACTGATGAACACTATCACATAAGGCAGTTAACATAATAAAATTCGCCGGTCCAGACTTAATGCATCTTGTGATCTCCTATACTATGTTGCTCGCCCTAACTACCATCTACATGGAAGCAGTTCTCCTGATATTCACTAGTGAGGAGAAATTCACGGTGGCCTACCAATCCGAGCAACGGGTGGATGGAATGGGTGGCTCAAGGAAGAAGTGGAAGCATTATACGGTTTCAACATGCATAAAATAAAAATGCCCTAACTGATGGAAATGCGCATGAAAAATGTCCTAATGCCTAAGATTGGGTGGAATGATGCATGCACTAACAATCCATCTCAAAATGAGATGGATATCTAATTAAGCTACACAATGTACTCACTCATCTTAAAATACAGGTGAGATTAAGTTCCTTTCTCCTTCTTATTCTACTTGCTTCTAAATAACTTTTTCTCGTTTTTTTTTTCAATTCCAGATGTTTTTCAGAATTTTTTTTTTCAAACCCTTATATCCATAATTGACAATGAATACTTTATTGGGCTTATTTTTTTTAATAACTCGAAAATTTGCACTATTTAGAAGGTATGGAACAATTTAATTCACCATTAAAGAAGAAATGAGGTACATGATATACTTTATGCATAAAAGTTATGAACGCAACTAAATGACATGCACCTAAGGATAATGTGCATGTATACCTATTCTATTTTTTTATTTTTCATGCAAAACATATGAAGGTGGTTGCAATGCAAGTCCTATCTACATGCCATGCAATCAAAAAGGTTAAAACCGTACTTTACTTCCAAGTCTTGGTGGATTTTAAAAAGAATGAAGTGGACAGATCACAAGACTAATTGACTGAACCTTTGAAAAATATTATGTGTCCCTCCTTACTGACCTATGTAGTAGTTAAGAGGTTTTTCTCTCTTACTTCAAATTAAAGTCTCATTATCATTTGGCCAGTTTAAGCTCAAACAACCAATTCTGTCCAGTTTCATGAATCTTTAGGAATATACAGTTGTGATTTTCAGTTTTAAAGTTGACAAAACCAATCATTTTCTAAGTTAAGTGATCAAAGTTGAACAACACTCAAGCTCGCGAACACTCAAAATTTTTTAGTTTTCCCCTTAATTCCATGCACATGCAACTGAGATGACTCAAGATTAACGACATCCACGATTACACTAGATAGAATGTGGAGCCTACAGACAAATTAAGATTGCACGAAACAAATAACAAGAAACAAAAGCAATAAAACTAAAACAGAGAAATAAAAGATAGAGCTGTTCCAACACCCCCCTAAGCTTGAATTCGACTATGGCATCATAGTAAAAAACAATCTTAAAGGTTGGAACAGAGATACCGCTTTACTCTTCAGGTGGAGGCAGGTACTGCGGAGCCGTAGGGTCCCAAGAAGGATACTCCCCCTGGAAGCTCAGATCAAACTGGGCCCTAGGTGGAGGTTGTGGATAGCCTCCAAAGTAATTTTGGCTCCAATAGTGGTCGTAAAAGGGCTGCTGTTGCATCTCCATCCGTTGCAACTGATCATGAATTTGTTGTTAGTTGTCGAGGAGAAGACGCTCGTTCTCGAACATTGCCCTTTGATTGTCCAATAACCGGTTTTTAGTGTCTTGAATACCGGTGTACATCACCATGTGATGCTACTGCGTCTGCTGTATGTCTTGCAGCATAGCATACATGCCCTGCATCGAATAGGCATCCTCGCTTGGCTGCGAGGGTGGTGGTGGTGGTAGAGGCTGTGATGATGAAGATGCACCTGGATGCATCCGAGGACGCTTCCGTGGTGCCACTCGAGCCCGAAGAGGTGTGAAGGCATCCTCTTCCTCTTCAGCCTCGTCGTCATTGTCGTCGTCGTTGTCGCCGTCTTCATCAGAGTCAGTGATGACAATGATAGGCCATCAGAAGTGTTACGCCCCATCGATGTTGAAGACCGGATCGGGAAGCGAGCATTCCTGGTAAGCATGGTTGACGTGGCAGTGCACATATGCCAAACCATCTCAAAGAAGGATGATCTTGGAGCGGTGTAGATGTTGCAAGTTCACCTTGCTCCTATTGGAGAGAGGAGTAAGCATCTAGAAATTCAACCCAAGGTAGGAGGCCAGCTTTGTGATAAGCCCTCCAAAGTGAATTGGCGCTTTCCGTGTACTCCTCTTCACCGCCAAAACCCACTACAAAAAGAAGGCGCCCCAGTTGCATTCTTGGCGTTTCAGGGGTTTATACAAGAAGAATAAGTCTGTCTCCTAAAACTTGTTGAGGGCCAAATCACCCCTGGCAAACAACGTCAAACTCAGCATCCGGTGAAGTATCCGGATGAAGGGGTGCTCAAAATCAGCTACCGCAGCATTATGGTAGCTCACTGACTTTCCCGGCGGCACCGTCACCAGCTCGGCGAAGATGGCATCATAGTCGGTGCGGTTGTCCGGTCGCCGGTAATCATGTTGCGAGTGATTGTAGTTGAAAATCTTGTTGAACTGCTGGAGTGTAAGGGTGTAGTCATTATTATACAGCTGGAAAGACACCCGACCCTTGATCCACTCGCAGTCAGTGGCTATGACGTCGTTGGGCACAACGTAGACATCCAATGACGCCATGAATTCAGCCACCAACTCCTTGTAAGTAGGCCACTTGCCGAAGAACGGCTGGCCATCTGCATGAAATTCCATCTCGTCAGGCCGTCTTCCCGTGTGTCGGGCCTAACCCTTCAGAACGTAGTCAAGGTTTGCTTCGAACCCGAGGTTACGGATGGTTTCCCGTTCAACATAACGGGTCAGCTCAATCTTCCTCTTTAGAATCTCCTCGTATATCTTCTTCACCTCCGCAGATGGATGAATTAGTCGTGGGCATGCAACTGACGCGGTCGGAGGTGGCACGAACTCCAGGATGTCCATCGGGTTCACGCGTGAAGATGATGCACCAACTACATGCACCATGATTGCAACAGAAAGAGGAATAGAAAGGGAGCTCGGTGAAGATCGGAGAAGTGAATCTCCGCTCGATGAAGAACTTGCTCAGTGTTTCTTGTCGTCGAGCTTGGATAGCTCTAGAACACGCTCGACACAAGTCAAGGAGAATTGCACTGGAGTTGTGATGTCATCTGACGCAAATACTCCTCATATATAGCCTTGGCCGGTGCTACTGTATGCCCGTCGATACCATCGACGTGAGTCGATGGTATCGACATGGGTAGCACGATCTGTACCTCCGCGAGTATCGACGGTTGTCGATGGCTGATGGCTGGATCTGCGGGGCCCAGATTGCTGACGCGTCGATACTATCGACGCGAGTCGATGGTATCGACCCGTCCCCCAGATCAACTTCTTAGTTGCTGCGATTGTCGTTGATCTTTCCTCGCGGATCATTGACATGGCGCGTCGATACTATCGACGGGAGTCCATAGTATCGACTCTCTCATTAGGGAAAATCCTCGCGAGGCCCGACCGCCGCCTTCTTTGCATGAATGTGTCGATACCATCGACACGCCTATCGATGGTATCGACTTTCCTGAGACAATTTGTTCTGAAGATCTCCAGAGATCTCTATAGTATCGACACCCCTGTCGATACCATCGACCTCTGCTTGCGATCTTCCTGTTGGTATGTCGATACCATCGACGAGGCCATCGATGGTATCGACACAGTGCGATTCCTGCAGTCGCCAATCTGTACCATGGTCGATACCATCGATGCGAGGGTCGATGGTATCGACTCTACCTCAGCCCTACACAGGTAGCAAACGATCACAGTATCTTTTTTACACTACAAACTAAGTTAAAACAAATCAAACTACGAATGTAAAGGAACTAAACTAAAGTACCAATGGTTGGGTTGCCTCCCAACAAGCGCCTTTATTTAACGTCTTAGGATAGACGACTTGAAGCACATCATGTATCTGAAAGTGAAATGAGTTTGACCTCATTCACCTTCCTCGTGTAAGCTTCACCAAAATATAACTTCAACCTCTGTCCATTCACCAAAAATGTAGTCTTGCCATCGCACACCATGATTGCGCCATGTGGTTTGACCTCTTCTACCGTGAATGGCCCACTCCATCGGGATTTAAGCTTCCCAGGATGCAACTTCAGCCTTGAATTGAATAAAAGCACACGATCTCCTTTCTTGAAGGTGCACATCTGAATGTGGTGACCGTGGATCAAATTAGTGCACTCCTTGTATATCTGAGAGTTCTCATATGCAGTCATTCACAGCTCATCCAATTCATTTAATTCAAGTAATCTCTTCTTCCCCGCTTCATCATAACTCAAGTTGAGCTTTCTCAACGCCCAGTGTGCTTTGTGCTCTAACTCCACCGATAAGTGATAGGCCTGACCGTACGCCAACCTAAAAGGCATGGTGCCTATAGGTGTCTTGTATGCCATTCTATATGCCCACAATGCATCCGGTAGTAAGGCACTCCAATTCTTCCTCGTGGACGCCACCGTACGCTCCAAAATCTTCTTAATTTCACGATTGGAGACCTCCACTTATACTTGAGTTTGTGGGTGATACGGGGTACCAATGTTATGGTTGACCCCGTATTTCCTCAATAGTGCCGAGAACTTTTGATTCTTAAAGTGCGTACCCCCATCACTAATGATCATTCGGGGCACTCCAAACCTGCAGAAGATATTTTCCTTAACGAACCTGCACACTACAGTAGAATCGTTAGTCCTTATGGGTATTGCTTCTACCCACTTTGACACATAATCAACAACTAAAAGGATATATAAATTCGAATTTGAGGACACAAAGGGTCCCATGAAATCTATACCCCATAGATCAAATACCTCAACCTCTTGGAAAACATTTAGGGGCATCTCTTGTCTCTTTGAAATGTTACCTTCTCTTTGGCAGGAATCACATTGCCTCACAAACTCATAGGCGTCTCGGAACAAGGTAGGCCAATATAGGCCACTTTCCAGTACTTTGGCAGCCGTACGAGAGCTCGCATGGTGTCCGCCCATAGGTAGAGTGTGGCAATGACAAAGAACACTCTCGTATTCCACCTCAGGTACACACCTGCGTAGGACACCATCTCTGCATTGCTTCAAAAGAATGGGGTCATCCCAAAACTAATACCGTAGAGAATGGAAAAATTTCTTCTTCTCTTGATATGTCCAATCATCCGGGATGATCCTGCAAGCAAGATAATTCACGATATATGAAAATCATAGATCTTTAGAATTGACTTTCAAAAGTTGTTCATCTGGAAATGTCTCGGTTATGGGTATGTGTAAATCTTTTTCATCTACCCTCTCTAACCTAGACAAATGATCCGCTACAACATTTTCAATCCCCGCCTTGTCTTTGATTTCGATATCAAATTCTTGTAAGAGCAAGATCCACCTAATCAATCTAGGTTTTGCATCTTTTTTCTCCATCAAATATTTTATAGCGGCATGGTCAGTCCAAACTACTACTTTCGATCCAACTAAATACTGCCGAAATTTTTCAAAAGTAAAAACAACAGCAAGCAATTCTTTTTCAGTAGTCATGTAATTTAGTTGGACATCATTCAAAGTCTTAGAGGCATAAAAAATTACGACGGGTTTATTGTCCACCCTCTGCCCCAACACGGCTCCTACAACATAATCAGATGCATCACACATGAGTTCAAACGGCTTAGTCCAATCCGGTGTTTGAACAATCGGTGCGGAAATCAATTTCTCCTTCAGCACGTTGAACGCATGTAAACATTTGTCATTGAAATAAAAAACAACATCCTTTTTGAGAAGCTCGGATAGAGATTTGGCGATTTTTGAAAAATCTTTTATGAACTGACGATAAAATCCGGTGTGGCCTAAAAAGCTTCTTACCCCTTTTACCGAATTTGGTGGGGGTAATTTAGAAATTACTTCAATTTTTACCGAATCTACCTCCAAACCTTTGCTGGACACCTTATGTCCCAGCACTATCCCTTCACTCACCATCATATGACATTTCTCCCAGTTGAGGACCAAATGTGTGTCCTCGCATCTTTGTAACACCTTATCCAGATTATATAGGCATTCATCAAAAGAAGCACCATATACTGAAAAATTATCCATAAAGACCTCTAGACAACGTTCTACCATATCAGAAAAAATGGCGAGCATACAACACTGAAAAGTCGTTGGTGCATTGCATAATCCAAAGGGCATGCGGCAATACGCGAAAGTTCCATAGGGACAAGTGAAAGTAGATTTCTCTTGGTCCTTAGGATCAATCGAAATCTGATTGTACCCCAAATACCCATCCAGAAAACAAAAGTGTGATCGGCCGGCTAAGCGCTCTAGAATTTGATCAATAAATGGAAGAGGAAAATGATCCTTTAGCGTAGCGGAATTCAGATGTCGGTAATCTATACAAACTCGCCACCTAGTTACCAAGCGGGTGGTGACAAGTTCATTTAAAATATTTTGAGTGACAATTATTCCCCCCTTTTTAGGGACTACCTGTGTGGGACTCACCCATGTCGAGTCTGAAATTGCATAGATGATACCTGTGGAAAGAAGCTTAATCACCTACTTCTTCACCACCTCCATCATGCTCGGATTTAGTCGACGTTGCGGTTGAATCACCGACTTGGCTCCCTCCTCTAGCCGAATCTTATGCTGACACAAAGTAGGGTAAATCCCCTTGATATCTGCAACAGACCACCCAAATGCTCCCCGGTGGTTCTTCAACACTATCAACAATTGGTCCTCCTCTTCCACACTCAGATAAGCAGAAATAATCATAGGTAACTTGTCTTCCTCAGCTAGAAAGGCGTACTTGAGGTGCGGTGGCAGCGGCTTTAACTCCAACTCCTGCAGACTGATTAAAGATGATTGAAGCCGTGGGGGAAGTTTGCCTAAGTCTTCATAATACCTCGCATAGAAGCATGGCAACATCTGAAGCATCTTGGCGCACTCCTTGAGTGATTTGCTTCTCATCCAATCATGAGTGATATTGACTAAACAAGCCTCCAGTGGTAATTCTGGATATGCATCAAAAACTGAATTTGCTATAGCATCATCCTCCGTAGAGGGAGGAATGTCCTCATCCTCATCATTCGGGAACCCTAAAGCCTTGCAAAGGGATACCACTTTGGTCTGCTCCATGATGTCTACAGCCAAAGTCCCCTTGTCCACCTTGGTCATTACATGAGCCATATCTAGAAATGGCTTCCCTAGACAAAGTGAGATATTGTTATCAAAATGTTTTACCATGTGGCATTGCTCCTTGTATTTAGGTGAAGTGACACTGGAAGGCATGACCATCTCAAATCGGTCATCGGCTATACCTAAGGTCAAACGACCTCTCCCCATCTCAAGTATCATGTCGGCTGTAGCTTGGAATGGTCGTCCGAGAAGTAGCTCATTGCCTTGTTCGTCTTGCATCTCCATGATGACAAAATCTACTGGAAATACAAATCGATCCACTTTCACTAGCACGTCTTCACAAATCCCATATGGCTTCACCACTGAATTTTCTGCCAATTGGATAGTCATGTTGCTTGGCCGTGACTCTTTTAATCCCAGCTTTTTGAATGTAGAAAGGGGCATCAAATTAATGCTCGCCCCTGAGTCACATAGTGCTTCACCAAATTTGACTTTCCCGATGTAACAAGAGATTTTAAAACAGCCTGGATCCTGCCTCTTTGGTGGCAATGTGCCCATGATGAAGGCACTCACCTGCTCTTTAAGCACAACAACCTCGATGTCTGGGATTTTTCTCTTCTTGGTGATGATGTCTTTCAGAAATTTCCCGTAAGAAGGGATTTGCTCAATAGCTTCCAATAGAGGGATATTAACTGAAAGCTTTCTGAAACTGTCTAAAAACTTTTTGAATTGGGCATCTACCTTCCTTGCCTTAGCGCTGTTCAGATAAGGGACCGGGACAACCTGTGCCCTTTGATGCGGTGGCACATAGGGTGTCTTTTTCTGAGGCTCCTCCTCCTCTGCAATAGGATCTTCAATAGCATCCACGGCTGTGTCATCAACTGGTTCTATAACCGGTACAGGCAGCTCCTCAATGGCCTCACCTTCAATTTCTGCTTGGGGTTTTCTTGTTTCATCGGCCCTGGGATTTAACAATTTCTTGCCACTTCTTAGCAAGATGGCCTTCTCTTGCTGGTTTCCTTCTGGAACATTAGTATTTCCCGGGAAACCTGGATGTGCCGGCTTCTTCAAACTAGCTATCTGTGCAGCCATCTGTGCCATGGATGTCTCTATTGTCCTCATTTGAGCCCCATGGCTCTGCAGTGTCTGCCCAAATTGGTTCATGAACTCCCCTTGTTGCTTTATTTTCTGGCCGAAAGTAGTCATGAGTTCTTGATTTTGCTTTATCACTTGATTGAGCAGCTCTATGCTCTTATCCTCCGCTACTGGCTGGGGTTTGGCATATGGATCCTGCAGGAAGTTATTTGGATCCTTCCAGGAAAACTTCTTGTCTTTCCTCCATGAATAGTCATTATTCTTGTAGCCTTGCTGCTGCCTCATGAATTTGACTTGAGCCTCATCCTCGGACTCAATATCCTCCTTTGCAAGCAGTTTCTTTGCGAGAAGATCCATCTTCTCATTCAGCTCCTGGATTGCTTTTGATTCACCTGCCACTCAAACTTGCTCCACGACGCCTCTTTCGCCCCACGATTGTTTCTTAGCCATTTTCTTTAGGATTTCACAACATCTTGTGTACGTGTTATTCAAGAAAAATCTAGAGCCAGCTGAATCGAGGTTGCTTTTGTCATGCTCAGAGAGAGCAAAATATAAGATCTTGACTTGTGTCTCCTTATCAAGCCCGTGATGTGGGCATCGCCTGAGCATGATCTGAAACCTTTCCCAGGTCTCAGAATAGGTCTCTCCTACTTGTTGGGTGAAGTTGTGGATCTTTCTGATCATGTCATTGGTCTTCTCGGGCGGAAAGAACCTCTCAAAGAAAACCTCCACCATGTGGTCCCAAGACTCCACATATTCATCGTCCAAGTTGTGTAGCCATTCGCGCGCATTTCCCTCTAGAGAACTCGGGAAGAGCTTCAAATAGAGCACATCTTGTGGAAATCTGTCGATTTTTATCGTATCACAATTCTCCACAAATTGACTTATGTGCACGACGGGGTCTTCATTTTTGAGCCCATGGAAAGCATTCGACTTCACCAAGTTGATTAAAGCCGGATCAATCTTGTATGTCGGAATATTCACCGCTTGCTTCTTTATCGGCCCCTTGGAAGCGGATGAGGAAGATGCCTTGATCTTCTCCCATATTGTCTGTGGCTCGTCCATCTCTTCTTGTTCAGGTTCTGAATTTGTTTCTTCTAAATGGTCTTGATTGTGGCCTTCCTCGTCGTTAGGTCCCGTCAGTGGAACCTCTGGTACGTGCCTTGTGTAGTCTGTACTACGCGTCTGCACCATGCACAGTACCTGTAAATAGAAAAATTAAATTTAGTACAGTGCTTGACGATTGCAAATATTTAGAAAATGGATTATGATTTTTTTTTTCTGAAATTATAAAAATAAAAATAAAAATGTGGCCTAGAGTGGCCACTTGTAGCACTCGTAGTGCCAACAATTCACCGTATCCCCGGCAACGGCGCCAAAAACTTGACGCAAATTTATCGTGTGCAGAAACGCAAGTGAACACGTCGAAGTAATACATGCCTTTGTGAGGCCCGAGTCGAACACAGGGATACATGAAATTGTCGGAGACTCCTACTAACTACTCGCGATCAGCTAAGACGATTAAATAATTGAGAGTTGTTGTCTAAATTGAAAGAAAATAAAAATAAAGTAAAACAAGCAATCAATTAAATGTTTGGTTTAATTGATTCAAAGTGAGATCTTTAGGATTGTTGTTTCACCATGGACTTTCATTGTATTAAAGTTTGTAATTACTCAATTTTATCTCTCTATCCGGGTAGTGGCCTGAAATAAGAATTACCCACTGTCGTGGTACAATTCACTACCTATGTCTAGGTCGGTTCCACCGTCATAGTAACCTATACCCTAAACTAGGTGCATTAGAAACGACCTCTCATTATCCACCATTAATCTTACACCACCTTGTTTAAGGGATTTGTCAATTAATATAAATTATGTCTCTTTTCAACCATTAATTCTTCTTTCAAAGCAATTAAGGGTGTTAGATTATTATTATGGTGATCAAGCACAACAATGTATTTGAGAAAATGAAATTATACCACGGATTTATGAGATAAGATATGAGTTAGTATGATAAAATTGTCATACAATGAATTCCCGGGCTACTCCCGGTCCTAAAGACAAAGGGGATTAGCCCCGCATGTTCATCTTAGAGTACAACGTGGAGAAGAAAAAGGGAAACATGAAGAAAAACATGATTGAGTGGTAAAACCCTTGAACGGAGAAGATCCAAGTGATCCTTGGCGTGGAATACGCGTTCTCCCACCTTTCGGTGGTGGAAATCATCTTCTTCAACATCCGGATCAGCTGGGGCGTGCTCTCGTGCTCCGTTCTTCTCTCCTTGCTCTCCGGGATGTGTGTTGCGACTAATTCCTCCCTTCCTCGCTCTGGGCGGCCGTCCTTAGGTATAATCCCGCAATTAGGTCGTCCATTAACCACATTCATCTGATTTAGATCATTACAAAGCCATCAAGTATCTGACGGTGTCGATACCATCGACGCGGGTCGATGGTATCAACCCTGCGTGATAGCGACAGTTCTCTTTTCTTTTGTCTTTGCGCCTGATGTCATCTCGATACCATTGACGCGGGTCGATGGTATCGACACTCTAAGGCATCGGTTGTTTTCCTTTTCCATCACTGTATCCTCCTGGGTCGATGGTATCGACTTTGTGTCGATAGTATCAACCTCATTTTCGTCCGCAACCTGATGGTATCTCGTTACCATCGACATCCCTGTCGATAGTATCGACTTTCTTCTGGTCCTTACGGCTGTGCGCCTGTGGTCGTGTCGATAGTATCGACCACCGTCGATGGTATCGACAGTAGCAGATACTTGTTTTCCTGAAATTAACACACGAAACCACCTAAGTCCACACAAAATGTATATTTTTGATAATTAATACTCAAAATGCTGAAATAGGGGAAATTTGACATAAAGAAGTATCACATACCAAAGTGAATGAATTATGCAACATTAACCATGAAAATGACTAATAAATGCATAAAACACATATCAAACAAGTCTATAAATGCGACTCAAAATCATCGCATCAGATGTATTGATGAATTAGAATGTAAATAACTTGCTTTGGTTCTTTATGAAAGGGTTTTACAGTTTGTGGATCTTTTTGCAAAAAGTTTTATTTTTTAGTGATTTTCAGTGATTCCGCTGCTAATGATACGCTTCCGCATTAGTTAATCTCATTTTGTGAAGCATATGCCACATAAATAATCAAGTGGAACCTAATCATGTAGTTTTCCCTATGCCATAGATCCATCTTCAATGTCAGTACTTGCTAGATGATGAAACGATTTCTTCCTTGGTGGAAGCTCAGAGTCATATATTATTGAGTATATTTATTTTACAAGATTGGATGTGGGCCATAGCCTAACTGGATAACAGTAGAGGTTGTATATCAATGATGTGATATAGAGTTCATTTGATATCTTTTCATAGGATTGGCTGTGGGCCATACCCTGGAAGGAGCATGACTACGGGTCATAGCTCAGTTTTGCTAGTGTTGTACCTATATACCATGGAAGGCTAGGTTGTTTTGCAGTTAGACTTGATATGTTTCTGTTTTGTTTTCTCTTATGCTGACTAAGAGGTGTTGGGGAGGTTATGGACTCAGGATCTTCCATTGACCTTGTATGGCACTAATTCTGACTTAGTAGTGGTCAGTTGGAGCATGAGTGGTATACCTCATTTCCTCAGGGTATTAATAAAATATGTAATACAGTCGTGTAGAATATCTGCATTTGGGATAAATGTGAATAACATTGGATGAGCCTTTGCCTTACTTTTGTAGTGTTTAGTTTATAGACAATATACATGTTCTTCATATTCCTGCTTATCTTATAATATGCTCTATAATTCAATTGCAATTTCTCTTAACTGCTTCAATAATATTATTTGCTTATCATGTTATAACTTACTTTTTTCTCTCCTTTATATTATATATGTGCGTAAATAGCATTGGTGGAGAGTTATATATCTGGATGGGATGTTTGATCTCACCTCTTGGGTTTCCACATCTTTTAGGTGTTTGTGCATGAAGAGGTAGAGATCGTGTAGCTGAGGAAGAGCAGTACTAAGAGCAATAGCTGATAAGATTGGATGAGCTGCTAATCTTTTGGTGGTAGAGTCCTAGATGTCATCCCTATACCCTCAGGTCTTTGGGGGTGTTCTTGATGTGTTTGGTTGATATGTTATCCGTACGGGGTTTTGGCATGTGAGACGTGGTTGTATAGATATGGCATGTGTATATGTATATGTGGAACAAGTACCTCATGTAATAGGTTGACGACAGGAATGATGATGCACAATGATGTAAGCAACTTGTGATACGATATGTAATGCATGTGGTAGCTTGTGGACTTATATGTGATAAGTTTTTGTCTTATGGTGATTTTATAAAATCAGTTTTAACTTCCTATGATTTTTGGTATTCCGTGTGTATAGTTCTAATTGTGTGTTTGGTTTTGAGTGATCTCATTTGTGGCGCGTCAGAGCATCATGATTTGGTTGGTATTAGAGAATTAGGTTCATCGAGTCTACAAGGACCTAGGACTAGGGTTTTTTTGTCTATTATAGTATCCTCTAGTATGTCTTATAGTGACTTCTGATTATGTAGAAGAAGAATAAGAAGAGTAGAAAAGATGTCTAGAGAACATGAAGAACACATTATAGAGGGCAGTGTTTCTACACTCATAGGTGGTTCAAGGGATCAAGCGAGAGAAGATCGGGCACCTGAGGTGCCCCAGTTTGACTCGGCCATGATAGAAAACCCTACATTTTGGTCTTTGTTTGGATAGTTCATGGCAACGATGATGCACATGACAGACAGGATGCCTGCACTACAACCAAGGGTAGTTGTTCCCAGTGATGCATCTCTGGTCTCTAGGAAGACCTTTGAGCGGATGACGCATGTTGGGGTTGTGGAATATGTCAGTATAGTGGATCCAATGGATGTAGATCTTTGGTTGACGGAGTTGGAGAAGGCCTTTAAGATCCTCATCATCCCTGAGGCAGATAAAGAGAAGCATGTTGTGTATCTTTTGAAGGGGAGTGTTAGCCATTGGTGGGATACTGAAGAGGAGAAGAGGCATGGTGTTGTTATCAGTTGGGAGGATTTCTGGCGTGAGTTTTCTAGTCGATATTTCCTCAAACCTATATGCATGAGAAGATATCTTAGTTTTAGAGGATCTGTTAGGGATCCATGTCGATCAACGAGTATGAAGCAAAGTTTATGGAGTTGTTGAGGTTCATTCCTCACATTGAAATGACGGACCAGGAGAGGATCTGACACTTTGTGAAGGGGTTGAGTTCTAAGTTGTCTACCCCAGTGGCTACTTTAGAGAACTGTGAGCGGTTTGCTACATTTATGGAGTCAATTCGGAGGATTGAGAGATCAGTGATTGAGAGTGTGAGGTGGGTGCCAAGAAGAGGCTTGCTAAGTACCAAGGATAGTCATCTGAAAGCTTTAAGGAGCCTAGGTTTTCAGCACCACCGTCATAGCAGAGAGCAGTAAGACAAACACAGTGGTCACCAAGTAAGAGCAGAGGTCACAACCTTCCTAAAATGACCGACACCAAACTGACAATTAAATTAAACGAATGCGGAAGCGATTAGCAGTGGAATTATCAAAAATCACTAAAAATTTAAAACTTTTGTAAAGAGATCTTTGAAAGATAAACACTCTTTCATGAACAACATGATAGGTCATTTACAAACTGATCCATTGATACATATCTGTAATAAACACATCTCGAGCATTACAACAAAACCCACCTTGTTAACTGTACAAGGTAAGATACAAAATCTCGAGGCATCATGCCAAAATCCTCAGACCTACTGACTCCTAGGACTTGAGAGTACAGAGACGACATAAGACATGCTATCTATAAGACTAGACAGTCAGTATCTCCACCTGAGATTCACTGCTTCCCCTGATGCTGTTGTTGCTGTTGTTGCTCATTCTTAAATGGATTCCTTCGTCCTTGGCGTCTTCCTAAAAAATTAGAAACCTACGGGAGTGAGACAATTTGAATAATTGTCCCAGCGAGAGTTATAACTCTCCACCAGAAGCTTTGTTATAACATTTAAGAAACAACATAAGCAAAGTAACTTAAATCATTCAACAGCAGGTTTGATAATAAGTAAAGTAACTTTTACTTAAGCAATCATTTCTTTAAAGCATATAAAGAACATGTACACTAAATATTTTGAATAGATCATTAATGTAAACAATGTAACACCAATCATAGTTTTTCGTAGTTCAACCTAAGCAGATATGCTACGCGGTTGATTATGTTTTACAAACATTATTATGCCATGTGAAGATGAGGTATACCGCTCATACTCCAACCGACCATTTATAAAAATCGCTTCGGTACCATACATAGGTCATCAAAAGAGCCGGATTCTTATGACCTCATCTTCCTCAGTCAGTAAGAGGATTTACTTGCAGGACATCTTGTGTCTCTGCTGTAGTAGCTATCCAGGGTATTCTGGAAACTTTGCTATAGAGTTACAGTGGAGTTCTGAACTCTCATCGTCATCAAAAGATTTCTTGTTTATCTCTCATCGATGTGGTATTAGTAATTTCTTCGGGAGATTTGTGGTACATCACCCGGTATGAATATATAGTGAAGGGTTGAAAGATTAAAGTACATCTACATCAATTCCTACACTAGGACGTAAGGATATTCACGTCCATATACCCCCATATACTCAAAAGTATATGCTCTAGGAGTTCCCTTAGGAAAACCTATTTCACCATCATTTGATCTCTGACAATGATGGATCTATGGTCAGGGCTCTACATGATATGATTATACTTGATTAGTTAGGTACATTATAGCATTCTTTTAGCATCAAGCATGTTTCCAAGCATTAATCATTAGAACAACAACTATAAAAGTAGAATACTAAATGTATCAAGTCTAACTCACATCAATTATCAATTGGATATCATTTCTTAACCATTTCATTACTATGATTCAAGAATAGGGTATTCAAACCCTTAATTCATCATAAGTCATCTTATTAGCATGGCCTTGATGTTACTCATGGCTTTCACAGCCTATCAATCTTATATGATGTCACTTAACTAGGCAACATGGTATATCACAATTCACAAAGCTAATAACATGCTTCCAATGAATATGATATCATAACCTTTACCTGGATATAATTATCCTTTTATAAGAACCTGCATGGTTAATTCAATTGACAACAATAAACATTTCATTTCCAGATCAGCAATTTATAAAGCAGAGTTAACCTTTCAATTCAGAAATAGTACCTTCATGCTTACACTAAGGCTAGGTTCCCTTATTTACATCAATTAGGGTTATTCATTCCCTTTCTTTATGATTAGGAATAATGATTCCTCATCTCATACTTTAATCATGAAGATTCATGCTTAAAAGCATAAGTAGAGTTAGGGTTTACCCCACTCAATTAAGGTTATTGAATCCCTTTGTCTTATAAGGCATAAGAATTCTTATATTGTAATTTGTTCACAGGGTTTCATACTCAAAGGCATAACCCTGAATTACTCCATTTATCAGATCACCCTAAATTAGGGTTTACTATTCACGTTACATGTTATTACCCTAGAATTAGGGTTTACTATTCACTTCATAGTGAATTGAGCTCATAACATCATTATATATGAAAATTATCATCATTGATGCCCTCAAATTAGGTTAAGATTCATTAATCATTATAATTAGGATTTCCATGATCTTACCTTGATGGATCATACCCTAATCATGTACATTCTTACATATTGAAAGTATGTTACTTGATTCTGATTCATATTAGGAGCTTTCTCTCTCTTCTTACTACTAGATGATGTTTAAATCACTCTAGGTTAGATTAGGTCAAGTCATCTTTGATTAACATAGATTAAGTCAACCCATTATAATCATTAGGGTTTGCTTGATCAAGGGTTGTTATCTACTTGAACCCTTCAAGGGTACCTTGGTAATCTTCTTTAATAATCATAACATGGGTCAATCTACTAATTACTTAACCCCTTAATGTCTTTAGGTATCATTAGGGTTTAGATTAAACAACCATTGAACCATCTAAGCCTTCAAGGCATTAAGCATAAAATGATTTAGGAACATGGTTATTCAAACCCTCAGATTATCATAACACTTTCTACCAAGTGACATATAAGCATCAAGTCATCTAACAACATGACCTTGATTGAAGCAATGTATATACTTTTCACATATCATTACTCTAAAAGCTTATAATTGTTTTCAAGGAATATGACATCATAACTCTTACCTGGCTATGATCACCTCATAATATCAACCTGTATGACTTATACAAATAAGGACATGCATATATAACAATGTCAACACAATACCAAAACTTTTCAATTTCTTTATAGGACACCACGACCGTGCCACCTTGCACGGTCGTGCAAAGTAAGGCTACCACGGCCGTGCTCCCTTACACGGTCGTGCTACATAAGATCATTACATGATTCATATTTATATATATATATATAAATATGTATTCTAATCTTTCATTCTTTTAACTTGATTAGGTCACATCAACCCTTCAATCAAGTACATGCTACTATGGTTAACATAGTGTATCAAGCTATTAATCCTATAAACAATTAAGAATTCTCCCTTTAATTGGTTCTAATCACTTAGGTATTATTAGGGTTTTAACCTTCATACCTTCATTGATTATCATTACTAATCATAATTGGATCAATAGAACATTCATCATCTTAATTCCCAAAGATTTAATCACATTGGACCTCCATTACATAAGGTATCCAATTGAATTAGGGTTTCCAATGTTGATTACTTCAATCATTGAATTCATGGAACCAAACATCGATTAGACCTATACTCATACCTCAATTGAGTTCAATAGGTCAACCTTAAACTTATTTGACCCTTAATTAACCCTCAATCATTCATCAATTAGGGTTTGATTCAATTGAATTAGGGTTTGGAATCGATGATCCTTCAATACTAATCAATGTAAGACTAGTTACTTTGAAACCATAGAACCATCATCCAAATTGGGTATGACCTGACCCCAAACGGTCTTGAGGTCGTTTGGATGAACTCCAAACGGTCTTGAGACCGTTTGCCCATCATATCATCAAAATCCAAGTCAATCAATTAAGGTTTGAATCATTGGATTGATCACCAAATCAACAATTGATTACACTTTAACTTGGTAACATTGGATCATCAATTGCTTAACCATACTCACCCCTAGACCTCCAAACGGTCTTGGGTGACCTCCAAACGGTCTTGAGACCGTTTGGATGAGTTGCAAACGGTCTTGAGACCATTTGGCTCACCCAACCCTTGGATTCTAGTGAAAAATCATTAGGGTTTGAGCTATTGAGTTGATCATCAAATCAGCAATTGATTGCTTTATAATTTGGTACCTTTGGACCTTCAATTGGTCAACTATACTTGACCCCAGACCTCCAAACGGTCTTGGGTGATCCCAAAACGGACTTGAGACCGTTTGGGTGATCCCCAAACGGTCTTGAGACCGTTTGGGCCAATCAACCCCAAACAATCAACTCAATTCAATGCAAATCCAACACTTAGTCGATTAGGGTTACCACCATATCTTTTGTCCTTCAAACACTTAACCATATCCAACCCTAGACCTCCAAACAGTCTTGGGTGACCTCCAAACGGTCTGGAGACCACTTGGGCAAGAAAACCCAAAAAGTCATATCAATCAAGTTGAAAGTCAGCACTTAATCCAATTAGGGTTTACATAATTGATTAGCCTTCAACTCACGATTCCTTTAGAGATAATCCCTCAAATTTGGAGGGTTATTAACCAACATAATTATGAACAGGAATACCAAACGGTCAATGCTTGTTCAACGCCCTCAAACGGTCTTGAGACCGTTTGACCAAAAAGTTCAATTAATCATTTTGGAAAATCAGCACTTAATTCAATTCAATTACCTAATTGTTTAGCCTTTAACGCATGATTCCTTGGGAGTTAACCTATCAAATTTGGTAGGTAATTAGACCACATCATTAGGAACAGTAATACCAAACGTTAAACGCTTGTTCAACGCACTAAAATGGTCTTGAGACCGGTTGCCCAAAACATTCAAGTTAATCAGACTGAAAATCAGCATTTAATTCAATTCAATTTGCCTAATTGATTGGCCTTCAACCTACGATTTATTTGGAGTTAACCCCTCAAATTTGGTGGTTCATTAGCCTACATAATTATGAACAGAAATCCCAAACGTTCAACGCTTGGTCAACGCACTCAAACGGTCTTGGAGACAGTTTGCTCCAACCGACCTTGTGAAACCGTTTGCCCTTCAAACGGTTTTGCAAACTGTTTGCCCCAAACCGTTTGGCCAAAGGGGGGAAAACAAGACCGTTTGATAAAGTAACATTGGTAATAACTCCCATATTCTTCTACCTCCAGATCAAGGTCTGTTCTTCATGGTTGTATTTGCAAGAAAGCAAGGAAGTATGGGGAAAAGAAGAACAAGCTACTTTTGCAAGTACAAAGATATGCATAAGAAAGCAAAAGGTTTAGAGTTATAAAACCCGCCTTAAGGTCATTCCTTGAGCTCCAAGCTTCCAAGCTGCAAGCCTTTAATGGTGTCTTGAGTTCCACAGGTCGGCCAAGGGTGTTTCTCCAAGGAAAGGTTGGGAAAAGATGGCTAGAAAGAGGAAACAAGTAAGGAAGACCATAAAACCAACCTTGCACCATGAATTCCTCCATGAATCCGAGCAAGAAGATGACCAAAGCTTACCTAGAACTCCTTATCCGTCCTCCTCTGCTCCAGAGCTCTGTCCTAAGTCGGTCTAAGAAAGGGGATAAGAAGGGAAGTGAAGGAAACGATCCTTGCTAAGTGAGAAAAGGTGTATATATACTTTGGGTGAAATTCCAACATAAGGACAACTTGTTTCTCCATTTCTCATCTAGGTCCTTCCCTTCTTCTAAGCCACGTTTCTCCCTTCTATACTTAAGCAAAGCTAATTTTAAACCCAAGGTCTAAAGGTGAAGAAAGCCAACTTTTTACTAAGTTGCACATATAGAAGGGTTATTAGGCTTATAACTTGGTTATTTAGTTACAAGGGTTATCCTTCTTATTTGTTTATTCAAATGAAGCGCCCCCTTTATCATTTTTACTCTAATTGATACCAAGAGTCATAAAATATATTCTAGAAGGTATATTTTACATGTTGCTCCCCATGTTTTGGGTAAATTGCACTTTATACCAAAACTAGGGTTTAAATCACAAGGATGGCTCCACAAGCTACCTTTTGGTGCCCAAGCTTGGAGAATCCATACTACTTCATCAAGTTCATTCTTATGATGTATTATCATCAGAGGAACATCTAAACATGTGCCATTTGCAAGTTAACCCCTTTTAATTGGGTAATTTTCACATAGGTCCATGTATTACAAAACAATATTACAACATTGTTCAAAAGGGGAAGAAATGGAAATGTATGTTCCTTAGGAGCTTTAATTACATTATCAACAGATAACCACAAGCATTTAATCACATGTTTAAGAAAAAACACCTGGGGTTATTTCATAACCCAGGTCAGGGATGTTACAAATTATAAACCCCTAACAAGGATTTCGTCCCCAAAATCCCAGAAAAAAAGGGAAAACAGATATTATTTAAGCATTATACCATTATGTCTTCAAGTGACATTTCGTTATTATGGAACATCATAGAGTTTTATTCAATACATAGTTACTCAACACAAACTTTTCATGGAAAGATTCATATGGAACATATACTCTCATTTTCCTTAGTTAGATCAACATTTCTTAACATCACAATTATACTCTATCATTTATTTGAGACTATATAAGTCCTTTCATACCTTGATTGTGTTATCATATCTGATAACACCATATTAACTTTCCTTATTATTTGCACTAATTCTCTCATTAGTTGTACATTCTCTTATCATAGGGAAAAGTTACTTATCAATCAAGGACTTATTTGATAGATATCTTAGAGAAAGATATGTTTATGAAAACATAAACCGCTAACAAGTGATGTTCATAATATTTTACATGTTTACTTTGATTCTATTGTTGACTATTCCAGGTAAGCAACATAATTCATCATATATATTATTACATTCTTATCTTGTTACCTATTACATGTGTTATCAACACATTACATCTTATCTTCCTTTCATCTTAGAACATTACTTGTTACATATATTCTCAACTTGGAACTAAAGTCCAAGATAAACTGATACCTTTTTAGGTATACTTCACATAAACATCTTTATATTATGCACATCAAGTGTCCTAAGACCCACTTGATTGCCATGTCCCTGGAAAGAAAGAGAATAAGGGATCATATTCCTCTTGTTATATCATGTATTTTCAACCATTCATGAAACATCTTATGATTCCATCACATTTTCACATTATGGGGAGGATCTTTATTATTATTCTTACATCTTTACTGGATAGGGTTGACCTCCCTTATTCCCATATTTCTTATTTCTTGATACTCATTAGATTGTTTCAGAATGACTACTTGATCAGAGCAATAAAAAAGATAACAATCTAGGAGTTTCCATATTTACTTTATCATCAACAATTGTATACCTGGCCAGGGTATATAAATACTAAGATAAGGTAATATGCATTTGTATACTACCATTTTCCTTCTCTTTTCCTATTATCACAAGTATAAGATCTTACATTACTGAATTTTATCCAGACATCTCTTTAATACTTCATCCTTTTTATGGAGGTAAGCATGTAACATGAAACATCTATTTTATACAACATAATAAGTCCTTATAGGATTAATCAAGAAAAGTTCAATCAATTACTTTCTCAGTTTTGTCCAAGAGATCATAAAAAGACATCTAAGAATAACATTTATTTCGTCTAACCTGTCATGACTCGAGGATTATTCATTGTCTCAAGTTGATTCTGCCTCAGAGGTTGATTTGCCATAACATTTCTAGTTGGGCAATTTCTTGCCAGATGTCCAACCTGTCTACATATGTAGCAAATTCTAGGTGCCCAGTATGGTCTGAAGGGTTCTTTACCCTTTCTGGATGACCATTGTCTTGGTGTACTAGGTCCTGGTTGTGTTGGTGAAACTAGAAACGTCTTCCTTTTGGAACTACCAGGTCTCTTCTCCTGGGTTTGGATAGGCCTTTTCTCAATTCTTCCTTTATATTTCTCTTCTGGACAATTATTTCTGATATGTCCAGGCTTCCTACACCTATAGCAGGTCCTGGTCTCTGGTTGTATTCTAACCCCTATATTACTGTATACTGATTCATCAGACTGAGGTTGAGCACTGACTTGCTTTAGGTTCAAAGCTTCATCATTTACCATTGATTCAACATGTTGTTGTGGTTCACATATTCTATTGGTATCTAAAACATCATCATTAGGAGCTGGTAATCTGGGTTGTATTGCTAGTGCTTGATCCACTATATACATCATGGTAGCCCTAAATTCCCAAAAAATGATTCCTAAGGAAGAATTCCTTTTCATGGTTGGGTTAGCTAGGGGAATCTTAGGTAATTGTCCCTCTATTGCTTGCTCCTCTGCACCTCTTCTTGGTGCAGTATTGTTGCTCTCCACATCCAACTCCTCATCCGATCCAGTCATCTTCAAGTTCTTCTCCTCCTATGTGAGTAGAAGTTACCATCAAATACACTGGAGGACACTTAGAACAAACTCTACTACCTAAGTCCTATGTCTCTATAGACTCAGTGAACCTAGAGCTCTGATACCACTTGAAACGACCGACACCAAACTGACAATTAAATTAAATGAATGTGGAAGCGATTAGCAACGGAATTATCAAAAATCACTAAAAATTTAAAACTTTTGTAACGAGATCTTTGAAAGATAAAAACTCTTTCATAAACAACATGATAGGTCATTTATAAACTGATCCATTGATACATCTCTGTAATAAACACATCTCGAGCATTACAACAAAACCCACCTTGTTAACTGTACAAGGTAAGATACAAAATCTCGAGGCATCATGCCAAAATCCTTAGACCTACTGACTCCTAGGACCTGAGAGTACAGAGACGACATAAGACATGCTATCTATAAGACTAGACAATCAGTATCTCCACATGAGATTCACTGCTGCCCCTGATGTTATTGTTGCTGTTGTTGCTCATTCTTAAATGGATTCCTTCGTCCTTGGCGTCTTCCTAAAAAGTAGAAACCTATAGGAGTGAGACAATTTGAATAATTGTCCCAGCGAGAGTTATAACTCTCCACCAGAAGCTTTGTTATAACATTTAAGAAACAACATAAGCAAAGTAACTTAAATCATTCAACAGCAGGTTTGATAATAAGTAAAGTAACTTTTACTTAAGCAATCATTTCTTTAAAGCATATAAATAACATGTAGACTAAATATTTCAAACGGATCATTAATGTAAACAATGTAACACCAATCATAGTTTTTCGTAGCTCAACCTAAGCAGATATGCTACGCGGTTGATTATGTTTTACAAACATTATTATGCCCTGCGGAGATGAGGTATACCGCTCATACTCCAACCGACCATTTATAAAAATTGCGTCGGTACCATACATAGGTCATCAAAAGAGCCAGATTCTTATGACCTCATCTTCCTCAGTCAGTAAGAGGATTTACTTGCAGGACATCTTGTGTCTCTGTTGTAGTAGCTATCCAGGGTATTCTGGAAACTTCGCTATAGAGTTACAGTGGAGTTCTGAACTCTCATCGTCATCGAAAGATTTCTTGTTTATCTCTCATCGATGTGATATTAGTAATTTCTTCGGGAGATTTGTGGTACATCACCAGGTATGAATATATAGTGCAGGGTTGAAAGATTAAAGTACATCTACATCAATTCCTACACTAGGACGTAAGGATATTCACGTCCATATACCCCCATATACTCAAAAGTATATGCTCCAGGAGTTCCCTTAGGAAAACATGTTTCACCATCATTTGGTCTCTGACAATGATGGATCTATGGTCAGGGCTCTACATGATATGATTATACTTGATTAGTTAGGTACATTCTAGCATTCTTTTAGCATCACGCATGTTTCCAAGCATTAATCATTAGAACAACAGCTATAAAAGTAGAATACTAAATGTATCAATTCTAACTCACATCAATTATCAATTGGATATCATTTCTTAACCATTTCATTACTATGATTCAAGAATAGGGTATTCAAACCCTTAATTCATCATAAGTCATCTTATTAGCATGGCCTTGATGTTACTCATGGCTCTCACAACCTATCAATCTTATATGATGTCACTTAACTAGGCAACATGGTATATCACTATTCACAAAGCTAATAACATGCTTCCAATGAATATGATATCATAACCTTTACCTGGATATAATCATCCTTTTATAAGAACCTGCATGGTTAATTCAATTGACAACAATAAACATTTCATTTCCAGATCAGCAATTTATAAAGCAGAATTAACCTTTCAATTCAGGAATAGTACCTTCATGCTTACACTAAGGCTAGGTTCCCTTATTTACATCAATTAGGGTTATTCAATCCCTTTCTTTATGATTAGGAATAATGATTCCTCATCTCATACTTTAATTATGAAGATTCATGCTTAAAAGCATAAGTAGAGTTAGGGTTTACCCCACTCAATTAAGGTTATTGAATCCCTTTGTCTTATAAGGCATAAGAATTCTTATATTGTAATTTGTTCACAGGGTTTCATACTCAAAGGCATAACCCTGAATTACTCCATTTATCAGATCACCCTAAATTAGGGTTTACTATTCACGTTACATGTTATTACCCTAGAATTAGGGTTTACTATTCACTTCATAGTGAATTGAGCTCATAGCATCATTATATATGAAAATTATCATCATTGATGCCCTAAAATTAGGTTAAGATTCATTAATCATTATAATTAGGATTTCCATGATCTTACCTTGATGGATCATACCCTAATCATGTACATTCATACATTTTGAAAGTATGTTACTTGATTCTGATTCATATTAGGAACTTTCTCTCTCTTCTTACTACTAGATGATGTTTAATTCACTCTAGGTTAGATTAGGTCAAGTCATCTTTGATTAACATAGATTAAGTCAACCCATTATAATCATTAGGGTTTGCTTGATCAAGGGTTGTTATCTACTTGAACCCTTCAAGAGTACCTTGGTAATCTTCTTTAATAATCATAACATGGGTCAATCTACTAATCACTTAACCCCTTAATGTCTTTAGGTATCATTAGGGTTTAGATTAAACAACCATTGAACCATCTAAGCCTTCAAGGCATTAAGCATAAAATGATTCAGGAACATGGTTATTCAAACCCTCAGATTATCATAACACTTGCTACCAAGTGACATATAAGCATCAAGTCATCTAACAACATGACCTTGATTGAAGCAATGTATATACTTTTCACATATTATTACTCTAAAAGCTTATAATTGTTTTCAAGGAATATGACATCATAACTCTTACCTGGCTATGATCACCTCATAATATCAACCTATATGACTTATACAAATAAGGACATGCATATATAACAATGTCAACACAATACCAAAACCTTTTAATTTCTTTATAGGACACCACGGCTGTGCCACCTTGCACAGTCGTGCAAAGTAAGGCTACCACGGCCGTGCTCCCTTACACGGTCGTGCTACATAAGATCATTACATGATTCATATTTATATATGTATAAATATATGTATTCTAATCTTTCATTCTTTTAACTTGATTAGGTCACATCAACCCTTCAATCAAGTACATGCTACTATGGTTAACATAGTGTATCAAGCTATTAATCCTATAAACAATTAAGAATTCTCCCTTTAATTGGTTCTAATCACTTAGGTATTATTAGGGTTTCAACCTTCATACCTTCATTGATTATCATTACTAATCATCATTGGATCAATAGAACATTCATCATCTTAATTCCCAAAGATTTAATCACATTGTACCTCCATTACATAAGGTATCCAATTGAATTAGGGTTTCCAATGTTGGTTACTTCAATCATTGAATTCATGGAACCAAACATCAATTGGACCTATACTCATACCTCAATTGAGTTTAATAGGTCAACCTTCAACTTATTTGACCCTTAATTAACCCTCAATCGTTCATCAATTAGGGTTTGATTCAATTGAATTGGGGTTTGGAATCGATGATCCTTCAATACTAATCAATGTAAGACTAGTTACTTTGAAACCATAGAGCCATCATCCAAATTGGGTATGACCTGACCCCAAACGGTCTTGAGGTCGTTTGGATGACCTCCAAACGGTCTTGAGACCGTTTTCCCATCATATCATCAAAATCCAAGTCAATAAATTAAGGTTTGAATCATTGTATTGATCACCAAATCAACAATTGTTTACACTTTAACTTGGTAACATTGGATCATCAATTGCTTAACCATACTCACCCCTAGACCTCCAAACGGTCTTGGGTGACCTCCAAACGGTCTTGAGACCGTTTGGATGAGTTCCAAATGGTCTTGAGACCGTTTGGCTCACCCAACCCTTGGATTCTAGTGAAAAATCATTAGGGTTTGAGCTATTGAGTTGATCATCAAATCAGCAATTGATTGCCTTATAATTTGGTACCTTTGGACCTTCCATTGGTCAACTATACTTGACCCCAGACCTCCAAACGGTCTTGGGTGATCCCCAAATGGTCTTGAGACCGTTTGGGTGATCCCCAAACAATCAACTCAATTCAATGCAAATCCAACACTTAGTCGATTAGGGTTCACACCATATCTTTTGTCCTTCAAACACTTAACCATATCCAACCCTAGACCTCCAAACGGTCTTGGGTGACCTCCAAACGGTCTTGAGACCGTTTGGGTGATCCCCAAACGGTCTTGAGACCGTTTGGGCAAGAAAACCCAAAAAGTCATATCAATCAAGTTGAAAGTCAACACTTAATCCAATTAGGGTTTACATATTTGATTAGCCTTCAACTCACGATTCCTTTAGAGTTAATCCATCAAATTTGGAGGGTTATTAACCAACATAATTATGAACAGGAATACCAAACGGTCAATGCTTGGTCAATGCCCTCAAATGGTCTTGAGACCGTTTTCCCAAAAAGTTCAATTAATCATATTGGAAAATCAGCACTTAATTCAATTCAATTACCTAATTGTTTAGCCTTTAACTCATGATTCCTTGGGAGTTAACCTATAAATTTGGTATGTCATTAGAACACATCATTAGGAACAGTAATCCCAAATGGTCAACACTTGGTCAACGCACTCAAACGGTCTTGAGACCGTTTTCCCAAAACGTTCAAGTTAATCAGACTGAAAATCAGCATTTAATTCAATTCGATTTGCCTAATTGATTGGCCTTCAACCTACGATTTCTTTGGAGTTAACCCCTCAAATTTGGTGGGTCATTAGCCTACATAATTATGAACAGAAATACCAAACGGTCAATGCTTGGTCAACGCCCTCAAATGTTCTTGGAGACCGTTTGCTCCAACCGACCTTGTGAAACCGTTTGCCCTTCAAACGGTTTTGCAAACTGTTTGCCCCAAACCATTTGGACAAAGGGGGGAAAACAAGACCGTTTGATAAAGTAACATTGGTAATCACGCCCATCTTCTTCTACCTCCAGATCAAGGTCTTTTCTTCGTGGTTTTAGTTGCAAGAAAGCAAGGAAGGATGGGGAAAAGAAGAACAAGCTACTTTTGCAAGTACAAAGATATGCATAAGAAAGCAAAAGGTTTAGAGTTATAAAACCCGCCTTAAGGTCGTTCATTGAGATCCAAGCTTCCAAGCTTCAAGCCTTAAATGGTGTCTTGAGCTCCACAGGTCGTCCAAGGGTGTTTCTCCAAGGAAAGGTTGGGAAAAGATGGCTAGAAAGAGGAAACAAGTAAGGAAGACCATAAAACCAACCTTGCACCATGAATTCCTCCATGAATCCGAGCAAGAAGATAACCAAAGCTTACCTAGAACTCCTTATCCGTCCTCCTCTGCTCCATAGCTATGTCCTAAGTAGGTCTAAGAAAGGGGATAAGAAGGGAAGTGAAGGAAACGATCCTTGCTAAGTGAGAAAAGGTGTATATATACTTTGGGTGAAATTCCAACATAAGGACAACTTGTTTCTCCATTTCTCATCTAGGTCCTTCCCTTCTTCTAAGCCACGTTTCTCCCTTCTATACTTAAGCAAATATAATCTTAAACCCAAGGTCTAAAGGTGAAGAAAGCCAACTTTTTACTAAATTGCACATATAGAAGGGTTATTAGGCTTATAACTTGGTTATTTAGTTACAAGGGTTATCCTTCTTATTTGTTTATTCAAATGAAGTGCCGCCTTTATCATTTTTACTCTAATTGATGCCAAGAGTCATAAAATATATTCTATAAGGTATATTTTACATGTTTCTCCCCATGTTTTGGGTAAATTGCACTTTATACCAAAACTAGGGTTTAAAGCACAAGGATGGCTCCACAAGCTACCTTTTGGTGCCCAAGATTGGAGAATCCATAATACTTCATCAAATTCATTCTTATGATGTATTATCATCAGAGGAACATTTAAACATGTGCAATTTGCAAGTTAACCCCTTTTAATTGGGTAATTTGCACATAGGTCACTGTATTACAAAACAATATTACAACATTGTTCAAAAGGGGCAGAAATGGAAATGTATGTTCCTTAGGAGCTTTAATTACATTATCAACAGATAACCACAAGCATTTAATCACATGTTTAAGAAAAAACACCTGGGGTTAGTTCATAACCCAGGTCAGGGATGTTACACTTCCACATACAGGAGCCCACACCATAGTTTAGTGTTAGTGATGGGGCCGTCTAGGCTAGAGTACGATAGCATGACTTGACATAAGTGTGGGTAGGTAGGACATCTGATGTGGGAGTGCCCAATGGAAGATGATGAGGTGACCTAGCAATCGAGGCAAAGCTAGTAGGGGTCACAAAGACATCATTACAACAGTACTGTAAGAGGATGTGGACAGACATCACAGGATGGTTCCTATGGACATGCCAATGGGGAACGAGAATGACAACAAGAGATGGCTTGATTTTACTCCTTGAGTTTTCCAGAAGGAGAGGTCAACCTATGAGTAGAGACAGGTCAGATGGGGTTATTTCATTCTGATATGTTTGTATCTTGCTTTATATATGTTTTGGCTAACTTGCGTTCTACACACTATTTTAAGCACCAAGAGGTGATTGATAGTTGTTCTTTGCCTATTAGTCATAGATGTGGGAGATTGAGGAAGAAATTTGTAGGAAGTACCCATCTCTTTTCGCTTGGTATTTCGTGGGCGAAATCCTTGTTAGAGGGTTTTTGGCTTATAAGACCCCTGACATGAGTTTTGGGCTAACCCTATTTGTTTTGGATTGATTAAGTGCTTAGAACCTTGATCTAATCCTTTGAGATGCTTTTAAATCTTGTAGAGAGCTTAAGTCTCCAGTTTGAGCTTGTTTTGATGATGTTTGTGCTTTATGTGCTTCTTTTGGGTCAAATTGCAATCTACCCAATTGTTAGGGTTATATTGCAATTTGCCAATCCTAGTGTGTACTGGTGCGTTTTGGACTACCTTGTGTTACAACTAGCCAATTAGATTTGATTAGATGCAACTTAGGCAAACACACATGGATCTTTGGAATTTCTATAAGGGGCCTAGTCTAACACACTAGCTTAGACTATTCACACTTCACCCACACGCACATAGGGTCGTGTTGTAGTATACGCAAGTGGAAAGAGAAGGGTCGATCCTCCGAGAGAGAGGGGGCACTAGAGATAAGTTAATGTGAGCTATGTTCCTAAATAGGAGAGTAGGGTTTTAGGATTTAAAAGTTGGTTTTGGTTGATTACACTAAGATTGCAAGCAATTAACAATAAGAAGGAAACTAGATTATCAAAAACCCTAATTTATCCTAAACAAGTTAAGTCTAAAGAGCAAGGCAAGGAAAAAACTAAACAAGGGCAATGAACTACACTACACTAGCAATGCAAATTAACAACTAAGAAACAACTTAAGCACTAAAGCAAGCAAGGGTCTAGGCTATCACTAACTAACAAGACTAACACAAACAAGCTCAAAAGATCACTAACTACTTAAGAAAAACCTAGCTATTAGGAACTAAGCAATTAACTAAGAAGCAACAAAGGTAATTAATCAAACTAGCCTTAACAAGCTAAGAGGACAAGGTGGGTGTTAAGAAATGATAGGGATAGGTGGGCCGTTTGGGAATGATACTTTGATATTAGTTGGGGGAGGTTAACATAGCATGCAAATTTTGTATCTTCAATATCGATTGCCAAACCAAACAACAAGGCAAGTGCTATTTGAATCTACCCTATGCTACTAGTTCGGGTACTAGGGTTAGGTTTAATTCTAATAGGACTTGGCTAGTCTAGGTTTCTAGGGTAAGTGGTATTAGGGAAATTGAGTACCAAGGGTAGGAATGGGAATAGAGATGCAGGTGTTTCACCTCATATTACACACCATATAGGGGTTCTAAGGAAGCTAACCTAGTGTTGTGGCCACCACCCATGTTTATATAGGTGGTGGTGGAAGCACTAGGGTAAGTGGGGGTATTGTTGGAAATTCAGTGCAGAAAAAGCTAGGTTTTGGGTGGTAGCATGACCGTTCTAGGCATAACGGTCATGGTGGGTGATGGTTAGAACATACATGGTGGAAGAGAATGGATATGGTGTGAAATGAAAAAATGTCAGATTGGAAGTGGTGAAATGTAGGTTGGTAGCACGGTCATGCTGGGCGACACGACGGTGGTGGAGGCTAGGTAGAACAGTCGTTCTGAGTAGCACAACCATGGTGGAAGAGATGGAGTGGAGGTCCTTCTCTTCAGTAAGCTCGTTGTGGTCTTTGGAAGCACAACCGTTTTGGGGGATTCTTGGCACGAACGTGCTGGGTGGAATAGTCATTTTGGTGGAGTTGGTGTAGCTGATCAAAATGGGGATTTTTCCTATGATTTTTGCATTGGCGAGCACGGCTGTTCCTTGGCACCATGGTCGTGGTGGGGTCTTCAGTAACACTTTGAGCTTGAAACTTCATGATCCATGGACTTATTTTCTTGATCTTGACTCTTGGACACTAAAGGTAGGTTGAGGGAGCTATGGGGTCTTCTTTGGACCCCTCCACGGGTAGAGGAATCCCAAAACACCTTCCTTTTCTCTCTTTCATCCAAGGCACGGTCCAAGTATCTAAAAAACATGCAAAGAACATCCATACGTGCATTTGACAGTAATATGCATATTGAGGGAATTAACTTGCATTCTAACATGTTTAGATGTGATTGAGATGCAAAAAGACACAAGATGAAGCCCTAAAATAGGGCTGCATCACAACCCCAAACTTAAAACATACTTGTCCTCAAGTATGCTCCAACTTAATATCTCTTTCAATTCAATCAAGGAGTTCAAGGATAATGTAATTATTGTGATGTTTGTTGGCTAAAATGAGTTCACATGAGGAATTAGGCATGCAATCTACTGGTCTCTATTCATTTTCATTTTTTTCAAGTGTGAACCACGAATAGAGAATAAGAACTTAGAATATGGATCACCATTCACATATGCAAGTGATGCAATTTTTATAATGCTCTGAGTAAACTATATCATGCATGAAATACATTCAAAAGGTTAGAATTACTATTTCACTTGCTAGAGCTACCTCATTCACTTCATTTCACTGCTCATGACCCACTTGGCTTGTGTAGGGGATGGAGGGCTAGAGTTGATTTACCCTAGCCCTAATAGGCATACAAAGAGAAGAAATGGTTATGGAAGGGAGTGGAGTGATATTACACTCATCTTTTCTTTATTTGGATACTCTTAAAAAGGAGCACCCTTTATTTTCTTTTTGTTTTTACTTTTATTTTTCTTTTCTTTTCCCTCGATGTAGGTAGGGCATATGATGACAAGAGTGAAATGGTAAAGGTATGACCACCCTAAACTTTTGGGGGTGGCCAAGGATGATATGTGCACTTTGGCATCCTTTCATGAGGCAAAGAGGTAAGAAGATAGTGGAAGAAATGTTGGATCAAAGAGGGGTCACAAGCAGTGGAAATTCATGTATAATCTCACTTAAGAATGTTAGTCCATGTAACATTCACCAATCAAATAAGTCATGCATAAAATGAATAGTATAGTAGGTTGCATCCTTTTCATATAGAACAAATAAATCCCAAACATTCAAGACATGCAAGATTCACCGCTTTTCTTCAAAACAACAATGTATTTTAAGAGGGTTGGAGTACATGCAAAATTCCCACATAGGACTCATTCTAGCCAAAACATCAAAATCAAGTTATATTATCCAAGATTTAATCATTCTCATCATAACAGATAGAGATTTAAATGAATCATACTATTGAGCAAGAATATTCAAGTTCAGACAAAATTTGGCTAAAACGGTGCTAAGTTGCATCCAATCACATCTAAACCTACATTTAGGGAAATTAAAACATAAATCAGCAAATCCTAGTTAAAACATAAAAAATTACCAAAATCTACATGCAAATGCAATGCATGGTATGAAATGGTCAAAAGAGAATTTTTTTTTGAAAAAATACTAAAAAATGCATGAAAAAGAACTACAAGTATGCATGAATGCAAACAAAAGGAAATCTACACAAGATAGAGTGGAATCAATAAAAAAATATCAGGTGAGACAGGCACAAACAAAATAAGATGAGAAAAGAGGGCATATCGCCCTACCACCCCAAACTTTTGAATCATGTCGTCCTTAGCATGAAACTAAAAATCAAGAATGATAGGGTAGATGTCACTTCTCCAGTGGTGTGGGATCCTATGGTGGGCCGGCCTGTGGGGGTGGGTGTTGGTAGTAGTGGCCCCAATAGTCTTCCTGTGGGGGCGGGTATGTCTCTTGATATCTAGAAAGTGGTCCCTAAAAATCCTCCCTCCATTGGGGGTTTCTCTGCACCTGGGCATGATGATATCGGTACATGTGGTTGATCTGATGGTGCATCTTCTACTGATCTAACCGCATGGCATGTTGTGTCTGCTGAATCGCCTCTAAATGTGAATGAATAGTTGACATGTCATATGCATTTTTTGGAGGTGGTTGTGAATCAAAATCCTCATATCTCTGTCTCGTGTGGCGGGGCTGCTCAAGAATGTGCTGCTTCTCTGACACATTTTGTCTCTCCTCCTTCTTTAGGTAAGTCCACCAGTAGTGCCATGTATCCTTCTCTGGGTTATTCCTTCTCATACTTGGTATCAATCCCAAGGAATCATTTGTGGGTCCCACATCTGTGAGTAGGGCCAGGGTTAGCATGATATGGGAGTTTTAAGGTGATTGTCAGGGTATCTGGGTTCAAAATATAAAAGATGTTATTTTCTTTGAGGGAGATTATTTGGGATCTTGGTAGATATCTTAAATCAACAAGTTTACTTCCTTCTACCTTAGTAAGTCCCTCTAAATAACATCCCACTACTTTTGCAATTGTGGTGATGATTCACCCATGATGAATAGTTTTTTTATTTTCGAGGAGATTGTCTTCAGGTGGTCAATTACCATGCTTCTTATGTTGACTAAGCCTTTACTTGCTACTATAGCCATCACAAATACATCTTTCTGTGAACAACATCCTTGATTTTCATAGCAGCCAAAAATGGAGTTTGCTAAGACCTTATGCAAATATCTCATAAAAGGGTTGTACACCTTGTTGGTCTTAGATTTTTCTATACAGAAAGTTTCTTGACCTGTGACGGCTTTCCACACCATTGAATAATTTGCTCTCCCATTCTTGTAAAGAATTCCCTCATCAAATTTCTTTTCCAATTCTGGATTGGGGGCATAGATCTCATTGAGTTGGGAGACTCTCAGCACGTGTGTGGAATCAAGCAGTTTGAATCTTATTACATCATCGCCTCTATGTTGCACTTTCTCCTACGACACAAAGAATTCACAAGTTATCTCCAAGAAGGTTTCTTCAACCTCATGCAAAATCTTGTATAGCCCACAACGTTCCAATTGACCTTTGAACTCCCTAAAGCTTGTATGGTTGTCGTACATGCATACCTAGTGGGAATCACTATCCTTGTCAAGCACTTAGGGATGGATAGGTCTTATGAACACTCTTCTTGAAGTGCCTCTTATATATATGGATACCTCATGCTACTTTCCCACCCACTTCATTCTATCATCCTCTAGCTTGGACAAGAAGTCCACAAGCTCATCCTCCATATCCTCACTCTTAGTCGCATCTACCTCCTCCTCCTCCTCATAGGTATGTGACCCTGAACTTGTGTCTAAGTTCAAGGGCGCCATCTCAATGGGTGCATCAACATCTTCTTCTTCAATCAACAACTGGCATCTTGTGGATTGTTTAGTAGAGTGAGGCTGGGTTGATGAATTAGAATGCCTCATCAGAGTCAATCATGGAGGTAGGTGTGAAGATGGCACACCATCTGCTTTCTTAGCCCTCCTTTCTTGGGTCGCCGCATCAACATCTATAGAATCAATAATATTTTCCAATTCTTCTTCTTCCTCCTTATCGAGGTTGTTGTAGCTCGGGTCTGATGTATGGTGGATTGAGGAGGATCAGAGTCAAGAAGCACTCGTTGATGTTGATCCCCATAGAGAGGAACTAGAGATGGAGTTATATGGAGACGTAGGGCTATGTGACGGTGGCGTGATGTTGGAGGCTCATTTGATGTGGATTTTGCCTCTGGTGAGGATACTCATAGTCTTATCTCCCCCTTTCTTTGATTGCCTTGCCCATTCTCTTCATTTTTGCAAGGATTTGGTGAAGAAATGAAGAACCAAAACAATTTTTGCACTTCTGGTACGTAGGGGAAGAATCTCTTTGGAGATGGATAAAAGGAGGTTAATGGATGGTGAAAAGTAGATATGAAGGTAGGGGAAGATGAGTGGGGGTGAAGGGGGCTCCAATATGAAGTTTGGAAGCAATGAGAGTCAATTTGGGGAAGCTAGAGGTGAACCCTAATCGCCCTCTCCATAGAACGGTTGGTCTACTTTGCACGAGTGAAGGAGAAGTCATGTTGGAGGGGAAATTGGGCTACTTATGTGCTGGCCTGGGCCAGCATGACTATTCTAGAAGAACACCAGTGCGGCCGTGTTGATCAGAACAGTCATGCTGATCAGGCCCAAAACTTGAGTTTTCCCTATTGAAAGTGACAATGTCAGTACGACCATTCATGCTAGAACGACTGTGCTAGTACTTCCAAGTTGAAAAACTTCAAAAATTCTCAAATCACTCAATCATTTTTACTCCAATCATCAAATTCGATCCACTTGATGTTCCATCAATACTTTTCACTGAAATGTACTCCATTTCTTAGACTTTCACATGTTTTACCTATCTCATCATCAAAACTAGGTGGGTTGCCTCCCACTAGTGCTAAATTTTACGCCTTCAACTGGGCTTATTGATTCTGGACTTGATCATCCTCACAGTAATTTCCAAACATCCTTGTAGTAGATGTATATCTCATGTGCATTTAAGAACATCTCTTCATTGAGCGGGTGTTCCTCCACTAACATCACAATGTCAAAACTTTGGTTGGTTTTGTCCGAACCTAATTCAAAAATGGCTTTCAATCTTTGCCCGTTGACAGTGAACTCTCTTGCCTTGTCCTTTTCACATATCATAACAACCCCTAATGGATATACATGATTGATTATATAAGGCCCTTCCCATCTAGACCAAAGTTTTTGGGAAAGAACTTCATCCTAGAATTGTACAACCATACCCTTTTTTATCGTCTTATCATGCAAAAACTTGGTCCTTTCCTTGTAACTTTTTGACAATTCATATGGCCCATGTCTCACTTCTTCTAGCTCATGTAGCTGTAATTTTATTCTCAATCCCTCCATCCATGTCCATGGCCTTCAATGCTCATAGTGTCTTGTCTTGCATTTCCACAGGTAGATGGAAGCTTTTACCATACACAAGTTTGAATGGCATGGTGCCAATAGGGCCTTGAATGCATTCCTATATGGCCACAAAGCTTCATTGAGATGTAAAGACCAATCCTTGCGGTCTGACCTCACCATCTTCTCAAGAATGAGCTTTATATCCCGATTGGTTAACTCAACTTTACCACTTGTTTGAGGATGGTAAAGAATAGACACGTGATGATTCACCCCATGCCTTTTTATTATTCCTTAAAAGGTCCTGTGGATGAAATTTCTTCCACCATCACTAACCATTGTCTGTGGTACATTGAATCGGTTGAAGATATTTGACTTTACAAAATCACAAACCACTTTATGATCATTTGTTCTAGTGGCAACCTCTTCAATCCACTTGGATGCATAATCAATGACCACCAAGATGTACACATATCTGAAGGATGGGGAAACAGACCCATGAAGTCAATTCCCCAAATATCAAACACATCAACCACAAGAATGGATGATAGAGGCCTCATGTCCCTCTTGGAGATAGTGCCCACCTTTTGGCACTTCAAACAATATTTTCAATATTCATTAGCATCTTTGAACAAGGATGGCCAATAGAATCCACTTTGAAAAATATTGGTGGCTGTGTGTTTTCTGCTAAAATGACCTCCAAATACGCCGAAGTGGCACATGGATAGGATCTCTTGCTACTCAATTTCTGGGAGACACATTCTAATGAGTTGGTTGGGATAATATTTGAATAGATGTAGATCATCGCAAGCATAGTTTTTCACCATAGCAAACAACTTTTTGCTCTCTTCCCTTGTCCAAGTACTTGGTATCCTCCCACTAGCTAAGACGTTAGCTATGCGCTTGTACCATGTTCTTGGGGTGGATGAAAGTTAGAAAAATTGCTCATGTGGCATTCTTTCATTGATTTGATTCATGTCATCATAAGGTGTCTCAATGCTGGAGAGATGGTCAGATGCAAATTTTTTGAATCCCTTCATGACAACAATCTCCAAATCAAATTCTTGAAGCAACAAAATCCAACAGATCAACCTTGTCTTAGAGTCTTTCTTTTCCGTGAGATATTTCAAGGTTGCATGATCTATGTATACCACCACCTTATTTTGTAAGAGATAGGAATGAAACCTATCAAAAGAAAAAATCATGGCAAGTAAATCTTTTTCCGTGGTGGTGTAGTTCCTTTGGGCTTCATCAAGGGTTTTGCTTGCATAATAGATGGCATGTGGAACCCAACCAATCCTTTGTCCCAACACATCCCCACTACCATATTTGATGCATTGGTCATGATTTCGAATGGGAAGGAGAAATTCAAGGGCTGCATAATAGGATCAGAGACGAGCTTATGCTTCAAGTGGTTGAAGGCTTCAATACGCTTGTCATCAAAGTTGAATTCCACATCCTTTTCAAGCAAGTGGCAAAGCGGTCTTCAAATTTTACTGAAATATTTAATGAATTGATGGTAGAAACCTACATGCCCTAAGAAAGATCAGACATATCTTACGGTGGAAGGAATAGTTAGAGTGGAAACTAGACCCACTTTGGCCTTATCTACTTCACTGTTGGCCTTAGAAACTCAGTGACCTAGGATAATTCCTTTGGGAACCATGAAGTGACTCTTTTCCCATGATAACACCAAACAAACCTTGATGCATCTTTCAAGCACGGTTGCTAGATGGAGCAAACAATCATCAAAAGTCTTGCCAAACACTGAAAAATCATCCATGAAGACCTCCAGAGATGAATCAAGCATGTCAGTAAAGATCGATGTTACACATCTTCAAAATGTAGAAGGAGCATTGCATAGCCAAAATGGCATTCTCCTATAAGAAAAAGTACCACTTGGACAAGTGACTGTTATCTTCTCTTGATATACAAGATGAACTACTACTTAGAAGTAACTTGAGTAACCGTCAAGAAAACAATAAAAGCTCTACCCTACAAGTCTTTCTAAGATTTGATCAATGAATGGGAGGGGCAAGTGGTCCTTCTTAGTCTTCTCATTTAGCTTTTTATAATACACACATCCTCCAATTTGACTGATCTCTCACAGACATCAACTCTCCATCCTCATTCTCAACTACTGTGATGCCACCCTTCTTGGGCACAACTTGGATGGGACTCACCCAAGGGCTATCAGAAATGGGATAGATAATTCCAGCATCTAGCAACTTCACTACTTCTTGTGACATGACCTCTTTTAGATTTGGATTTGACCTTCTTTGCAATTACTTTATTGGCCTGACATCATTTACAAGGTAAATCCTATGAACACAAATGGAAGGGTCAATGTCCCTCAAATTAGTAATGGACCATCCAATGGCTCGAATGTTTTTCTTCAAAACCGCCATCAAGGCATCTTCTTGTTTTGTAGAAAGAAAGGATAGATGAAATGATCATCGGGAGGGTGTCATTTGAACCTAGGAAAGCATATTTTAGCCCTTTAGTAAGAGACTTGAGCTCAAGGACTGGAAGTTCTTCAAGGGAGTTCTTCAACGACTCAGAAATGGATGGGAGGTCCTCACTTGTAGCCACCATGACTATCTCCTCTTCCTCATCCTCCTCATCATCATCATCAGGGAATTCCATAATAGGTTCTAGACCTCTACCCTGAGTGGCAGTCTGAATCCATACAGGTAGGCATTCCTCTACCATCTCATCAAGACACTCATTAACATTGTAATCTTCCTCTGTAGCACCTATCACCTTGGTCGTAGAAGAAGAGTTGAAAATGTTTAGCCGGATCTTCATGTGCATGAAGTTCACATACACGGTACCGCCCTCACATGAATCACATCATCAACTGTAGCCAAGAAGGGTCTCCCCAATATAATATGCACCTTTCTTGAGTCTTTTCCATGTCCAAAACGATGAAATCAGTAGGGAAGAATACAGAGGTCTCATCATCAAGTCTCACCAACACATCATCAACATGTCCTCTAGGCATTTTCATAGAACAGTTAGCCAATTGCAAGGTGCAGTGAGCTAGACCCAGTTGTCCCATTTGTAATTCAGAAAACACATCATACGACATCAGATATACACTAGAAGGCAAGTCAAAAAGAGCTTGGTCAATGCGGTGTGCTCTAATGTAGAAAGAGATGATGGGAGCATCAAAATCTTTCCTTTTCCTTAGCATGATGGGTTGTATAATTGAGCTCACTTGCTTTGTGAGCTTGACCTTCCTTGGTGTTCTTCATATCGTTCTTCTCTTGAATGAGCACAAATCTTTCAAGAACTTGGCATAAGATGAGATTTTCTTGATTGCATCAAGCAAAGGAATATTGATCTTCACCTGCTTAAAAGTTTCCATGATGTCCTTAGTGTGCTTCTTCTTCTTTCTTTTAGTGGATGGTTCCTCAAGTGCATCTGGGAATGAAGGGAGTTGTGCTCCCAATGGGCTCAAATCAACAGAATCATCGATCGATATCACATGAATCATAATATCATCTCTCTACATCATAATATCAACCTGAATGCCTATCACAATATCCTCAACCTGATCTCAATATCACCATCTCTGATCACAGTATCAACTCTGTCATTACTAGATGCACTATCAAAAGAAGTGTCTCGTGTCTGTTCCAAGGTCCTACCACTTCTCAAAACTGTCAGCGCCTTCACATGGTTATGGGTGGTAGAAGGAGAAGCTTGTGGTGGTGGTAGTGGTTGTTGAGGTGGTGGTGGTCTTGGGTGTGGGGGATTTAGGTTTTAGAGAATGAACTATGGCTGAAGTTGTGGTTGTGATGGTTGTGGTGGATGTGGGTGAAATTTTAGAGGGGGTTGTTGGTATGAGTGAGGTGGAGTTGGAGTGTATTGGTAGTCAAATGGGGGTTGTGGAGGTGGAGGAGCATACAGATTGATTGGTCCTTGGTACTGTGGGGGATCATAGGCACTTTAAGGGTGCCCGTAACATTACCATCAATTTTTGTGTTAGGCATAGGTTGAGATGGGAACCTCCCTTCTTCACAATGAGTAAGTGAAAGAGAAATATGATCTAGCCTTTTCACAAGGAGGCTAATCGTTTGCACATGGGAGGACACGTCTTTCTTTACCTCATCTAGGCTCCTTAGCCTTTGGTTACAACTAGCCAATTAGATTTTATTAGATGCAACTTAGGCAAACACACATGGATCTTTCAAATTTGCATAAGGGGCCTAGTCTAACACACTAGCTTAGACTATTCACACTTCACCTACAAGCGCACGAGGTTGTGTTGTAGTATAGGAAAGAGGCAAGAGAAGGGTCTATTCTCAAGGAGAGAGGGGGTACTAGAGCTAAGTTAATGTGAGCTACGTCCCTAAAGTGAAGAGTAGGTTTTTAGGGGTTAAAAGTTGGTTTTGGTTGATTACACTAAGATTGCAAGAAAATGACAAAAAGAAGGAAACTAGATTACCAAAAAACCCAAAATTATCCTAAACAAGTTAAGTCTAAAGAGAAAGGCAAGGCAAAAGACTAAACAAGGGCAAGGAACTACACTACACTAGCAATGTAAATTAACAAATAAGAAACAAGTTAAGCACTAAAGCAACCAAGGACCTAGTTTATCACTAACTAACAAGTCTAACACAAACAATTTTAAAATATCACTAGCTACTTAAGAAAAATCTAGCTATCAGGAACTAAGCCATTAACTAAGAAGAAACAAAGGCAATTAACTAAACTAGCATTAACATGATAAGAGGAAAGGTGGATGTTAAGAAATGATATGGATAGGTGAATCTTTTGGGAATGATACTTTTATTTTAGTTGTAGGAGGTTAACATAGCATGCAAGTTTTGTATCTTCAATCTAGATTGCCAAACAAAAAAACAAGGCAAGTCCTATATGAATCTACCCTATGCTACTAGTTGGGGAACTAGGACTAGGTGTAATTCTAATAGGACTTGGTAGGTCTGGGTTTCTAGGGTAAGTGTATTAGGGAAATTGAGAGTCAAGGGTAGTAATGGGGGTGGAGATGAAGGTGTTTCACCTCATGTTACACACCATCTAGCCTTTAGAAAACTCTAGGAAAATGCACTAATCAGCCTTACGCTAACTACTTAGATCGCACACCTACTTGTAGGAGAAGGGAGTTGTATGTGGGAACAAAGGGTGCTATCTAGGGATCCAATAATTAGACCTAGAAGCAATTCCTAAGATATCTACATCCATTCCATTTCCCCCTAGAATCTAGGTGTATTCAAGTATCATACAATAAGAAATCCATGTTTAAAAACACCAACCACAAGTAAGATAATGGGACATGAGATAGAAGTAAGAGACAATCCTCATAAAAGGGAAATATGTTTAGTACAAGTTATTTTCCCCCAAAATCATATCAAAGTAACATTTTAACCCCAAACAACCCACCACTAGGGGCTTAGCTACACATGACTAGACAAAAGAGCAAAGAAAAGAGAAGAAAGAGGTAGAAATCCATGGAGATCATGGTAGATCTTCCTCCTTTACCTCCTAGTAGCTGTAGGAATGGCACCTCCTCCAAGAAGGATGAATAGCATGGAAATATGGGGGATTATGGTAGAAAACGTAGAAAACTAGGGTTGTATGGTGGAAATGGAGTGGGAGGTACATGAAAGGTTTGAGAGCAAGGAAATGGCTAAGGACCAACTAGAGAAGCTATATGAGTGCTAAGGAAGCTAACCTAGTGTTGTGGCCACCACCCACATATATATAGGTGGTGGTGGAAGCACTAGGGTAAGTGGGGGTAGTTTTGGAAATTCAGTGCAAAAAAAGCTAGGTTTTGGGTGGTAGCACAGCCGTTCTAGGCAGAATGACCATGGTGGGTGATGGTTAGAACACCCGTGGTGGAAGAGAATGGCCATGGTGGGAAATGAAAAAATGTCAGATTGGAAGTGGTGAAATGTAGGTTGGTAGCACGACCGTGTTGGGCAACACGACCATGGTGGAGGCTAGGTAGAATGGTCATACTGAGTAGCATAACCATGGTGGAAGAGATGGAGTGGAGGTCATTCTCTTTAGTACGCCTGTTTTGGTCTTTGGCAGCATGGTCGTGCTGGCTGGCACAACCATTTTGGGGGCTTCTTGGCACGACCTTAATGGGTAGCACGAGTGTTTTAATGGAGTTGTTGTAGCTTGTCAAAATGGGGATTTTTCCTGTGATTTTTGCATTAGCAAGCATGGCCATTCTTCGATACCACATCTGTGTTGGGGTCTTCATTAGCACTTTGAGCTTGAAACTTCATGATCTATGGACTTCTTTGCTTGATCTTGACTCTTGGTCACTAGGGTTAGGTTGAGGGAGCTTTGAGGTCTTCTTTGGACCCCATCCATGGGTAGAGGAATCCCAGAACACCTTTCTTCTCCCTCATTCATCCAAGGCATGGTCCAAGTACTTGAAAAACATGCAAAGAATGTCCATAAGTGTATTTGATAGTAATATGAATATTGAGGGAATTAACTTGCATTCTAACATGTCTATATGTGATTGAGCTGCAAATAGACACAAGATGAATCCCTAAAATAGGGTTACATCATCTATCTTCTCTTTCTTGGCTTCATGAGATAGTGTGATGCTTTGGGGTGACTTAGTTGAGCCTTGGATGAGTGGTGACACCCTTAGAGATGATAAGGGTTTCTAGGGTTTTAATTTTTCCTGACTATGTGTGCATGCTTGAGTGTAGATACTCGTGTCTTGACCTTGAGCATGTGCCTTGTGAGTTTCTTGATTGAGACACCCTTTCTAGATGGTTTTGTCTCAACCATGATGTGCTTGGAGTGGTTGGGTCGAGACAGTTTGTCCTTTTGTGAAGTGTCTTGACCTTGGTGTGTGTGACCTTTTGTCTCAACCATGATGTGTGTGATGCTCCTTGTTTCAACCTCCTTAAGGTATTACTGTTGAAACCAATGGGTTGGGGGACCTAAGTGGTCTAGACCCAACATTGGTTGTATCACCATCTTGTGCATGCATGGTTTTAGTGGTTGCATGTTGGTTTCTTGGGTGGACAAGTGTCCCTTTGGTGCCTTTAGTTGTTGACACCTCATCTCCACCCTCCCTACCTCCTCCTTCATGTATATAAACCCTCTTCTCTCCATGCAAGTGAATCTTCCAGCCGTCCTTCTTCCTTCCTCTCTTTTTCTCATCCTTGGATCTTGGTGGAGCAAGGGCAGCTGATCCTTGGATCTTTGGTGATCGAGATCCCTTACATGTTGTGACTTTTGGTCATCTTCAACCTTGGTAAGTGTTTGCCTTTTTTTGGTGTCGTTTTCCCTTGATCTTCTACCCTTTCTTCTTCTCTTTTCTCAGACACAGAGTATGGACCATCCATGGTAATCATTTTGGACAGAAATTCCTCATCACAAGGGTCATAGGTCATGTTTTGATGAGGTTGTACCCAAGTGAGAGGAAGCTTCTTCTCTCTTTCACCCTTCTTCGTTTGGTTCGGCCTTGTGTTTCTTTCCCTATCTTCTTGAGCTATCTTTGACCTTGGTATCTTCTTATTCTTGAGGTGATCTTGTGGTGAAAAGTGGAGCTTTTGGTGGAGCTTTATCACCCTTGGTGATCGTGTGCTTGGAGCTAGTGATCCTTGGAGTTGATCTTCCTTAAGGCTGGTTATTTAACTCTCTACCCTCTCTATTATTGCACTTTTCTTTGCTTGCGTGTTGCTATTTTTCTCTCTAAATCATGATCCTAACATGCTAGTGGATAATACCATTCTCTAGAACTTGAATGACCATGGTTATCATGCTTGATTTGCTTAGAATCTGAAACCCTAATGTAAGGTACTTGATTTTGGAGATGGTTATGTAATGATGGTTTTCTACCTATCTTTTGACCTTGGTTTTGGTCACATGCATGATGCTTGAGTACCATGATGTAATATTGAGTTTAAGATTTGTTTTGGAAGTGTTAAACGTGGTTTTATCTCTCTTGCATGTGATTTTTTCATGGTGATTTCATGACCCGTGTTTTATGGTTCTTGGTGACCTTTTTGTATGAAGTTTCTCTCCTTGAAGATGGTGGTTTTCTTTGTTGTTGTCTTCTATTTTAGCTGTGGATTAATGTTGTTTTGACCTTGGTTAATGTAACACCCCAAGTTTCATATCACATGTGCGGAAGCTAAATTTCATTTTAACTAGGAGTGTCACAAGCATGATATACATAACAATAATGATAGAAAAGATCCATTACAGACTATATAGAAATGCATCCTCATAAATTTTTAGAAAAAGAAACTCCATTAGATTTTCATATACAGAAGAAACTAAATATTGTGATTCCAAAATTTTTCAAATCTCATCTCAAATATAGGACCATGTTGATGGCGCCCCTCCAAGAAAACCTCTTAAAATTGTCATTGAATCATCTTGTCATGACTATCTCCTGAAGTTATGTACATGCAGGCATCTCGTACCCATTCATGCATAAAGGAAAACCTATGTTAGAGTAAGTGGCATTGAATATCTAATAAGATAAAGATAAATATACCATGACTAAAAACTAACTAGTATATGAAAGCTATAATCTGATACTGAATCGATGTGTCTTTTATTTATGTCTTTTATCTAATTTGTGGCCACCATTATATGATAAGTCCTCCTAAAGTGGCAAATCTATGCCATGAAATGGTATTGATGTACCTCTGAATTGGCACTAGATGCCTCTGAATGACACCAAGGTGTCTCTGAATTAGTGTGGCTACGCCCTAAATTGGTACCAAAGTACCTCTGAATTAGAGTAAACACTCCTCTGAATTGGCAAAAGATGCCTCGATCTCATCCTGAAACTAATTGAATGAGGACTTATCATATAATGTCTTATGTGAAGGTTTCAACTTAATTATGTTAAATCTGAACTTACTTAATTCTGAATCTAAACTTATCTTATGTTGATAATGGGATGTGTTGCCACAAGTTTTGGTATCAGAGCCTTAGGTTCGCTGAGTCTACGGGGATTTAGGACTAGGTTGAGTTGTTCTTATGTGTGTCCAGGTTTTCTTACAGTATCTTCTGCCCTCAGCGGAAGAAAAGTCAAGATGTCTGGAAACCATGAAGAACACTCTGTTGAGTACAGTGATGTTGCATCGGTTGATGGAGCAGATGGACAGGCACATGAAGATCGGATGCCTGAGGTTCCCCAATTTAACCCAGCCATACTTGAACATCCTGCTTACCAACATCTTATGGGGCAGTTAATGGCTACGATGAATCTCATGGTTGAGCGATTACCAGTGCCTCCTCCGCGAGCACATGTTCCCCATGAAGTAGCATCGAGTATTGGGAAGACCTTCGAGCAGCTTCGCCGAGTTGGAGCTTCGGATTATGCTGGAACGGCTGATCCAGCGGATGCAGATTTGTGGTTGACAAGTCTCGAGAAGGCTTTTTGGATCCTTGACATCCCTGAAGCGGACAAGGTAAAGCATGCCGTCTACCTTCTGAAAGGTAGTGATGGTCACTGGTGGACCATCGAGGAAGAGAAGCGGCCTGGTGAGGTGATCGGTTAGGAAGTGTTTCGACGTGAGTTCGTCACCAGATACTTTCCCAAGATGTATCTGGATGAGAAGGTGAGTCAGTTCGAGAACCTGAGACAAGGAATGATGAACATCACCGAATATGAAGCTAAGTTTATGGATCTGTTGAGGTTTTGTCCTCACATGGCGACAACAGACGAGGAACGGATCAGACGTTTCGAGAAGGGTTTGAGTGTTGAGCTGAAGACTCCAGTGTCTGCGTTGGAGAACCGAGAGCGGTTTGCTATGTTCGTGGAATCTATTTGATGGATTGAGAGGTCAGTAAGGGAGAAAAGAGAGTTTATGTCTCTTAAAAGACCTGCTCAGTTTCAAGGACGAGGGTTCGATGGCTTCAAGAAGCCCAGGTTTTCAGCACCGTCAGCGATGAGAAGTTCTGGTATACCATCACAGTGGTCTCCGAGTAAAGGGAAAAGTTATGTTTCTTTGCCATCTAAGGCGCACAGTTCAGCTTCTGTGGCAGTGATAGGGCCAGCTAGGTCACGGTTTGAGGACAGGACTTGCTATCTTTGTGGACAGACCGGGCATCTCAAGTTACAATGCCCGAATAAAGGTGTTGAAGTGATGCAGCAACCGAGGCAGAGCTTCCAGAGGTCAGAGAGATCACAGGCCAGTGGTAGCAGAGGACGAGGACGCGGTCAGGCGTCTCAAGCTGGATTGTCTGCTCAAGGAAGCAAAGGTCGTGGACAGCAAGCGACGACTCGATTCTATGCCATGAGTCAGTCGGAGGCGATAGTCAACCCGTGAGTGGTGACAGGTCAGATGGAGTTATTTCATTCTGATATGTCTTCATCTTGCTTTATATCTGTTCTGGTTGACCCGGGTGCTACACACTCTTTTATCGCCTATAGTATGCTTGAAAACTGTCGTTTACCTGTTAGCTGTAAGAAGGATAGCTTGTTGTTGGAAACCCCTCTTGATGGTTCCTCTTTGCTTCGAGAAGAGTGTCCATCTTGTGTCTTGTCTTTTTCGGGACATCGCATCCAAGTGGATCTTATACCACTTGATATGCATGGTTTCGATGTTATCCTTGGGATGGATACCTTAGAGAAGTATAAGGTTGTCTTGGACTGCGGTTCTAAGCAGGCAGTGTTTGATGTTGCTGGAAAGAAGTGGATCTTCCAGGGAGACAGGAAGATTCTTCCGACATGTTTGGTATCAGCTATGGTGGTAGACAAGTTGTTACGACAAGGATGTGAGGCGTTCTTAGCTCACGTAGTGGATACAGTTGTGGTTACCAAGGCGAAAGGTCCTAGTCTTGAGGAGGTTTCAGTAGTTCGAGAGTTTGCAGACGTGTTTCCTGAGGAGTTTCCTGGTGTTCCTCCACCCCGAGAGATTGATTTCGAGATCAATCTGGTTCCTGGAACACAGCCAGTTGCTCAGTCAGCGTATAGGATGGCTCCAACAGAGATGGCAGAGTTGAAGAAGCAGTTGCAAGAGTTGTTGGAGAAAGGTTTTATCCGACCGAGTACATCGCCGTGGGGTGCTCCCGTGTTGTTTGTTAAGAAGAAGGATGTATCAATGCGGTTGTGTATAGATTACCGGCAGTTGAACAAGGTCATGATCAAGAATAAGTACCCGTTGCCGAGGATAGACGATCTGTTCGATCAGTTGCGTGGTGCTACAGTGTTTTCGAAGATCGATCTACGGTCTGGATATCACCAGTTAAGGATAAAGGCAGATGACATACCAAAGTCAGCTTTTAGGACGAGGTATGGTCATTTCGAGTTCGTGGTTATGCCGTTTGGGTTAACCAATGCGCCTGCAGCTTTCATGGATCTGATGAACAGAGTGTTCTATCCGTTCTTAGATCAGTTCATTGTAGTTTTTATAGATGATATCTTAATCTATAGTCGGGACAGGCAGGAGCATGAACAACATCTTCATCGAGCATTGACTCTTCTTCGTCAACATCATATGTATGCCAAGTTCAGTAAGTGTGAGTTCTGGTTGGACGAAGTGGCTTTCTTGGGTCATGTGATATCTGCTGAAGGAGTTAAAGTAGATCCGAAGAAGGTGGAATCCGTTGCGGATTGGGAACAATCGAAGACGCTGACAGAAGTTCGCAGTTTCCTCAGTTTGGCAGGATACTACCAGAGGTTTATCAAGGATTTCAGTGTGATCGCGTTGCCGATGACAAAGTTGACCAGGAAGGATGTACCTTTTGTTTGGGATGATCGATGTCAGCAAGCTTTCCAGAGTCTGAAGGAGAAGCTGACCAGTGCCCCAGTGTTGATTCTGCCAGAGCCTGGGAAAGGCTATGTTGTTTTCTGTGATGCTTCCAAGAAAGGTTTAGGTTGTGTGTTGATGCAGGAAGATCATGTGGTGTCTTTTGCCTCGTGACAACTCAAGAAGCATGAGGAGAACTATCCGACTCATGATTTGGAGTTGGCAGTACTAGTTCATGCGTTAAAGATTTGGAGACACTATCTGTATGGGGAAGTGTGTCAGATCTTTACGGATCATAAGAATCTGAAGTACATCTTTACGCAGCAAGAGTTGAACATGCGACAACGACGATGGATGGAGTTGATCAATGATTACGACTGCACTATCGAGTATCATCCTGGTAAGGCGAATGTGGTAGCTGATGCGCTTAGCAGGAAGTCTTCTTCTCTTTCTCCAAAGAAGGCACAGTTGAGTTCTCTGGTATGCCATAAGCGAGATATGTTTGTTTCCCTTGGACAGATGAATGTGCAGATGGAAGTTTCTTTGTTATCTGGTCTTTTCGCACAGATGCAAGTTAAGCCTACATTGAGACAGTAGATCAAGGATGCACAGCAGACAAATGATGCAGTACAGTTGATTAGATCAGAGTTCGGCAGTGACAAGCGTGATGAGTTTCATGAATCTGAGGATGGAGTAGTTTGCTATTGTAATAGGATGGTGGCTCCTGATGCTGATGATGTGAGGAAGTTGGTGCTTGAGGAAGCACATACGTCGATATATGCGATGGATCTAGGTGTCACCAAGATGTATCATAGTCTCAAGGACTTGTATTGGTGGTCCGGTATGAAGAGAGATGTAGTTGAGTTCGTGGCTAGATGTGCGGTTTGTCAGCAAGTGAAGGTTGAACATCAGAAACCGGCAGATACGTTGCAACCTTTTCCGATACCACAGTGGAAATGGGATCATATAACCATGGATTTCGTAGTTGGTCTACCCAGGACAACTAGGAATCATGATTCCATTTGGGTGATAGTGGACAGATTGACTAAGTCTGCCCATTTCCTACCAGTAAAGACAACGTATACAGCTGAGAAACTAGCTCGAGTGTATGTGGATGAGGTAGTACGTTTGCATGGTGTGCCAGAAACAATAGTTTCTGACAGAGGTCCTCAGTTTACGAGTCGCTTTTGGGAACAGTTGCACAGAGCGTTGGGAACGCAGTTGAGGTTCAATACAGCTTTTCACCCACAGACAGATGGACAGTCTGAAAGGACTATTCAGATTTTGGATGATCTTCTTCGAGCTTGTGTTTTGCAGTTTCTAGGAAATTGGGATGTACATCTGAGTTTGATAGAGTTTGCTTACAACAACAGTTACCAACGAAGCATTGACGTGGCTCCTTATGAGGCTTTGTATGGGAGGAAGTGAAGATCCCCTTTGTGTTGGTACGAATCAGGTGAATATCAGCTTTTGGGTCCTGAGTTAGTTCAGCAGACGACAGATAAGATCAAAGTGATACAGCAACAGTTGAAAGTGGCACAGGATAGACAGAAGTCATATGCAGACAATCGCCGACGACCTTTGGAGTTCCAGGTAGGAGACAAAGTGTATCTTAAAGTCTTGCCGTGGAAGGGTGTGCTAAGGTTTGGACGGAAGGGTAAGTTAGCTCCCAGGTATATGGGGCCTTACTCAGTCATAGCACGTGTTGGCAAGGTAGCTTATGAGTTAGAGTTGCCTCCAGAGTTGCACAGGTTGCATCCAGTGTTTCATGTCAGTATGCTGAAGAAAAGTCATCTGGATTCAGGTACAGTGATACAGCCAGTCGAGGTTGAGCTTGATGCAGATATGACTTACGAGGAAGGTCCAGTGGCGATCCTTGATAGAAGGATCAAGAAGCTGAAAAGGAAAGACCTGGTTCTTGTGAAAGTTCTTTGGCAGCGTCGTGGTGTTGAGGAAGCCACGTGGGAGCTTAAGGAAGAGATGAGGAGGAAGTATCCCTCGCTTTTCTCTTCGGATTTCGGGGACGAAATTCCTTAAAGGGGGTTAGCTTGTAAGGACCCTGACCTAAGTTTAGGGTTTACCCTGTTTGTTTTGCTTAACCTTGGTGCTTTGGTGCTTGCTAATCACTTTTAAGTAGTGATTAGGGTTTTGTTATGCTTTCTTGAGAGTTGAGGGGGATACTTGCAAATAACCCAAGTTTAGGGTTTTGTGTGCAAGTTGGTCATCTTGTGAGATGTTTTTCCCTCTTTGCTTCCTCTAGGGTTGAGAGGAAGGCTTTGGCTTGTTGTTTGAGCTCTTTGGGCCTGAGTTGAGCTTGTTTGGGCCTTGAGATGTGTTGTTTGGGCTTGGTTGAGCCTTGTGTCAGCCATGGCTTGCCTTGTGTCGTCCAAGGATGTGTGTGTGTCGTCCTAGGTGGTCTTGTGTCGCCCAACACAGTGGTGTGTTGCCCAGTAGCTTGTTTGTGTCGCCCAGCAGGAGTTCTTGCTTGTGTCGCCCATGTGGCTTGACCTTGGTTGGTGACACTTGGTGCCTAGCTTGGACAAGTGTCCCATGCCTTGCTAGTGTGTTGTCTTGAACCCTAGGACAAGTGTCCCTTGGGTGGGCGACACATTGCATGGTTGTACCTTGGTTTCTCCTCCCCTTCTTTCTATATAAGCAGCTCTTCTCCTTGCCTTAGTCTCTTTTGCTCTTTTGGTCTCCCCTCCATCTTGAGTGCATGATATCCCTCTCCATCTAGCTTGTGGTGGCCGATACACCTTCCTGGAGCAGCCTGGTGGACGATAGCTTGGACCTTGGAGCTATGTTGGACGATACCCCTTGGAGTTGAAGTGCTTCTTCTTCCTTTCTTCAAGGCGGGTTTCATATCTTCTAACCCTAATTTCTTTACCTCTAGCTATGATCTTGTTGCATGTTAGTAGTTAGCTTAAGTTCCTTACTCTTGTACCTTGCTTGAGTTTCCTCTAGTGGCCGATATGCCCTTATAGTTTAGGGTTCCTAGTGATCTAGGGTTTGTGATGCTTTGAGTTAGAAGTTGATGGTGACCTTGTGTTGGGCGATATCCTTCCTTGGTTGGATGTGATGGGTGATATCCTTCCCTTGGATGGGTATGTTGGGTGGTATCCCTCCATGGTTGGGTGAGTTGGACGATATATTTGAGTTGGACGACATGAATGATGTCCCTTTGTGCTGGCCGATATGGTGACCATGTTGGGCGATATGGTCTTTGTGTTGAGAAAAACCTTGTCCTTGAGTTGAACGATAGGGTGAGAGTTCTTGGTGTTGGGCAGCACGATGGTGCTCTTGTGTTGGGCGATGTTCTTGCTCTTGAGTGGGAAATAGGTCAAGTCAGTGATGTGTTGGCCGATAAGTGTGGTTGGGTATCGGGCGATACCCCTTGTTGTGTCGGTCGACATGATGAGCATGATGGGCGATATGGACCTTCTTGTGTTGAGAGACATCCCCTTCTTTTTGTGGGCGATAGACCTAAGTTCTCGTGGTTGGTTGGTGCTGGACGACAGCCATGCATGGAGTGCTGGCCGATATCCATGTTGGCCGATATCCATGGTGGCCGATAGCCAAGATGGGTGATAACCTAGGTTGGTTGTGTGTGTCGGCCGATAGGCCTTGATGAGTTTTAGTAAGGGGTGGTGATGAGTTATAGTGAGGGTCATGTGTTCTTATAGTGATGGTCTCATGTACTATGGAAATGCATGTTCATGCTCAAACGAGAATGATGCCTTGCAAACAATATTAATGCTAATGATAGTAACAATAAATGGTAATGACGATGCTAGGTGACAGTTACACTAATAGCTTGCTAATGATAGCAATAATGCTAAAGGTAATGAGGTATACAAAGTAATCCTTATGGTTATTTGTTAATGGCAATAGTAAGTTGTGGTTGCATTAATGGTTGTTTAGTGGTACGGATAATAAGGACAATAGTAATGAATGTTGACAATTATGATTGCCTGGTATACTCAACATAATTGAATACCTTGATTGTTTATATAATCCTGAGATAAGGGTAGGCATGATTATGGTATGATGTGCTTAACAAGCTTGATCATCAAATATTATAAATATTGATAAATAGATTATCTTGAGTGATAGACCATGATAGTGAGCATATTCCTTATGATTGAATCTATGGTTATTGTGTATCCTAACCATGCAGGTGATGTGTAGCCATGAGTGGGCTATGTGACAGATGTGATGAGTAATAATACCTTGATAATTGTTCTATGAGATTATATATGTAATGTGTTGGTCCCATGATGATGATGTGAGCCCTGAGAGGTAGTGACAGTACAGGATGAAGGATTGATACCCTATGGTATGTGATGATCCTTGATATGGATCTGGATGGTCGGCAAGAGGCCAAGTGGTAACATGTGATGCTGGATCCTTGTGATGGATCAGGTTGATGAGGTTTCAATAATAATATGATGTTCTTTATTTTCTGTTATATCTTACATGTTATATAACTTGGTTGAATCCTGCAATCCATCTAAAAGACACTAGTTAATTACAGTGGAATTATATCATGTAGTTTGCCCTGGCCATAGATCCATCATCGTCAGGACTTGGTGATGGTGAAACGGGTTCTCCTACGGGTTAACCTGGAAGCGCATATTGTTGAATATGTGTAGGTTGCTCCTAGCCTGAAAATAAGGAGGTAAGAGTGTAACTTTGGTTACAGACACAGATATGTATATAGAGCATGGTGAACAGGCCCATGGCTCAGGATACGTGATATGAGGAGCATGAATGCGTTCATGGCTCAAAGCACGGTGAACAGGCATGTGGCTCAGATTTACTAGCGTCGAGACCTGTACCAAGGCGGGCTAGAGTGAGGGTAGCCTATGGAGCTGACTCTGTGGCTTAGACCACTTCAGCATGTGACTGCAGTCCTGCTTGTGTTGTACTCGTGTACTGACCATGAGGTGGGAGGTTGTGGAGTCCGGCTCTTCCATTGACCTTGTATGGCACCGGCTTGGGTTTCGTAACCGAAGGTTGGATTTGAACGGTACAGTTCAAATCCTCAGGGCATAATAATACGTAATACATTCGTTTAGTACTTATTGCTTAGGATAAACACAAAACATTGGTTGAAGCCATGTTTGTGTAATATCTCTGTTATACCTTGAAGGTTATGTGACATTATATCTTATCCTGATAATCATGTTACATGGAGATACATCTTATCTTGCAAATCATATTCTTTAAGATATATTTGGATATATGCTTGCACAGCTGATTAGCTTGTCGGTAAGAATAACTATGCCTTATATATATATACAAACTACTCTTGTTATACCTGTTGTTATTTATCTACTGTTATCGTTTATCTTGCTGAGGTTCTGTAGTTGCGGTGGGAAGTTATGTTTCCCACTGGGACAATTGTTCAATTGTCTCACTCCGCTGGTTTTCAGGTGGTCGAGATAGACGTGGTCATGGTCGTGGTGTTGCGGCCGAGCAGCCTGACGAGCAGTAGAAGGCAAGCGATGGATATGCTACTGTTTTGGATGTTTTGTAGTAGAGTCTAGAGTCATCCCTGTACTCTCAGGTCCTTGGCAGTGTTTTGATGTGGTTTCTCGATGAACGATCGTTGATGTTTTGTATATCCTGTTGTTGGCTGAATGCGGGCCTCCGTGTATATGAACTGGTGATGAACTCATGTGATGGATGAACAGTTGTTTCTGAGCTGTGGGCACGTATCAGATCTCATGAATGTATATATATGACATGTTTCTGTACAGGATGAGGACTGGAAAGTAATAGTTTCATAGTTTATATGTTTTTCACAATCAGTTTTAATTAACCCGTGTTTTTGATAAGCTGTGGTTATGGTGATTTCCGCACGTTTTCGCGTAACACCTCGTTATCTGTGTGATAATGGGATGTGTTGCCACAAGTTTTGGTATCAGAGCCTTAGGTTCGCTGAGTCTACGGGGATTTAGGACTAGGTTGAGTTGTTCTTATGTGTGTCCAGGTTTTCTTACAGTATCTTCTGCCCTCAGCGGAAGAAAAGTCAAGATGTCTCGAAACCATGAAGAACACTCTGCTGAGTACAGTGATGCTGCATCAGTTGATGGAGCAGATGGACATGCACATGAAGATCGGGTGCCTGAGGTTCCCCAATTTAACCCATCCATACTTGAACATCCTGCTTACCAACAGCTTATGGGGTAGTTAATGGCTACGATGAATCTCATGGTTGAGCGATTACCAGAGCCTCCTCCGCGAGCACATGTTCCCCATGAAGTAGCATCAGGTATTGGGAAGACCTTCGAGCGGCTTCGCCGAGTTGGAGCTTCGGATTATGCTGGAACGGCTGATCCAGCGGATGCAGATCTGTGGCTGACAAGTCTCGAAAAGGATTTTCGGATCCTTGACATCCCTGAAGCGGACAAGGTAAAGCATGCTGTCTACCTTCTGAAAGGTAGTGCTGGTCACTGGTGGACCATCGAGGAAGAGAAATGGCATGGTGAGGTTATCGGTTGGGAAGTGTTTCAAAGTGAGTTCGTCACCAGATACTTTCCCAAGACGTATCTGGATGAGAAGGTGAGTCAGTTCGAGAACCTGAGACAAGGAATGATGAACATCACCGAATATGAAGCTATGTTTATGGATCTATTGAGGTTTTGTCCTCACATGGCGACAACAGACGGGGAACGGGTCAGACATTTCGAGAAGGGTTTGAGTGCTGAGCTGAAGACTCCGGTGTCTGAGTTGGAGAACCGAGAGCGGTTTTCTATGTTCATGGAATCTGTTTGACGGATTGAGAGGTCAGTAAGGGAGAAAAGAGAGTCCATGTCTATTAAAAGACCTGCTCAGTTTCAAGGATAAGGGTTCGATGGCTTCAAGAAGCCCAGGTTTTCAGCACCTTCAGCGATGAGAAGTTCTGGTATACCATCACAGTGGTCTCCGAGTAAAGGGAAAAGTTATGTTTCTTCGCCATCTAAGGCGCACAGTTCAGCTTCTGTGGTAGTGACAGGGCCAGCTAGGTCACGGTTTGAGGACAGGACTTGCTATCTTTGTGGACAGACTGGGCATCTCAAGTTACAATGCCTGAATAAAGGTGTTGAAGTGACGCAGCAACTGAGGCAGAGCTTCCAGAGGTCAGAGAGATCACAGGCCAGTGGTAGCAGAGGACGAGGACGTGGTCAGGCATCTCAAGCTGGATCATCTACTCAAGGAAGCAGAGGTCGTGGACAGCAAGCGACGGCTCGATTCTATGCCATGAGTCAGCCGGAGGCGAAAGTCAACCCGTGAATGGTGACAGGTAAGATGGAGTTATTTCATTCTGATATGTCTTCTTCTTGCTTTATATCTGTTCTGGTTGACCCGGGTGCTACACACTCTTTTATCGCCTATAGTATGCTTGAAAACTGTCGTTTACCTGTTAGCTGTAAGAAGGATAGCTTGTTGTTGGAAACCCCTCTTGATGGTTCCTCTTTGCTTCGAGAAGAGTGTCCATCTTGTGTCTTGTCTTTTTCGGGACATCGCATCCAAGTGGATCTTATACCACTTGATATGCTTGGTTTCGATGTTATCCTTGGGATGGATACCTTAGAGAAGTATAAGGTTGTCTTGGACTGTGGTTCTAAGAAGGCAGTGTTTGATATTGCTGGAAAGAAGTGGATCTTCCAGGGAGACAGGAAGATTCTTCCGACATGTTTGGTATCAGCTATGGTGGCAGACAAGTTGTTACAACAAGGATGTGAGGCGTTCTTAGCTCACATAGTGGATACAGTTGTGGTTACCAAGGCGAAAGGTCCTAGTCTTGAGGAGGTGTCAGTAGTTCGAGAGTTTGCAGACGTGTTTCTTGAGGAGTTTCCTGGTGTTCCTCCACCCCGAGAGATTGATTTCGAGATCAATCTGGTTCCTGGAACACAGCCAGTTGCTCAGTCAGCGTATAGGATGGCTCCAACAGAGATGGCAGATTTGAAGAAGCAGTTGCAAGAGTTGTTGGAGAAAGGTTTTATCCGACCGAGTACATCGCCGTGGGGTGCTCCCGTGTTGTTTGTTAAGAAGAAGGATGGATCCATGCGGTTGTGTATAGATTACCGGCAGTTGAACAAGGTCACAATCAAGAATAAGTACATGTTTCTGAGGATAGACGATCTGTTCGATCAGTTGCGTGGTGCTACAGTGTTTTCAAAGATCGATCTACGGTATGGATATCACCAGTTAAGGATAAAGGCAGATGACATACCAAAGTCAGCTTTCAGGATGAGGTATGGTCATTTCGAGTTTCTCCTCCCCTTCTTTCTATATAAGGAGCTCTTCTCCTTGCCTTAGTCTCTTTTTCTCTTTTGGTCTCCCCTCCATCTTGAGTGCACGATATCCCTCTCCATCTAGCTTGTGGTGGCCGATACACCTTCCTGGAGCAGCCTGGTGGACGATAGCTTGGACCTTGGAGCTGTGTTGGACGATACCCCTTGGAGTTGAAGTGCTTCTTCTTCCTTTCTTCAAGGCGGGTTTCATATCTTCTAACCCTAATTTCTTTACCTCTAGCTATGATCTTGTTGCATGTTAGTAGTTAGCTTAAGTTACTTGCTCTTATACCTTGCTTGAGTTTCCTCTGGTGGCCGATATGCCCTTATGGTTTAGGGTTCCTAGTGATCTAGGGTTTGGGATGCTTTGAGTTAGAAGTTGATGGTGACCTTGTGTTGGGCAATATCCTTCCTTGGTTGGATGTGATGGGCGATATCCTTCCCTTGGATGGGTATGTTGGGCGGTATCCCTCCATGGTTGGGTGAGTTGGATGATATTTTTGAGTTGGACGACATGAATGATGTCCCTTTGTGCTGGCCGATATGGTGACCAAATTGGGCGATATGGTCTTTGTGTTGAGAAACACCTTGTCCTTGAGTTGAACGATAGGGTGAGAGTTCTTGGTGTTGGGCATCACGATGGTGCTCTTGTGTTGGGCGATGTTCTTGCTCTTGAGTGGGAAATAGGTCAAGTCAGTGAGGTGTTGGCCGATAAGTGTGGTTGGGTATCGGGCGATACCCCTTGTTGTGTCGGTCGACATGATGAGCATGATGGGCGATATGGACCTTCTTGTGTTGAGAGACATCCCCTTCTTTTTGTGGGCGATAGACCTAAGTTCTCGTGGTTGGTTGGTGCTGGACGATAGCCATGCATGGAGTGCTGGCCGATATCCATGTTGGCCGATATCCATGGTGATCGATAGCCAAGATGGGCGATAACCTAGGTTGGTTGTGTGTGTCGGCCGATAGGCCTTGATGAGTTTTAGTAAGGGGTGGTGATGAGTTATAGTGAGGGTCATGTGTTGTTATAGTGACGGTCTCATGTACTATGGAAATGCATGTTCATGCTCTAACGATAATGATGCCTTGCAAAAAATATTAATGCTAATGATAGTAACAATAAATGGTAATGATGATGCTAGGTGATAGTTACACTAATAGCTTGCTAATGATAGCAATAATGCTAAAGGTAATGAGGTATACAAAGTAATCCTTATGGTTATTTGTTAATGGCAATAGTAAGTTGTGGTTGTATTAATGGTTGTTTAGTGGTACGGATAATAAGGACAATAGTAATGAATGGTGACAATTATGATTGCTCGGTATACTCAACATAATTGAATACCTTGATTGTTTATATAATCCTGAGATAAGGGTAGGCATGATTATGGTATGATGTGCTTAACAAGCTTGATCATCAAATATTATAAATATTGATAAATAGATTATCTTGAGTGATAGCCCATGATAGTGAGCATATTCCTTATGATTGAATCTATGGTTATTGTGTATCCTAACCATGCAGGTGATGTGTAGCCATGAGTGGGCTATGTGACAGATGTGATGAGTAACAATACCTTGATAATTGTTCTATGAGATTATATATGTAATGTGTTGGTCCCATGATGATGATGTGAGCCCTGAGAGGCAGTGACAGTATAGGATGAAGGATTGATACCCTATGGTATGTGATGATCCTTGATATGGATCTGGATGGTCGGCAAGAGGCCAAGTGGTAACATGTGATGCTGGATCCTTGTGATGGATCAGGTTGATGAGGTTTCAATAATAATATGATGTTCTTTATTTTCTGTTATATCTTACATGTTATATAACTTGGTTGAATCCTGCAATCCATCTAAAAGACACTAGTTAATTACAGTGGAATTATATCATGTAGTTTGCCCTGGCCATAGATCCATCATCGTCAGGACTTGGTGATGGTGAAACGGGTTCTCCTACGGGTTAACCTGGAAGCGCATATTGTTGAATATGTGTAGGTTTCTCCTAGCCTGAAAATAAGGAGGTAAGAGTGTAACTTCAGTTACAGACTCAGATATGTATATAGAGCATGGTGAACAGGCCCATGGCTCAGGATACGTGATATGAAGAGCATGAATGCGTTCATGGCTCAGAGCACGGTGAACAGGCCTGTGGCTCAGTTTTACTAGTGCCGAGACCTGTACCAAGGCGGGCTAGAGTGAGGGTAGCCTATGGAGCTGACCCTGTGGCTTAGACCACTTCAGCATGTGACTGCGGTCCTGCTTGTGTTGTACTCATGTACTGACCACGAGGTGGGAGGTCGTGGAGTTCGGCTCTTCCATTGACCTTGTATGGCACCGGCTTGGGTTTCGTAACCGAAGGTTGGATTTGAACGGTACGGTTCAAATCCTCAGGGCATAATAATACGTAATACAGCCGTTTAGTACTTATTTCTTAGGATAAACACGAAACATTGGTTGAAGCCTTGTTTGTGTAATATCTCTGTTATACCTTGCAGGTTATGTGACATTATATCTTGTCCTGATAATCATGTTACATGGAGATACATCTTATCTTGCAAATCATATTCTTTAAGATATATTTGGATATATGCTTGCACATCTGATTAGCTTGTCGGTAAGAATAACTATGCCTTGTATATATAGAAACTTCTCTTGTTATACCTGTTGTTAGTTATCTGCTGTTATCTTTTATCTTGCTGAGGTTCTATAGTTGCGGTGGGAAGTTATGTTTCCCGCTTGGAAAATTGTTCAATTGTCTCACTCCGCTGGTTTTCAGGTGGTCGAGATAGACGTGGTCGTGGTCGTGGTGTTGCGGCCGAGCAGCCTGACGAGCAGTAGAAGGCAAGCGATGGATATGCTACTGTTTTGGATGTTTTGTAGTAGAGTCTAGAGTCATCCCTGTACTCTCAGGTCCTTGGCAGTGTTTTGACGTGGTTTCTCGATGAACGATCGTTGATGTTTTATATATCCTGTTGTTGGCTGAATGCGGGCCTCTGTGTATATGAACCGGTGATGAACTCATGTGATGGATGAACAATTGTTTCTGAGATGTGGGCACGTATCAGATCTCATGAATGTATATATATGACATGTTTATGTATAGGATGAGGACTGGAAAGTAATAGTTTCACAGTTTATATGTTTTCCGCAATCAGTTTTAATTAACCCGTGTTTTTGATAAGCTGTGGTTATGGTGATTTCCGCACGTTTTTGCGTAACACCTCGTTATCTGTGTGATAATGGGATGTGTTGCCACATTTTCAATCCATTTTTATAGGATAAAATACATCAGTAGATTTTGAAAAACACCTTGTTTGCTAAAAACTAAACTCCCTATCTGAAGATATGAATTTTTGAAAGTACCTTAATTTGGAATGATTCTCGTCGCTGCTTTGAGATCCAAGGGAAGATCAGTGGGCACTTCTTTTCTTATTCCCTTGGTCACAAATTCTGTTCTACACACATCTCCTCTAGCATCATCACGGTCCCCTATTCCTGTCCAGAAATAGAGCATGGCACACATGAGATAGGTTGCCGCTCTTAGGGCCATCATCCCACGATTTAGACCCCTCTCTTGTTGTGCCTAGGCCATCCCATCTGCATGGCACCACATAGGATCGAGGAGGTACTATGATCATCGGTCCTAGACTGAAAACCCCCCAGTCACTGCCTATGGCTCTGCCATCCCTTCCCCCCCCTTGATCTCCTTCTCTCCTCCTCCGATTCACTTCAAACCCTAGAATAGACTTCAGACTGCCTCGAGGATCTAAAAACTAGGGCTTTTATAGCCCCATTTCCTCTGAATCTTGGGCAGAGTTCCCCCTTCTTGGGTCCTCTGTTCAGATCCCATGAAATAGGGGTCCCGGCTCCAGTCCGTGCTGGGCTGGAGTTGCCCCCTTTTTATTTTTGTTTTCTTTTTTCTATTTGATAAAAGTCCAAATCACATAAATAATTTTATAGATCACATATAAATCCCATTAGATTCCAATTTTGGTATCAAGTTCATATTGTCACCCTATATTCATAGGAATATTACATCAAAGCTAACATGATAACTACTCCAAACTCATGTTTTAAGTAAATAATGGATAATTACTAATTTAGTTGCCTAGGTCACTAGATAAACCAAAATGGTCTGAAATTTCTCTAATAATCTTATGTTTCAGTATGAAATCTATTAAAATATTTTGAGCATTTATTATGAGTAAGAAATACTCCATTCCAAATTGTGTACTCCAAGGACCCATGTGCAAACTATGGTTGGCCCAAAATGGGCTAGAATAGGGTTCTAGGGCCCATGGCCCATTCCCTGATCCCCTAAAAGGTCCATTAGCTTAATCATATTGTTAATCGATATTTCCTCAAGTGAAGATTTCATATGATACATTTAATGATTAATACAACTCTACTTACTTAACATGAAGACGTAAACATGGACTAGGGTTCAAACAATCAACTATAGCCATCATATTTCCTTCATAATTAAACTTTGGTTGTCATCTCATATCATAAAAGTACATATGAAATTTCCACACTTTGAGGATATTACTAAAACAATCTCAATTGCACAAAAGACACCTACATTCTTTTTCCTTTAAATCCATATATCATGAAAATTGTATGGAACCATAGATCTATCATAAATTGAATTAATTAGTTACATAATTATGTACTTACTAGGTTCCAAAAATTAGGGATGTGACAGTTAATTCCTTTTTCGATGGTGGTCCTTTTCCTTAGTGGTAGGATGACCTTAGAGGTTGATACACCATGTTTCCCCCTTGGGTCGAGACACTTTGTTGTATGGTGTTTGGTCGAGATGTTGCTCCTATTTTGGGTCAAGATAAGTGTTATAGTTTCAGTCGATACATATGCATTGGTGTAATCGTGACTCTTGGTTTTGTTTCGGTTGAGACATGCCTTTGTCTTTGAGGTCGAGACATGTTTTGGCTTGAGATCGAGACATGTACTTTGAGGGTGGTCAAAACCCTAATCTATGTGGTGGTCGAGACATGGTTTTGTGTGGTGGTCGAGGCATCTAGTTGGTTGTAGTCAAGTCACATGATGTTGTTGCAGTCGAGACACCTTGCTTCATGGGTGGTCGAGACACATATGCGTATGATGATTGAGACACACACTTAACCATATAATCAATACATGTATATGAGTAAGCAAGTAATATACCATGTATAGTGTTGTTTGGATGATTGGTTGGTTAAGATCTATTCATGTTCCTTAACCCTAATATGCTGTAAGAAAATGGGAGAGGATGTACCTAGGGTTCCGTGCTTGAATATAACTATAAACCCTAATCAACTATGAATGGAACCCTAACCCTAATCTTGAGTCATGTGATATGTTTACTTCTCTCTCATGAAATGGTTATCATGTTGTGATGCTTTTTCTCTCCTATTTATAAGCCCCTAACCCCGCAGGTGGTATGAACTTGAATATCATAGCTAGTGTATGCTATGGTGAATATGATGTGACACAGGATGATGGTTATGAGCTTTTATGATGCATGTTGAGACACATGAGATACCTGAATCATGTGAATGGGTTCTATGATCTGGTAGAGGCTATTGCCTAGTTTGAGGTGTTAACCTCCGGTGATGTGATTAAGGGATTTATATCCCATTGTAATTGTGATGATGTTGATGTTAGCCATGAATCATAGTAGTATGAAATGATGTTGTGACAAGTTTATGTTCCAAACATTTTATATCTTCTGAAGTTGTACTATGCCCTTACTTTTGTATGATTTGTATATGGTTTGTACGTTGTAACTTGATTGATGCTAAAAGACACCTAATTGGCATAAATATTCAAGTGGAACCTAATCATGTAGTTTTCTCTATGCCATAGATCCATCCTCAACATCAATACTTGCTAGATGGTGAAATGGATTCTCCCTTAGTGGAAGCTCGGAGTCCTATACTGTTGAGTATATGCATTTTACAAGATTGGTTGCAGGCCATACCCTGGCAGGAAAACGTTTGAGGTTGTATCTCAATAATTTGATACAGATTACATGTAATATATATTCATAGGATTGGTTGTGGGTCATACCCTATAAGGAGTACATCTATGAGTTGTAGCTAAGTTTCACTAGCGATGTGCCTATATACCAAGGTAGGGTAGGTTGTTTTGGAGATAGATTTGATATGTCTCTACGGTGTTTTCTCTTGTGCTGACCAAGAGGTGTTAGGGAGCTTGTGGATTCTGACTCTTCCAATGACCTTGTATTGCACTGATTTCGACTTAGTAGTGGTTAGTTGGAGCTTGAGTGGTATACCTCATCTCCTTAGGGCATTAATAAAATATGTAATATAGTCATGTAGCATATTTGCATAGGGATAAATGCGAATAACATTGGATGAACCTTTGCCTTACTTTTATATAGTTTAGTTGATAGATGATATACATGTTCTTAATGTTCCTTCTTAGCTTATAAAATGCTCTACAATTCAGTTGCAATTTATCTTAACTGCTTCAATAGTATTATTTTCTTATCATTTTATAACTTTACTTTCTTCTCTCCTTTACCTTATATTTTTGCTTTGATAGCATTGATAGAGAGTTATATCTCTCGCTGGGACATTTGGTCTCACCCCATGGGTTTCTACATCTTTTAGGAGGTCATGTGTGAAGAGGTAGAGATCGTGTAGCTGAGGAAGGGCAGCAGTAAGAGCAGTAGCTGATAAGGTTGGATGTGTGCTGGTATTTTGGTGGTGGAGTCCTAGTTTTCGTCCCTATACACTCAGGTCTTTGGGGATGTTCTCGATGTGTTTTGTTGATATGTTATTGGTACAAGGTTTAGGCCTTTGGGACGTAGTTGTATAGATATGTCATGTGTATATGTATATATGTGGAATAGGTACCTCATGTAACAAGTGGACGACAATAATGATGATGCACAGTGATGTAAGCAACTTGTGATATGATATGTAATGCATGTGGCAGCTTGTGGACTTTTATGTGATAAGTTTTTGGCTTAGAAAAAATTAAGGAATCTAATAAAAATATCATTAAATGCATTTAATGAGAAATGATGAATTGAATTCCGCTCGGAGATCATCTCTGTCGTGAGTCTGGAGATGCTAGGTTTTCTCGGCCGCAGCAGAAGCCGTGGTGGCCAGTCTGCTGGGCACGACACTCACCGTGTGAGTCCTCTTGCAGGTGGAACTGGTTCACCTCCCTCATCCCCTATTGATCGATTGGATCTCTGTGCTGTAGTTGATGTTGTTTCACGGCCTCCCTTCTCCTCTATAAGTGGTGATGCTGGATCAGTAGAAGACATGGTCATGGCAGTTTCTGACCCACCCACGCAGTAGCAAAACAACAGGTCCTACAAGGAAGCAATGACAGGGCACTCGACCAGAGCCCCTGCCGTCCTCTCACAGGTCTCACCAGATTTGCTAACTGCCGCAGACATCTGGGTAGTGAAGGACGACATGATTCTAGCCATCTCGATCAACCCAGCAACACTGCCACCATTGCTGGAACCTTGGAAGTTCGTTGTTGTGATCATGGTCATTAGCACCACTGTCAACTTCAATGTGCTCATGAACAGGATTCCGATCTTATGGCAACTCACGGACGAGTTCCGAGCAATTGACCTTGACAAAGGATACTACATCATTCAACTGGCTAACAACGATGACTTCATTCGTGCTTTGACGGGTGGACCGTGGATGATATTCAACCACTACCTCTCGGTGCAGTCATGGTCCAAGGACTTCAGACTTGATACCTCACAGGTTGGTGGTGTGGGCTAGGATCCCGGACTTACCGATATATCTATTTCAAAATCTGCTTCTCTCGAGCATTGGTGATTTGATTGGGAGAACAATCAAAATTGACACTACAACCCAGTCTGGGCATTGAGGAAAGTTTGCCTGGATCGCTGTGGAAGTGGATACTACGCAGCCTCTACTGCCGGCCATATTGCTTAATGGAGAAAAATATAGACTTGAATATGAAAACCTCCCAACCTTCTGCATGAAGTGTGGCAGGCTCAGTCACAATGAGGGGGATTGTAGGTTCATCCCAAGTTTCCCCAATGTCGACCCATCACCATAAACCAGTGCCTCACTAGCCATCTCGGTACCATATACGGTGGAGATCCATGCAAAAATTCCATAAAGGAGAACATCTGCAGGGAAGAAGCCATCAGCCCAGACGGATGCAACAAAGAAAGTTTCTACCACTGCATCCCACACTGATAACTCCACCTCTCAGCCTATAGCACCCATCAGCAGCCAGACTAACGGCACTAAAGTAGGGGATTGGGAGATAGTGACATCTCGCAAGAAAAAGAAGAAGTCAGGGAAGCAACATCTGGCACAGGAGGCACAAATTAGCAGTAAGATGCCACCGACCCCAAAGTCATCATCTACAGTAACAAGCACAGGTGGCGAAAATACTGTGGTGACCCTAATTGATGACGAAGTGAGTGAGGGACGGACCAACAACACCATTGCAGAATCATTCTGCTTCCAAGCTACTGAGCCCATAATCCAATCGTCTACTCAGCCTAGCTTCTCGGTGGGAGTAGATGGTGTCGGTAGTGGGGTGATTCTTCGCAACGGAAGAGTTATCTATCAAACAGTGAGCCCGAGGCATGAGCGCAAGAAAGGGAACCTGGCTCAGCTGGTGGGTAACGTTGACTATGACAATAATGCAAGGAAGGCTCTCAACTTCGACACAGATGACCCTGGCCCAGATGAGGCCATGGAAGTAGTAGCTTCCAGCTCTGGCCTACTCACTGCCATCCAGTGAGAATTCCTACTTGCCCTCCTCTTCCTAAAGTTATCTGAATGACAAACATTATTTTCTGGAATATCCAAGGAGCTGGATCCAAGGATAAACTCATTCTTCTCAAGAAATACAAAAGGAGGTACAAACTTCACATTATCATTATCATTGAACCAAGTTGCAGTGGAACCAAGGCTGATAATATCATCAAAAAGCTTGGCTATACCTCTTCCCATAGAGTTGAAGCACTTGGCTTTTCTGGTGGCATATGGGTCCTCTGGGACAATCACAGGTGTACTATTGATATTCTACAGAATCACCATTAGTATGTCCACTGTCGCATCAACAACTCTTGGCTGCTTACTTTTATCTATGGTAGTCCCAACCCACAGAAATGGGACCTATTGTGGCAACGACTCACGAGCATTGCTGCCCACATTAATGAAGCTTGGGTGCTCATTGGTGACTTTAATACTATGCTTGATATTTCTAAAAAGCGGGGCAGGCGTGGCTTTGACAAACGCACCAGCCTCAAATTTCGACAATCTTCTAGCAACTTCCGACCTCAAAGACATGGCGTCCTCGGGCCACCGCTTCATGTTTAGAAAAGGCTGTCTTCTAGAACGGTTGGACAGAACTGTTGCTAATGAAAACAGGCTCTCCATTGAAGGTGTCATGCACATCAGTGTTCTACCTCACCTTTACAGTGATCACAACCCCATTCTGCTATCGGGACAAAGGCCGCCTGCAAGAGGCAGTTATTTTAAGACAAAAATGAGTTGGGACATCATTCCTGAGTTCAAGTCGGAAATACTCCCCACATGGGATGGCTCGCGGCCCCTCTTGGAGGTGCTTCCCACTTTCAAGACTGCTACGGTCAAGTGGGATACAAAACGCCTACAAAATCAGTACAAACACAAAAAAAACCTTCTACGCAAAATTGACAAGTGTTAGGTACAATCCCAATCATCTTTTTCTATTTCAAACCAACTACATTGTGTCGTGCTACAGGAACAACTTAGTGCTATCCTCCTTAAAGAAGAGGTGGACTGGAAACAAAGATCTAACACTAATCGGCTACAAAAAGGGGATGGCAACAATAAGTTTTTCCATGCATATGTCAAAACACGACGACAGCAAAATAAGATCTCAAGACTACGTCGTGATGACGGAGTCTGGCTCACCTCCTCAGTGCACATCAAGCAGTACGTGCGAGATTTATTCAAGCGTCTCTTATGCACACCCACTCATATTCCACCTGATAACATCACCATTGAAAGCTACATCGGTGTGTTCAGGTCCATCCCGAACGCGCACCTTCTCACTCAAGTTCCAGATGCGGAAGAGATCAGAAAAGTCCTTTTTCTTATGGCTCCGGCTAAAGCTACCGGACCATATGGCATTCATAATGGCTTTGTACCACGCCATTGGTCTCATGTGGGGGGATCCTTCATCTCCACAGTGCAAGAAGCCTTCACCACCAGTACGATCGACCCGCGCATTGCTGATTCTCTATTGGTCCTCATTCCTAAAGTTGCTAGTCCACAATGCTATAGTGATCTACGGCCCATCTCTCTTAACAATTGTTGCTTCAAGCTTATCTCAAATATTATTGTGGAAAGGTTAAAGCCCTTCCTTAGTGGTTGGGTCTCTTTGAACCAATCGAGCTTCATTCCTGGCCGCCGGATCAGCGACAACATCATTCTTGTACAGGAAGTTATCCACTCTATGAGAAATAAACATGGCAGAAAGAAGTGGGTTACCATTAAGCTGGACTTATCCAAAGTGTTTTACCGGATGAGCTGGTCTTTTATTGCAGACACCCTCAAGAAAACGGGCCTCTCTGGAAATCTTTGCAAGCTGATTATGCAAATCATTTCTAGGGGCAACACCTCAATTCTGTGGGAAGGTGCACCCATGGAACACATTAAACCCACACAGGGTGTCCGACAAGGTGACCCTATTAGCCCGTACCTGTTTGTTCTTTGCATGGAATGCCTTAGTCAAGAAATTTTAGCGGAGGTATCGAGGGGTACTTGGAAGCCAATTATGATCACCAATGTTGGCCCCTCACTTTCTCATGTGATGTTCGCTGATGATTTACTACTTATGTCCGAAGTATCATCTACGCAAGCCTCTACTATCAACAAGGTCCTCACAGAATTCTCCTTATTTTCTGGTCAAATAGTCTCAAAAGAAAAATCAGGTTGCTTCTTTTCAGCCAACACAACTACATCTGAGCAGCGAGCCTTCTGTCGTCGACTTGGTATTCCTAGAATGACCGATTTGGGTCATTACTTGGGTGTCCCAGTGCTACACCATAGGATGAATAAGCAAACACATGCTCATATTTTGCAATGCATCAGAGGCAGTATGGATAGCTGGTCAACCCACCACCTCTCTCTTGCAGGCCGCATCGCGCTAGCAAAGAGCTCGTTACAAACGATTCCATCATACACTATGTAGACTGTGAAGCTATCTCCAATGCTCTGTGATGATATTGACAGACACATCCAAGATTTCATCTGGTCAGGTGGTCATGAACAAAAGAAAATATCCTTACTCTCGTGGGACAAATTGATAAGAAGCAAATCAGCGGGTGGACTTGGGATCAAGGATGCTAGAGATCAAAACATGGCACTTATGTTGAAGAATGCATGGCAGTTCCTTAATAACTCGCCATCCCAGTGGGTGAAGGTCATGAGAAACAAATATATGTGTCGTGGTATAATGTCAAACGTGCCTAGCTCCTCAGTATGGTCTTTCATCAAGGGTCATCTTTCTAAACTTCAAGCTATATGTCACAAGACCGTAAACTCTGGCTCCAACACCAATGTATGGAGGGATAAATGGCTAATCGGCAAATCTGTTCTGGATATTGACCCAAGCACTCCTATTCCTGAAGACCTAAAAGACCTCACTGTGTAATGTATGTCACTGCCCTTAGGTGTGTGGGATTGGGAGTTCATCCGGGAATATCTCCCCCCAGTATCATGGCCCATGATCGAGCATACCAGCGTTCCCAGAGAGGATGCTAGATCAGATTCATGGTCCTAGCCTCTGCATCCCACGGGTGAGCTTTCGGCCAGTATGACATACACCTGGATAAAGGGACTTCACGCCCCAATCTCTCCTGGCAACTGGACAACTGTCTGGTCGTTCCCGCTCCCACTGAAACAATGTACTTTCATCTAGCTCCTTAAGCATCACGCCCTACTCACTAGTGTGGAGAAGACACGTCGACACATTATCAACAATGGTACCTGCCCCGTCTGTATGAAGGAACAAGATACCTTGACCCACTATTTACAAGACTGCCCGACGAGCTTGGCAGTATGGCAACTTCTCAAGATGGATCACTCTTTCTTTACACTGGCTACTGATGATTGGATAAATCACATCATCCATGGCAAGGACACGACTGAAGCTGTTACGTTGCGTTGTGTCGGGTGTTTCTCCTTATGGCAAGTGTGCAATGATCATCTACATGGAGGCAAGCGCCTTCCTCCTGCTATTCTAGCTTCTCTTATCTGAGAAAGAACCAAGAACATCCTTGTTGTGCACATGAGCAACGCTCCCACTTCAACTGTTAATGAACGTCCTGCCATTCGTCCCGAGCTGCACCGTCAACTTGTCTTTGTCAATGCAACATTTCAACAGCATACTTTCAAGATGGGTATTTGTGTGCATGCTACTGACGGTAATGGAATTTGTCTCCTAAGTTCTGGCTTTCAAGGATATGCTACGTCTGTGTTGGAGGCAGAAATCAGAGGCATCATCCATGCTATGCGGACCTGTATTGACAAGGGGTGGAATGCCCCAGTCATCTTATCTGATTCATCCTCTACCATTAATCTACTACAGCAAGCCTCTTTACCTACCTGCAGACTTCATCTACTGAGAAGAGAGTACTGCCGCGCCCTCCTCTCATTTCCAGACACCCAGCTTAGGTTCATCAACCGAAAGCATAATCATGTGGCAGGTGCTTTTGCAAAACATTCTATGTATTCATTTTCCCAGTTTAGTTTCTCCTCTGGGAAGCCAGACTAGCTTCTTAAATATATTAACATTCAACCACATTTGATTTGGCCCGTAATAGAGAATGGGATGAATAAAAGTTAATCTCTATCTTTCTTTTAAAAAAATGTATTTAATGATAAGATTAGGGTTTTTCAACCCAAAAGTCATGAAAAGTGATAATTAGGGTTTAGGAAGCCAAAAACCTAACTTGATACCCAAGTCAGTCTCAGTGATAATTTACATAGAATAATGATGCATGGGTGTTATGCTTTGACTTTCAGGATAATTGCTTGGTTGACATCAAGTACACCTGATCAAGGTATGTGGTTACTCCTATTACTAACCGCAATAGTTTCTCACTATTTTTTGAGGTTTTCTGAAGGTATTGAAATTAAATTCTTGCATGTTATTTATTTCTTGCAAACTATAAAGTCAGTATGGCTATCATATTATATGTTGGTAACTTGCTCAAACCACGCATACCAACTCTAGACATTTGAGAATAGAAGGAATGAAGGAGTCATGATGATGACTAAAGACCATGCCCCAAATTTGGAAGGTCAGACCAGGCCCCACATTTGGAAGGTCATATGAGGTCATGCCCCAAATTGGGAACACCAACACGGCACCTAGATCCAAATTGAGAGGTGGCCTAACATGGCACCTAGCTCTAGATTGAGACGTGGTCTATAGTCCACTGTAGGGACAAAGCCCTAAGAGAGGGTATCCCAGAGGTTGAGTAAAAATGGGTTGAGAAGTTATGAATAAAATGATAAACTTTGTTTTTGTAACAATAATTGATGTGGATATATATGTTGTTACAACTAGATGTGAACATTTTGGTTCCCCCACGTACTAGTATAACTTGTTATAATGACCTAGGTTTTATTTGTAGTTGTTTTAGGATAACTTGCTATTCTGCAAGATGATGAAATGAATATCCTAGAAAAGAAGGCACAAAAAGAAAAGACGTTAATGTAATCATGGAGGTTATAGTTAGTTAGCATTTATTTTCATGTTGCAACTTTAGAAATCCATATCATGTAATTCCTTAGTGGAAAATGTAATATATGTCTTGCACCAAACTCCTTTGATTAAAGAGATTTATTAATTACTTTTGGTTATTTTCTAAGCCTTTGGTCATGTAATGATGGTAATGGCCCTTATTCTCTAAGTCCTCCTGAGTAGGGGATAATAGGGAAAGATGGTCGTTACATTTGGTATCAGATCTGGTTTACCATATAACCTATAATAATTATTAAATTTGAAGAGTTTTGTTGAGCCCCAAGGAAATTATTGGAGTGTTTTCTGAAGATGATGGTGTCTATAAAGGACCACAATCTAGGGGCTACCAATAATTTCCTCTGCACTGATATTCAGCTTACGAGGACTCCCAGGTCCGTGCATTTGTCCTGGACAAAGTCAGAGGACTTTACTTGAAATAACATACCTCTAGTATTTATCATCTAATTTTGTCACTTCTCTACCCTCTTTGCTCCCTAGGCCCTAGGTACTTGTATCTTCTCTCTTTACCCTTCTGAGTACTAGGGTTATGGATATTAGGGACTAAGGCATCCTCTTCCAAATAATAAACTTGGACATAATTATAAAGATAAAATGTTTGATGGGTTTCCCCCTATAAAGGTAAACCCTAGATGGACTAGGGCTGGTTAGGAAAATAACCTCAGTGGGTCAAGGGAATTGCAAAACCTAAGGTACATGTTGTAAACCATAACCTCAACCCAAAACCTTAATCATGGGGTATGATTAGAGTAGGAGGAAAATAAGAACACCACCCTAATAAACAATCAATAGTGGATAGAGAAAGAGAGAACCCAATAAGTTGGGATACCTTAGTTTGTCCATACATGCAAGTACGTAGGTTAGGCATGCATGACACACACAGAGGACTTGAGTATGCATGTGAAACATAGACAATAAGTGGTTACATGACCCCTTATGCAACTTTTAGTTTTGGTGACCCAACGTAGGGTGGGTCATCCATAAAAAGGAGAAAAGATCTATGAGAGAGATAACTCCCTAAATTGGAAGGTTAGTTATGACCAGAAAGTCTAAACTCCTCCAAATAGGATCCTTAATAGAAGTGTGTTCCCACTCAGATACGAGTAGGAGGTAGGCATGCACCTACGTGTAAGTGAGTGACATCAAGGCTGGCAATGGGATTAGTTCTAAGCCAGAGGGGTAATGCCTGTTGGTTTATTAGATAGGCATACTAGAGGAAAAGAAAGTGGAGTTTAGTGTTACATAATGAGATAATATGATTTATGATGACCTCAGTCGGATTTGAGAATTTGACTTTAGTTTTGAAGTTGGACATAAGATTTGATAATACAAATGTGTACACTTCATCATATAATGTAGTCTAGGTGAGAATAAGATGTGAATATGTAGGAGCCTCAACCTCGTATATAAAGTGGGGACCCCAAGTGTAAGGACCCTGACCTTCATTTTGGGCTTACCCTATTTGCTTTGCCTAAACCTTGTGTTTAGATGCTTGCTAATCACCTCAAATGGTGATTAGGGTTTGTTTGTGCTTTGTTGACAGTTGGAGGTGCAACTTGGAAATAACCAAGTTTTAGGGTTGGTGTGCAAGTTTGACACCTTGAGAGATGTTTCTCTCTCTCCTTGCATCCTCTAGGGTTGAGAGGATGGGTTGAGCTCGTTGTTTGAGTAGCTTTGGGCTTTGTTTTTCCTTGTTGAGCCTTGTTTGGGCTTTGCCTAGTTTTGTTGGGCCTTGTATTGAGCAAGGGTGAGCTTAGTGCCTTGTGTCGGCCATGGTGTATCGGCCAGGTGGTTGTGTCAAGCAAGTGGTGTGTCGCCCATGAGGTGTACTGGCCAAGTGACCTTTTTTGACCTAACATCATTTGTGCCACCCCCCTTGTGGACACTTGGTGCTTGTTGCTTGCATGTGGCAAAAGCTTTGGACATGTGGAGGTGGGTGAGATAGTAGGTGGCTTTACCCCATGGACAAGTGTCCCTAGGTTGGGCGAAACCTTGCCTTAATCTCCCCTTCACCCTCTTCTATATATGTCTCTCCTTTCTCTTGCTTGGGATCCCTTTAGTTCTTTAGTTGCCTTCCTTTTTCCTTGGTGGACGATACCTCTCCTTGGTAGAGCTTGGTGGCCAATATCCTTGGTGGAGTCTTCTTCTTCATCTAGTGGTGGCTGAACCCTAGAGTGTGTCTTGCTTCTCTTCTTGTGGTGAGCATCTCCCCCTCTTTCCTTGGCACCTTTTTCTCCTTCTTGCTTGTTCTTCATCCATGGTCGTTATAAGCTTTGTTTTTCTTCTTGTGGTGGCCGAAGGTGGTGCTTGGAGCTTGGAATCTTGGTACTAGGAGCTTGGAGCTTGCTTAATGCGGGTTACATAACTCCTAACCCTAGCTATACTACTTCCTTTTCATGTTGCATGTTTATATGCCATCTTGATCAGCCATGCATCTTGATAGATATGTTTCTGGCCCTAGTATGTACCCTTTTATCTTGTTATATATATAGTGGTCATGTTGTTGATATGTTCTTAGACCTTATGGCCAAACATTGAGTTTAGGGTTCCTTGGGCAAAACCCCCATTATCTCCCATTTGGTTTTGAGAAGTGAGTTTGAGCTCTAGTGGTGTAGGCAAAACTCCTCTCACTTGGTTGTTGAGAGGTGAGTCTATGCTCTAGTTGCTTGGGAAATACCCTTCTCTCACCATGGATTTGGGAGGTGAGCCTTGGTTGGACGTTGACCTAGTGAAGGTTGGAATCTTGACCGATAAGGGGATGATCCAACTTGTTGCCCGATATGTGATGGAGGTTGTGCAAAACCCCTCTCTCTTGGTTGTTGAGAGGTGAGCCAACTCTCTTGGTCTATTAGGGTTGATGATGGTGATGTTGAGGTTGATGATGACCAAACTAATATGGTCCTTGTGCCTTGCACGATACCCTTTTATGGTGCTTTGCACGATACCCCTCTTCTAGGGTTTTGTCTTGGGCGATATGATAAGTTGGGTTCTGTTGACCTTGTTGCCCGATATGACCCCTTCATCATGTTAGTGTTGTTGGGCAATATGCCTTGTTACCCAAGAAGGTTTTGGGAGTGTTGAACCCTGGATGTCCCTTTGACCGACATGGTTCTTGGTAGATATCTCTGTTTTGTGCCTTGGGCGACATGGGTTGGTTTTGATGTTGCCCGATATGGTGCTTGGGTGGTGAAACCCTAGATAGATGCCTTAGTGGTGACCGATATATAGTGCTTAACTTAGTTGTATGATAGCCCTCCTTGAGCGCCATGATGTAGTTGGATAAAGGTTAGTAGTGTGATTGTTGGGTGTTATGATCTTGGCCTTGGTTGATATGGCCTTGGGCATTATGATGATGGTGGTTGTCCGACATGAAACCCTAACCCTAATGGGTGATAGGGTCTTGGCCGTTAGGGCTGGTTGTGCTGCCCGACACATCTTTGCACTCGATATCACCTTGCACTTAGTTGCACGATACACCTATATCCTTGGTTGCACGACATCCTTTGTGCATGGGTGCATGATTTGGTTGGCCGATATGTGTGGCTAAGTGCCCTAGCCGATAGGATTTTGGTGAGGGAAGTAATCCTGCCCGATTCCCCTTTGGGTGAGGGATGCGTTCCCCACCACACCTATAGTGAGGGTAGGTGGTATCTTTGGTAAGGGTTGCACCTAGCTCGGAAACCCTAGTTTTGGTGAGTCGTTATCTTGTGAACGCACCTCTATTGATGATGCGTTATGAATGATAGGTTGTAACCAATGATATGTTTGATACCTAAAGTTGGTGCTAAGTAAGATGATAAGATACATGTTTATGTTCATAAGATAAAGGCATAGTGGATGCTCATGGTTTGATAACAATAATGTAATTTGTTTATAAGATACAACTCTGTGCTTTGTGTAGTTATGATCATGGATGTTGTTCCAATCATGTTCCTTCAACCCTAATAGCATGATAATCATAAAGATCTATGTTTGGTGATTCAGTTATGTCTCTTGATATGCATACTAACCATGCAGATGAATCAAATGAATTCATAGACATGTAAGAGCTATGAGGTATATGTGTTTTGAATAGCACTGAATAATGATAATCCTTGATTGATGGGATAACATGTATCACCCATATGATGTGAAAAGGTTTGTTGACCTGATAAAGGCTGAGTGCCTAGTTGAGGTGTTATCCTCTGATGTTGAGATAAGGGATTGCTATCCCATGGTGATGATGTAAGCCTTAAGAGGCAGTGGCATTCTGTGATGAGGGATTGAGATCCCATGGTAATAATGCAACTCAATGTTGTTTATGTTTTACAACTTGGTTGCCTCAACAATCCACTTAAAATATACTAATTAATTACAGTGGAACATATCATGTAGTTTGTCTTGGCCATAGATCCATCATCGTTAGTAGTTGGTGATGGTGAAATGGGTTCTCCTGTGGGTTAACCCAGAAGCACAAATTGTTGAATATGCGTGGTTGCTCCTAGACAAAAATAGGAGGATTAGAGTGCAACTTCAGTTGTAGACTCCAGTGCGCGGTTTCAGGTCCATGGCTCAATATGAAAGAGCATGGTGAACAGGCCCATGGCTCAGGATGTGTGATAAGAGAATGGTGAATAGGACCATGGCTCAATGATCATGGAGTATGGTTAATAGGCCCGTGGCTCGGATCACTAGCGCTGATACCTGTACCAAGGTGGGCTAGGTAGAGGGTAGCCTGATCCTATGTGGCTATGACCACCTAAGAATGAGACTGCGGTCCTGCTTGTTAAGAACTCGTGCACTGACCACGAGGTGGTGAGGTCGTGGAGTCCGGCTCTTCCATTAACCTTGTATGGCATCGGCTTGGGCTTCACAGCCGATGGTTGGATTTGAGCGGTATGGCTCACTTCCTCAGGGCATGATAATACATAATCTAGCTGAATAGTATATACTGCTTAGGGCAAAACATGGAACATTGATTGAGGCTTTTCTTATATAGTTTATCTAGTTATACCTTGTAGTTATTTGTAAGATCCTTATATTTTGTGATAAGTTCTTATAAAGCTTATCTTGTCAATCATGTTCCATAAATAATATCTAGTCATATGCCTCATGGATACCCTGGTAAGATTGTTAATAAATTAAGTTCTGCTCAGGGTGCTTCTCTTATGATCTGCTGATATCAGTTATCTGCTTCACCTGCTTCATCTGAAGTTTTATAGTTTTGGCGGGGAGTTATGTTTCTCGTTGGGACTGTGTGTCTCACCCCGTTGGTTTACAACATTTTTAGGTGATCATGCTAGACGTGGTGGTGGTCGTGATGTTGCGGCCGAGCAACAAGAAGAGCAGTAGGAGGTAAGAGATAGATATGCTACTGTTTTGGTTGTTTTGTTGTAGATTCCTAGAGTCATCCTTGTACTCTCAGGTCCTCGGAGGTGTTTTGACGATGTTTTATAATGTATAGCTGATGTAGCTTTGTATATCCTACTGCTGGCTTGACATGGCCCGTTATGTATGTATAAATAGGTGATGAACTCTGGTGCTGACAGGACATTTGGTTCCTATAGGATGTGGAAAAATATTAAGGCTTGTAAATATTTATATAACATCTTTTCCTTGTAGGATAAGAATCTAGATTTAATAGTTCTCTTTTATCTACTTTCTGCAATGAGTTTTAATTAACTCGTGTTTTCGGTAATATTTGATTTATGGTGGTTCCGCGCATTTTCACATGGCATCTCGTTGTCTGTGTGATGGCGGGATGTCACACCTAGCGTTAGACCAGTGATAGGTTAACTCCTAAGAGATTGGGACCCAGAAAGAGAAGGTTGGGAACCTAGATTCTAAGACATGAGGAATCACAAGAGGTATTTGTATGATATGTCCTAAACTAGACTACCCCTGAGTGGATGAGTTGAGTTTCTTCATGCATGATCCCTAGATGCTTGTCATACCCTAGATGTCCTTGGAAGGACAAAACCCTAGAAAAGAGAAAGATGCTTCTTATACAGATGATATGAGTACCGACCACCTAGGCGAGGGATAGAGAGTCCCAAAATCCTAGAGAGGTAAGGAATGGTGATATGATGTGAAGCCTCATACACATGTTAGTATTCCTTGGTGTTAAACTCTAGGGGTTACTTATGTTGGGTAAGCATATTTAGTGAGCCAGAATATAAGGATATAATGTTGTGTCATGTGTTTGCTTGGTACATGCTTGAGTGGCTAAGTCATGCAGTTTGGATGACCAATGCTAAGGAGGTAAACCCGAGGTCCCAATACCAAAGAGGGAAAGTGGTGGTAGCTAGTACATACCATGCTCCCTAAAGATTGAGTGAGCTCATAAAGGTTGAGCATGGTACCATATTCAAGTTTTGGGGTTAAAGAAATCCGCTCTTGGACTTGGTATATGTTGAATGAGCCTCTCACATAAGTTGGTTCAACACCTTCATACTATCCTATATACATATAAATTTGGTCCCACCCCGAGAGGTGATGAATGGGTATGGCATAATGGAAAACTTGGAAATGGAATAATGCTCATGGTAACTATGAAGATGGTTACAATTGACATGAGGACAATGTGGTAAATAAGATGGTATTCTTCAAGGTACACTTTACCTCCAATGGCCTACCATATGGTATGGTTGGGTAACATACTTGGCATATGATGCCAGATGCAATAGTTGTTCCTATAATCCCAGAAACATGCGATATAATCCATTGGTCCTATGGTATCTAAACACTTCAATTTGTAGTAGTAAGGTACCAATAGTGATCCAAATCTTGAGTGGTAGAACACAAAATATAACGATATAACTCACATGTAGAAACTACATGGACAGAATAATAGGAAATATGCCTAATGGACATGTCCTCATATAATGATAAAAATTGGGGATTCAAGTAGGTTTTTGGGATTTTTCATACTGACAAGTATTAGTTTTTCTTGTCCTGGGATGGGACCTCTCCTAAAAGGGTGAGTTCTCAAAATAGTTTAAGAATTGAGGTAACATTAAAAGTCACTTAAAAACTTGAGAGATTAAATGCATGAAGCATAAAAGCACATACATTGATTAGGATTCCTTGCACCCATGTATACCCTCTCTAAGGGGCTTGAGGAAAAGTCACTAGGGAAGTGACTAATAAGATGGGGCCAGACCCACATGGGAAGGTAGCCATGAAACCAATTAAGGGACATAAGGAAAACTATGCGTTCCTAAGAGATGAAGGAAAATAGGGTGAGATTTCTAAAGGATACAATATGCTTGGATATTATCAGAGGAACCACAAGAAAAGTGTGTGATGAAATAAAATAATCTTATCATAGGACCCTAAGTCAATCCTAAGGTCAAGTAGGGACGATACTAAGGGGAATAGGAGTTGATTGTTCCCTGAATGCATAAGACCATGTGGTCGGGAGGTAACAACTATGTTTTCCTGATGCCTATGAGTGAGAAGATTGGCCATCTTCATGAGTTTGTGGGGCCCAAGGGATAAATATGAGAGGCACTGCCTAGATTCATAAGGGTCATATCACCCCAAAAGTATATAATGACACCCTAGAGACCTTGAGGGAATGAATACGAATCATAAATAGGAGATTGATAAGACTCAAGGTATTGAGGAATGCTTTTCCTATAAGTGTGCATAGAATTAAGGGAATGGTGGTATGTGGAGAATGAATCAACTTATATATGAAATTAGATGGTAATGCGTGGATGCACCGTCTATACTCTTGGAATGAGATGAGATTTGTATTTTGACTGCAACCAAATGCTTATTTCATCTTGTTATGAGTGTGAGAGATGAGACAAACACATGTCATATTATGAATGGAAGTGATATGAGGAATAAATACTTAGGTTGAAATCCTTTTAGGATAACTAAGAAATTGAAGAATTACCACCCCCTTAAGAGAGAATATTGGATGAATGGCCGAAAAACCTAGGTGAGCAAGGTAATCGTGAAGTTAAAAATTTCAAATGAGGATATGTTTATAAAGTGGAATTTGAATTCTATGGGTGTAAGACTGGAGCTAGTGATAAAAATAATGGATTCAAGAGTTGAGGTACTAAATAAAAGTAAACCAAGTCTGACTTGTTGACCAAGCTTGTAACAACCCAGTTAGATGATCCAGATTAGTTGAGATGTAGGGTTTGATGGAGAAGCCTCAAACACATCCCTCAATGGGTATGAATGGAGGAATCCAACATGAAAGTCATATTTGGGTTACTCAAGATTCGTCCTTAAAGACCCATATCATGCAAGAGGATCATGGTTCTAAGTATATAATACACCCTGGTACCACAAAGATGTTTAAAGACTTACAACAATATTTCTAGAGACCTAGAATGAAGAAGGGCATAGTAGTATATGTAGCCAGTTGCCTCACATGCCAGACAGTGAAGGTCGAACACTAATGACCTGATGGGTTATTACAATCAATTGAAATTCCAGAGTGGAAATAGGATCAGATCACTATGGATTTCATAAAGAAAGATCATGATTCAATATGGATTGTGGTAAACTGTCTAACTAAGTTAGCACACTTTCAATGAGTCAGATCGAACAAAGGAGAGGGATATGGAAAGGATGAAATAATGAAAGATGAAGTCATTGCCAGTAGGGAAGACTTGTCACGATCCATTGGTTCGTGGACTAGCCTTCTGGGGCCAGGTATTATGTTAATGAAGAAGGGCCCTCCCAGGGAGGGATTTCCCCCCAATGCCTTTCTGAGACATAGTGACATCAACGTCACCAGCTTACTGGGGAAGGGTTGAAAGAATTGAACTTGGAACACCATGCATTCAAACTATTTCTCAAATATATAGTTCAGCTAGGTCTGTTAACTTGGAAGTAGGATCATGACCCCAAGTTCCCCTCTAATTTGTGGAAGCAAGTGCATGAGGAACTCGATACAAGATTGAAATTTAGCACAAACTATCACCCCCTAAATGATGGACAGTCAAAAAGAACGATCCATACTTCAGAAGATCTGTTGAGAGCATGTGTTCTCGATTGGGGTGGACCATGGGAGAAGTACCTACCCTTACCTAAGTTTGCTTATAATAATAGTTACCAAGACAATACCAAGATGCCTCTGTACAAAGCTATTTATGGTAGGTCGTGTCGGGCACTGATTCACTAAAATGATGTCAATGAGAGGACCTTGATGAGGTCAGAAGAACTGTAGTTGTATGTTGATAAAGTCATTTTGATCAAGAAGAGGCTAAAGAGATCCTATCATTGACAGAAGTCGTATGCTGATGGGAAGCAGACTGACTTGCACTTTGCTATGGGTGAACATGTGTTTCTAAAAGTCTGATCCCTCCTAGCTATATCTAAGAACAGAGAAAGCTAAGTCCCTGATACGTGGGTCCGTTTGAGATCTTAGAATGGATTGGTGAAGCCGCTTAGTAGTTAGCATTACCCCCTCAATATATCATGATGCATTATTTGTTCCATGTGTCCAATCTAAAGCACTATGTGAAGGATCCGAGCCATGTGCTGAATATTGAACCTATTGAACTCCAAGGGAGGCTGACATACCCTGAGTCATCTTTGAGGGTAATGGATAACAAGGTGAAAGAGCTCAGGAATAAAAATATGGAGATGGTAAAGGTTCTCTGGAAGCACCATGGAGAGGATGAAGCCACTTGGGAGCTAAAGACATACATGGAAAAGGCTTATTCTAAATTGTTTGTATGATTAGTTGAATTTTGAGGACAAAATTCCTATAAGAGGGGAAGGATGTTACAACCTCACTTTAACTTGTATTTTTTTCTTAGTTGAATTGTAATGCTTTGAATAAAAGGAACATATTAGAAATGTGTGTGTATTATTTAAAAAGAAAGGTTTCCCTTACAAATTTCCCTTGGATTTTGATTTGGTGGTTACTAATGTATTATTAATCCAATAATTGAGGATAAAAGGGAAAAAGAGAGAGAATAAAATCACATAATAAACAAAAAGCAAAGGAAAATAGATAATAACTATGTGTACTTGAGAGAATTGTGTAGATTTCTCTGTAAAGTGGCATGGATGGCCACTTGTAATTAGATTTTGGTTTCACATAGATTATAGTAAGAGATGTAATAAAAATAAAGAAAATGGAAAAGAAAGAAAGAGAAAATGATGTGTTTTAATGCCTGAAATATGCCTTATAAAGGGAATACTTACATCTTAAGAAAAGGCATCATTCCTTTCGAATTTTGGTCCCAATTTTGGCCACATTTAGATAATGTCATTATGGACTTTTCCTTAAAATTTGGGATTAAAAATATTTAAGGATTAGGAGATATGAATTTGTCTAGAAGTATTAAAGTGAGAAGATAATTTCCAATGTGCATTAAATGGCACAATTTTCTCTCTCTCTCTCTCTCTCTCTCTCTTATATATATATATATATATATATATATATATATATATATATATATATATTGATTGTCGGGGGAAGCCCACCCCCTAGGCGGAGGCCCAGATAGCAGAGATGGTGAACCCGGGAGACCCGTGCGCCCGCACACCGGTATCTCAATAAGTCACATCAGAGGCCGGTTGACGTTGTGGGAAATTCATTTCCGAGCAGCGCTTCTAGTGAGAGTCGAACTCGGGACCCTTTGTGAGGGGCCCCGAGCTACGACCAGCTGGGCTACTACTCGCCGGCATATATATATATATATATATATATATATATATATATATATATATATATATATATATATATATATATATATATATATATATAACCTGACCTTTTAATTGGACAAATTTTATGGACAATCGGATCTTGGATCCAATGGCGATGCTTTCATCACCTACCCTAGCTAGAAAGGGAAACATGAACTTAGTTAAGCAACTTTGCAAGTCATTGTTCTCGTGAGTTAATGTAGGAGCAAGATTGGAAAGCCTTCTAATGACTTCGGGAGGACAAATCGAACCCAACTATCCAAATTTTTGCCTACTTTGGAAGGCAATTAAAGTTTTTCCCAATTCTGATCCCATGAACAACCCCTCCGTCATGGATGACTATATGTAGGGGCCTATGAACCCTTTGTGAAAACACCAACTTTCTCCTAAGACTCTTCTTGATCTCATGCCTCATTCTCTACCCCCAATTTCCCCTCTTCACATCATCTATCACCCTGACATCTCCTTGCCATGGAGATCCTTTCTTCCGCCCCAACAACTCCGACCACCCCTGAGGGAATTGAGACCCTCAGTGAGTTTGGCGTGGATAAGAGGAAGTATTGACATTGTCGTTGGTTGCTTCAAGGGGATAGGTCATAGAATCAACCACATGGTTGACTTGGCCAAGGACAATAGTTGGCTGTCAAGAGGTAGAATAAGGGAGACGGGGATAGTTCTTCTCTATCCCGTGTGTGTGTTGAAGAGGTAAGGGTAATATGGCCTTTTTCCTTCTCTTTTTCTTCTCCAGGATAGCAAGCGCCATGCGGGCGGGTCGTGTACTTGGCAAAGACTGGCTGGCCGCCTCAGCCAAGCTGGCAGGACGGGACCCGGGTTCCTTGCCTAGGTGGCAGGCCCCTATTTGCCCAAGTTAATTTTTTTTTTAAATCATAGTAATTAGTAGGATTATTGGATAGAGGCATGTAATATATGTTTTTTGCTTAGAAAAATTTAAGGAATCAAATAAAATTATGTGCACGGCCTAAATATGTTTCTAGTTTGAAAAGTATCTAAAGTTGCTATCTTAAATGTGGTTAATGTATAAGAACCCTAAGTTTTAGGTTTCGATGATCCTAATGTGTCCATTCGATATTGATAATAAAATATTGATCTTTTATGGATAAAAAGAGCAACTTGAAATTTATGTGAACTTAACAATCCATAATTTGATGAATTAGGGTTTCTTGGAGATTAAAAGTGCAATCAATGATAAGATTAGGGTTTGTCAACCCAAAAGTTATGAAAAGTGATGATTAGGGTTTAAGAAGACAAAACCCTAACTTGAGACCCAAGTCACTCTTAATGATGATAATTTAGATAGAATAATGATACATGGTTGTTATACTTTAACTTTCAGGATAATTGCTTGGTTGCTTGTTTGATCATTCCTGATTGCTCTTACTTGAACATTAATTGCACATGATCAAGGTATGTGGTTACGCCTACGACTAACCACATTTGTTTTTGTCGGTGTTTTTCCAGGTTTTTTGGATTTTTTGAAAATTAAATGCTTGCATGTTATTTATTCCGTGCAAAACTATAAAGTCACTATGACTATCACATTATATGTTGGTAACTTGCTCGAACCACGCATATCAACTATGGAAATTTGAGAATGGAAGGAATGAAGGAGTTACGATGATGACTAAAGACAATGCCCAAGATTGGGAAGGTCGGATCAGGTCCCAGATTGGAATAGGTCATATGAGGACTATTATTTTTGGTAAACTTTCGGTCTTGTAATGATGGTAATGGACGTTGTCCTCTCGATATGCTTGAATAGGGGATAATACTCATTACCGGTTGTTTTTTAAACCAATCGCGGTATATGAACAAGTTGCATCTAGATTCGAATCATGAACTATGCTTAACATATAGAGTTAACAAGAGCTGGTGTAACTATTTGGAATGGCGCATCTATGATTCAAACTAAGAACTGTGTAAATTTAGTGTATACGATGAATGTGGTGTTTATATTTGCAGATGTGAGACGAATGTGGTTCAAGTAAGAAGCATGCTTAGCGCTTGATCAAAGCCTCTTATTGTGGGATTAAAAATCACGATACGATAAGAGGGGTGGGAAAAGTAGGCATGTAAAATTTCCCGCTAATAACGTAAAATAAATTAGAGCAAGCTCTAGATCCATCCGCATGGATTTGTCTAATAACTCCAACACCGCGCAACCGGCAGCTGGGCTGTGGCTCCGGTGGCCGCATTCAGCAACGCGTAGCGCATAACTTGGCGCGGAAGCAAGCGCGGGACTTGATCGATGATGATGGGTGGATGGGATTGGAGTCCCGGTGACGGACAATGAGACTGAAGGAGAAACTTCCGGGAAAGGCGGTGCTGTCGTGGGACCCGTCCATGTCCTGACTCCCCCGAGTCGTACCGCGTAAGCGTGACGCTCGATCGGACGCACACGCACCCCGAACCACGACACATTACCACAATAGATTCGAAGCGAGGCCCATGTACGTTAACGATGGGCAGGGTGGGCCCCGCCCGGTCAGTACTGTTTACGAGCCGGACGATCTCACGTGGCCTCTAGGGTGGGGCCCAATGCCGGGTAGACAGGTTGTAATCCCGTGTGGGGCCGTTAGCATCCCCCCGTGATGGTGGAGTTCAGATTTGCTGTTCCTTATTTTAGTAGGAGCAGTCTACTCCCTTCTCCCATCAACGTACACGTGTCCCTGTCCATTGAATAGTAGGGTGGAGATTTTATTCGTATAACAGTTGGCAATATCTAACACAAGGTGCAGTCTGCTCCTTGTTAAGTTAGGAACAGCAAATTCTTGTGGAGATGTGATACTGCGCGCTGCTGCTGCCCGTCCTTTTGTAGGTTTAGATGGCCCGTCTAGACTTCCATTGACACAACCCGCTTTGACATCAGCCCTCCCTCCATACCTTCTCCCCGCGTCGACAGATCGAATCGCCCTGCTCGAGATCCAGCCCCTCAAACGCTTGAACGCCCCCCTTTTTGCCTTTCTTTCCTTGACCTACCTTCCCGATCATTCACACCGGTTCCCACCGCGGGTCATGGCCTATGATGACTGACTCATGACCAGTCAGGCTCCTTTCCTTCGTCCCCATCGATTCCCACCTTGTGCTTTCTAGTGAGAGCTATATCCTTCGGTCTTGCTTGTACGCCAAGGTTTTTCCCTTTCTTCATCGTCTTCTTCATGACCCAGTAATTTCATAGAAACATCCTAATCTATCTATGTATGGAACCACACCACTACCAGCACCAGCACCAGCATCTGTACCCCCATCCGCAGCAGCAGCTCCCCTATGCCGCGTCCGCTCACTTGCACCTCCAGCAGTTGCAGCAACAGCTCGAGCAGCTGCAAGGCCCCGATCCCGATCACCATCAGCAGCAGGCAGGGGCGGGATCGGGTGCCGGAGATCGGTTTCCTCAATGGACCGCCGACGAGACCAAGGTGTTGCTTTCCATACGGGAAGAGATGGACCGCAGCTTCCTCGAGACGAAGAGGAACAAGTCCCTGTGGCAGGCGATATCAGAAAGAATGAAGGGGCAAGGCTTTGATCGGACGCCGGACCAGTGCAAGTGCAAGTGGAAGAACCTAGTCACCAGATACAAGGTCCTAATATTCTCTTTCCCCCCTCTTTCTTTTTAGATGTTTTGTTTTCTTCCCCACTTTGCTCGTTGATTTACACTTGTATTATATCACAATACACGCAATCGTCCGATCTGACTTCACTCATTGATAGGGCACAGCGTCACTGGAAGCAGCGGAGACCAGCCGGCAGACGGCTTTCCCATTCACGGATGATATGAGGAGGATCTTCTCCCACAGGATGGAGACGATGCAGGCAGCAGCACCACAGGTCAGCTATAAGCAAGAATTAGGGGAAGGAGACGACCTAGGGATCCTGCCGCTCGAGGACGACGACATCGACGCGGACTTAGCAGCACATGACCAGTACCTGGCAACTACATGGTCGACACCCGGAGAGTTCGATCAGGGCGACACACAGGCTCCGCAAGCTGCTGCTGCATCCACGTCGCCAACTGCTGCCCAACAAGTGCGCCAGGACCATCACGAGCCCAGCACCAGCAAGAGACCAAAGAGGAGGAAGATTAAACCGTCGACCCCAGCAGAAGGCAGCACTCGTGCGCATCGTCAAGGGGACGCGGGGGGCACGGAGCAGGTCAGGCGAGCACTGCGTGAGTTCCTCGGCTGGCAGATGCGGGCGGAGGAGGACAGGATACGGGTGGCAGAGTCGCGGGAGGCGCAGAGAAAGGAGGAGGACAGGGAGTGGAGGAGGTCTATGGAGGCGATGGCTGTCGAGAGGGCCGAAATGGACAGGCTGTGGAGGCAGAGGCAAGAGGAGAGGAGGGCACGGGAAGACGACAGGGCCGAGACGAGGCACCAACTCATCGTTGCCCTACTCAACAAGCTCAATGCAACTACATCGTCAACCTAGGCAAATCTTTAATCACCAAGCTCCAAGCTAGGGTTTTGTTTATTCCTTCGAATCTCTAGAATCAGCTGGTCTCTTGTCTTGAACACGCTATTAGCTATGTACCAATATTGTAAGGGACAACTAGCTACCAGCTACAAGCTTGGTCCAAGACAGGTTAGATCCGTTACGTCATTAGTTAGTTAGTTAATGAGCTGTATTAAGGTTTTCTTCCACTGCTCCCCAAATTTGGCTGGACACAAAATCTATTCTAGGATATAGCATCTACTGACGAATGTACAAATCCTGCTCTCTATTGTTTTTTCTCTTTTGCTTTCACAATCGGGGGATCGGATCTTGCATGCATGCTACCTAGTATTTAATTTGAAAGTATGGTTTGTTTTCTTCATTGACAAGGAAATCATGTGGACTGGACGTACGGTCGGGGACGCGGCTTTGAAATGAATGTGTGCAATGATTCTATACATCTTGCAGAAGATTTGACTGAGGACGCCACGCCATGAACTATATATGCTGGACCTACTTGTTCACACTGTTCAACCCTAGCCACAAACACGTAGGCTTTCACACATTCCCCGAAATGGGAACAACCATATGTCACGTTAAGGAGAGACGATGACGCTACATCTTAATGAATCGTGACCAATTGATCGGCCTCGAGCGTCCGGTAAGGGAAGCACACTCGGAAAAATTTGAACTTTTAAATTTATAACTTGAACCTTCAAGGACCCCCGCAACTTTTATTACGGAGTTGAAGTAGATATACGGGGTCAAACACATGGACGTGGTGACGTTTAAGACCCTTGAGATTTCGTTCTTGAGTCAGATAAGCCAAGATGATAGTCGGGAAAGTAAGGAGCTAGAATTAGTCTAGTGGGTTGTCACGAATTAAAACAAAACAAAGAAAAGAAAATAAAACAGAGTCCGTAGGATTCTACTAATCAGAGAGAAGGAGTTTCTGGCTATGTAACCACAAGTTGGGCAGTCTATGCACCCGTTCTCAGGCGTAGACAACCCTCGAACACCTCAACAAGCAACCTACATTCAAACATAGCACGCACCATGACTTATGTTTCTGTGGGGTCATCCCACTCGCTCTCGCGTAGTGTGACTAAAACTCATTGGTGGTATGAAACATCTCTCGAGGATGACAAACCAACATCCTAGAATATTCTAGATATCCTCTCAGGTCTAGAATATTCTGGGATGTTAGGAGCAGACAACCTTGGACCATCCTCCTTTCAGATTTCGATTCAAACTATCTTCTCTTGTCTATCTCTACAACGAATCTATCGATACAGACAAAAATAGCAGTTCAAGTAAGAATGAGATCAACCAAACTAGCAATCATAACTACAAAGAGAAGATAGAAAAAAAATGTACTAGATCTGGATTAAATCTACTTGCTTAAGGCAAAAGTACATAAACATGCCCAAAACGGGCTATATAGCCAAGAAGGAGCTCAACTAGCCATGGACAAGCATAGTTGGCACCGAACAAAGATGAAAGAACATCGTTTGTACAGAAACCAAGGGGGGATAGAAGAAGAAAGGAGAAGAAGAGATTTAGCCCGTACAGGAGAGGTGACTCTCTCTCCCTAGCCTTCGTATAGGTCGGATCTCATCATTGGATCGTCCTCCTTGATCTTCTAGACTCCTCAGCCTCCTTTCTCTCTAGATCTGTCCCGAACAACAACTTGGTTGGTGGATGGGGGTGGAAGATGATGGTTTGGGCGTTCTCCTTTTCTCAAAGAAGATGGATCCTCAATCTTCTCTCTCCTCAGCTCCTGCCTTTGGAGATCTAAGACCAGAGGTGGAAGATGGTAGGGAATGGAAGCACGTTGAAGAGACGGGCATAGAATGAGCATTTTAGCCTTCTCAAACCTCCGGACTCTCCCACGGGGCTCTGGGAACCTCACCGGATCGGAACCAACAACTAGAAAACTCCCCATATCTGAACCCTTCTTCAGGTGGAGAGGGGCGTGTATTTATGGACAAAATAGTCGAGGTATGCACTAACTTAACTTCACGGTCGTGGTCGAGATCATGGTCGCGGTCGTGGTTGAGGTCACGGTCGCGGTTGAGGTTGAGGTCACGATCGCGGTCGCAGACGAGGTTGAGGTCACGACTGCGGTCGCGGTCGAGGTCGATGTAGATACCGCGATCGCAGTCTAGGAGGATGTACCTCGGTCGTGGTCAAGGTTACTTCTTCTTGGCCGCGATCGCGGTCCAGGAAGACGTACCTCGATTGCGATCGAGGTTGATGTAGATATTGCGGTCGCGGTCCAAAAGGATGTACCTTGGTTGCGATCGAGGTTACTTCTTCTTGGCCACGACCGCGGTCCAGGAAGATGTACCTCGATCGCGGTCAAGGTCGATGTAGATACCGCGGTCGCGGTCCAGGAGGATGTACCTCGGTTGCAGTCGAGGTTACTTCTTCTTGGTCGCGATTGCGGCATCATGGAACGAACCCAGCCCAGAGGGGGCTATTATTGGTGGTCGAGGGGCCCGCGTCGATGAGCCTTTTTGATTGGTGAGGATGCATCCTGATAAAGGACTGTCCATCGAAAATAGGGTCCAAGATATCAAAAGTTTCTTGGGCACAAAGTGTAATACTTAGTCCACCACGGTCGTGATGGATGGGAGTCTAGCTGCTGCAAAAATCGTGTGTTGGGGAGAAATCATGGAGAATAGATGTCTTTTCAGGTTCGGTGCCTGCAAGTCCCAAAATTGGCTAGTTGAGCAACTTTATCTAAGAAAAGACATAAATTTCTAAAAGATAATAAACATGGGTTATTTTGGGCATATTAAGGCTATAGTGACACAAAATCATAAATAAATGCTTAGCATAAATGCATAAATTTGGGTGTTATCACCAATGTAGAGAGAGAAGATGGCATTTTCACAGCTAAATCAGCAGAAGAGTGTTGGGTTTTAGGGGAGACGGAGAAGGCAGCGGAAACAAAAATTTTCTCCCAAAACCCATACCGAGGAAATGCGTCAACGTCTATATAATAGGAAAGGATGGTTTGTGGAATCATACCTTCTCCCGAGGCTTGCTCGGCGACAATACCTCGCGCAATGTGCGGTCTTCAACTCCGGTCTTGGACGGTGTCTGTGCAGCTCCTGGTCGCATCGGGACTGACGACTCCTCCTCCTACTGGACTGTCGGATGACAGTTGTCCTCCTAAGCGGCAGTGTCCTCCCGCCTCTGTAGTAGTCCACACGAACCACCTGGAACTCCACTCTCCTTGTCCCACAAGGAAGTGGAAGGAGTCGCACCCTCCTGTTGACGTACTAGTCGCCAACACACTCTCCTGCTGCCAGTTGCAACTACAGTTGTCCTTCCCTTGTTGCACCTCCCTTTTGCGGGAAGCACTTGCTCGGGCTCTCTCTCGGTTACCAAAACCAGAGAGAACGACAACTTCGCAAAGCAACCGGCTTGCATTGAGTTGTACTTTGAGAAGCCCCCAATACCCCTATATATATAGGCGGGTCATGGGACAGTGTTCTCTGTGCCCGGCAATACGGGACTAAAGCAGGAGTAGAAGGGTTCGAGAATTTTCCACAAAAAGCAACCGGTTCGCAACTTGAAATGATCGGTTCACAACTGAACCGATCGGTTCGGCCATTGAGCCGATCGGTTGGACCTGAGCCGATCGTTTGGGGCACTCCAACCGATCGGTTGGTGCCCTGAACCGATCGGTTCATGGTCCTAATCCGGCTCAAAAAGACTTTCCTTGTTTCGTTCTCAATTGGTATCGTATACCAATGTTATTCCCAATCGAATTGGACAATTTGAAACCAAAGGAAAATTCTTGCCGACATGACTTTCCCAACTGGTCGGTTGCACCAGTTGAGCCGATCGGTTCAACCCTTGAACCGGTCGTTTCAACCCTTGAACCGGTCATTTCAACCTGGGCATGAGCCGATCGGCCTGGACACTCCAGTCGACCGGTTCATCACATGAGCCGATCGGTTGGGAGCACAGGTTGGGCAAAATCAGTCAATTGCGATTTCAATCAATCTGATACTCCAATCAATGCATCCAACACCTTGAACCATATGATATTGAGCTATTGACTGATTGAGTGTTTAATTGAACTACTAAACTCCTTTAGTAATCAATCTAAACATTGCTTTGTGGACAAAACTCCTCTTCCAGGTTAAATCCTATGTGTGTGACCCTGCAGGTCCATTTCACGTTGGCAGTGAAAGTCCATAACACTTATGACTTCACAAGCAAAGAGTGGTGCCTAGTCACACATCAGTGCTACCCAAGTGAAAGTAGAAAGTTGGAGAACAACTTTCATCCTACAATCCGTGAATGGTGTTACAGTGAATGTATAATTCCTTTGTCACTGATATCCCGAATGAACTCGAGGCATGGAACAGTCATCCTGTCAATGTTCATTCACTTTCTTGATCTCAGAGTAGATTGAAGGAGATATGTATGACATCAATATCACATACTGATTCACACATGCGTGTGCACGCCTATCTCAATCCTACTCATCAAGTGGCCTTGGATATCAAACTCCCTCAGGAGGGACAAATACCATATCTATCACTCACCCCTCAAAAGCCCCATGTGTCAAAGCCACCCAATCATCACCTTTATAACAACCCATGTTTCAGGACTGCGTTTGATGATGTCAAAGTGTGCCCAACGACATGTGTTGAGTGTAGTGATTTCAGGTCTAAGAATCACACTCACCACCATCACTGTGAGTACTGACTGTGACTACCATCTTATGGTTCCATGTGTCAAACTCACGGTGGGTCTGTCCGGTACCTTGTTCTCTAACAAGTACCTATGTGTTTGGTTTGATATCTGTATATCATGACTAATGAGATTCTGTCATCAACCAACACCACAATCTAGTCTTGTGTGTCATTGTTGTCTATCTACCTTCCACAATGACATCCGACTAGGGACATAACAAGAATGTACAAACTCTTAGCATCCGTATGATCTCATCGTTCAGGTCCTCAACCTCAAGGCATACGTCATTGAGTACTGTCATTCTCTAGACATTCAATCTGTTCTATCACTATCTCATATGACTGAACCAGAATGAATTGGAAGCTTGCCTTTGATGTTTATCAAATCAATCTTAATGTATCCCACCAATCATCCCATGATTGGCTCTCAGGGCATACATACCAACAGACTCCCACTTGCACTGCGAGCCAATCACTCTTGAATCATATTCATAGTGATATTCAAACATGTCCCACATGTTACTGTGCTCTAGTGCCAACATAGTGAGTAATGGCAACACCTTGCCAAAGTCAGTATAAATTGCATGTCTCTCATCTCTTCGTTGTACGTCACACGTATGAGATGGAGTTTCCGTAATATGCGATCTAGTATTCCTTTGCTAACATTTAGCCACATTGCATGATCAAGGATTCCAGACTTGTCATCAATGAGTGGAATATAAGTTCATCTCATGAACTATCAGATCCATATAGTATCCACTGTTGTTCTCTAACACACGGATACTCGGCATTTCCCTTTTAAATGATTTTATTGGAACACTTCCAATTATCAACAAACTTTTACTTTTATACATCCTATGTATATTTTGCGATTAATTTTCTGTCCTTTCAGAAGTTCGCATCAATGTAACTCTTTACATCAAACTCTTCCTTATCTCCATAGAACTAGTACTTCCCAAGTACTTATCAAGTTCTTATGATATTCCAGTAACCCTTACTAGAATCAGACAGACATCCACTCGTCATGTCCCACATACGAGTTATCAGGATGAGCACATCATATTGTCATGTCCTACATACAACATGATGAATGCATTTTATTCTTGCCATGTCATACATGCAAGACAATGTGATGATTACATACATGATAGATCCATATCTATTCTTAGTGTTCCCATTCTTCATAAGAATTGGACACTTGGCCTTGGGATACTAATATCCATATAACATGGACAAGTTTTCTCCCACTGAATCTGTGCATACTGAACCCTTCAGTACAGATTGCCAATGTACGCTCTCTCTTTTCCAGGTCAAGATATTTGTCGAGAACTATCTCTATAGATCTCTATTCCTATCATATAGGAAACATCTCTATCTTCCTTAAAGATAATTTCCACTTTTGGATTTCCATTCTAGAACAATTCCATTTCACATCAATATGTGGAATGTGAATATACTCCCACTAAATCACAGATCCCGTCTTTATCTTTGACATATCAGTCAAACCCTTTGAATATATCATCAAAGTAAAGATCCAATTTTGAGTTGCTTGTACTCAATCAATCACATTGATTAGTCCATTGTAACTTATAGACTTCATTTGCATTAATGGATTCATAAACCTTATAGGCTGTGTCACGTACACATCCTGATTTTATTCCTCAAAGGAATGCGGTTTTAGTATCCATATGCCAAATGTCTTAGTCATTAAGTTGCAATCAACAAGCATCATCCTTCTCAAAATGTTATCCATGTGTCTTAACACTTAAGACTTATTTGCACTTATGGATATGATCCAATGAGTGCTACCATCAAGGTCATACCTTATGGTTCACATGGAAATCATTTAGGATGTAATGGTTTTATACCATAACTCAAAATATGATTCCTCATATTCATCTAGATAGTTGACTCATCATATGAACAACTCATCACATAGATAATTGAGGTGTATCTGTCAAGAATATAAGAATTCACAACCCTTGTGATTTCTAATTTCCTTTATTAGTGTGGGGTATTCTTTTAAGAAGAATTCAGTTATTCGATAATCATTCTCTAACTCCTTAGAGTATGATTCCTTCTTGATTTAGACATCACCATGCCTTAATCATGAGTTCACTATGATACACTATCATAATCACTCATAAGGATCTCAAACATTTGGTTCAAGTGTTTCATTCATTGATCTCATCAAGAATTAACACTTCACCAAATTTGCACTTCATCTATGAAAATCTTGAATACTTCAAGATATTCATATTGGTATTTCTCTAAATACCATTAGAAGTATTAGCATTTATTCCAATAGGTATGTAAATACATCACATGTATTATACCTAATAGGATAATCATTCTCCCACTACATTAGTGAAGATTGATTAATCATGTCCAAGATATTCATGTCTCTTACTGGTTCTCTAACCAAAAGAGTCTAGGTTTATCCATCATATGGAAACTAGAAATGAATTTCTCATGATTGATGCTAATTTGATTGTTTGAGTTATCAATAACTTTAGGTATCATTTTATCTTATGCATACCATGTATCACAAGATAAACAAGGCATTGCCACAAAGATCATATCTTTAAGATTGAAACATCAACTTTATTAATTGCCATCATTGTCATACAATATGCAATAATAAAGTGTTTCTATCTATTGGCAATATATGAAATAGCAGTTCTCAACTCTATTTCGTGCCCTTTAGGCTGAAATAAACTGAAAGGTACTCCTATCTATGGCAGCAACACTTGCTCCAATGATGGGTACTTCTTTCTTGGTCCTTTCACAAAGGCCATCACTTCTTTGCGGATATTGCATATCATATATGACATATCCATATCTTGGTATCATATACCTCAGATAAAGAAGCAGTTCATTTCACGATACCTTAGGTGGAGATCTCCATCCCCTCCTTCATCTTCTTTCTGTTCTTCCAGATATAGAGGGCAATCCCTCATACACCCTTTCCCCATGTGCCTTGAGGCTGAAGACGGCTTGGATTGTCGGCTAGCATCAGAACACTTCTTAGCTTTTCCCTTGTCCTTGCCCTTAAGATTACCTTTTCTTTGATCATATCAAAGACTATGGTTTGTCTCTCTTTCATCTTTGCCTCTACTATCCTCAACATGTCCAACAACTCTGTCAACGCTTGTCAAAGTTGTTCATGTTGTAGATTATCATGAATTGTATGATTCTCACAACATTTGTAGTATCATACCAATAGCCAACTCTTGGCTCAGAGGGAATCCTTCTTAATCAGGTTTTCCACATACCCAATCACATTGAGTGTGTGAATACCTTACTGGATCTCCTTCTGTCATGACATACTAGGACAGTATCTTGGAGACATCATATGTCTCATGTTGTCTCTGCAACTCATAGTTCAGAGAACACAACATCAAGCACTCCTCATCAATGTCATCCTCGGTATGCTTCCATAAGCATACTTTCAGCCATTGATGTGGTGGGATCGAGTTCATCTGGTTCTGGTATAACTAGGACTTAGAGCTTCCGCTCTTTGATTGAGAACACTTCTCATCATCATCCTAACCAGTCGTGGAATTATTCCCATTTAATTTGTTGGTCTCAAAGACTGATCACAAATAAAGTGATTTGTTGATTAACCATTTATTTTAACAAAAAGGAAATATATGCAATTTTAGTCCAAAAACTCATTTTTGACTTGTTTGATTGATTTGAAAATTTGACGATAAAATTAGGCCTTTAATTAATTATCGCTCCCACTATTTTACTTCAAATTGATAGCCCTCACCATTAATTCGGAAGATTGCAACGTACAACCTTCTAGTGGGCAAGATCCTGAAATCCTCTAAGTCATGAGTCAGCTTTGGCTGATCGCCCACAACTTAGATCTCTCAGGTAGGCAACTTTTGCTAATTGCATCATATGCAACTCTTGTTGAATGAACATGCACAACTCCTTGCCATGAACATTCCTTGCCTCTGGGATTAGACGCTCTAAGAATCACCAGTTAAGTCTAACCCAAAAGCCGACATGGTAGAACATGCACCATGCTTTGGCAGAACCTACATGTCTACCCTTCACACTTCCACAAGATAGACGGCGCACCACGCTTTGGCGTAACCTATGCTTGGTCGATCGAGCTTTTCATGTGTGCCGCTAATGGAAGGCATGTAAGACTTAATGTTTTAATGAGGGATTTGGTTTTATATACATATACATATCCAATCACCACAATACATAGTACGTATCATATACATGCTATATCCCACAGAAAACATGCACAAACGATAAAAAGCGATGATTATGGCCATCCTAATGTGATTCCTCGAGCCAAGAGGAATCACGGTCATCTACGTTTACATCACATGCAACCTGTACAAGATGAACTATGTGCCTTGCCATCTGAGTTGATCAACTCATCACATGAATGATCTGTACTCTCCAGCCGGTCGTCTGGGTGCCACCAGCCGATCGGTTGGCTCCTTCAACCGATCGGTTCGCCTGGTCGTCGTGCATCTCGTCATGTTCGCTACCCGCTCGTCTCGCTCCTCGAACCGGACATCAACCGATCGGTTCAATCCTTGAACCGACCGTCTAGAACGTCAACCGATCAGTTCACGCCTTGAACCGATCGTTTCAGCTGTTGTCTTGATGTTCGCCGGTCTTCGACATAACAGGAAATAAAAAATCTATCCTATTTATTACATTGCTTTAAAAAGGGAAACCCCGAGTTACATTTGGGGGGAGCAAAGGTAGGAAAGAATCTCGAATTATTTTGAGTTACATCAGGAATAGGAGAAAGGGAAGATCGGTGCGCAGACCGAGATGCAAGCAACCACAAACAACCACACACAGATAGGGGTTTATAGGCCATAATCATGCTACACACATCCACCACAAAACTCGTTTAAGGGTGACGCGTATCAAGTGCATTAATAATACATATCATATATGTAATTAGGGATTTGTGGATTTAGGATTGGACATGCATAAAGCCGATATTATTCGCATCGTATGCAATAAATAAAGGTGACAAACCAAAATCGATCATATCGATATTCCTAAAATATAGAGCAGTTGACGTGGCTCTGATACCACTGTTGGGTTTTAGGGGAGACGGAGAAGGCAGCGGAAACAAAAATTTTCTCCCCAAACCCATACCGAGGAAACGCATCAACGTCTATATAATAGGAAAGGATGGTTTGTGGAATCATACCTTGTCCCGAGGCTTGCTCGGCGACAATACCTCGCGCAATGCGCGGTCTTCAACTCCGGTCTTGGACGGTGTCTGTGCAGCTCCTGGTCGCACCGGGACTGACGACTCCTCCTCCTACCGGACTGTCGGATGACAGTTGTCCTCCTAAGCGGCAGTGTCCTCCCGCCTCTGTAGTAGTCCACACGGACCACCTGGAACTCCACTCTCCTTGTCCCACAAGGAAGTGGAAGGAGTCGCACCCTCCTGTTGATGTACTAGTCGCCAACACACTCTCCTGCTGCCAGTTGCAACTGCAGTTGTCCTTCCCTTGCTGCACCTCCCTTTTACGGGAAGCACTTGCTCGGGCTCTCTTTCGGTTACCAAAACCAGAGAGAAAGACAACTTCGCAAAGCAACCGGCTTGCATTGAGTTGTACTTTGAGAAGCCCCCAATACCCCTATATATAGGGGGGTCATGGGACAGGGTTCTCTGTGCCCGGCAATACGGGACTAAAGCAGGAGTAGAAGGGTTCGAGAATTTTCCACAAAAAGCAACTGGTTCGCAACTTGAAATGATCGGTTCACAACTGAACCGATCGGTTCAGCCATTGAGCCGATCGGTTGGACCTGAGCCGATCGTTTGGGGCACTCCAACCGATCGGTTGGTGCCCTGAACCGATCGGTTCATGGTCCTAATCCGGCTCAAAAAGACTCCTTGTTTCGTTCTCAATTGGTATCGTATACCAATGTTATTCCCAATCGAATTGGGCATTTTGAAACCAAAGGAAAATTCTTGCCGACATGACTTTCCCAACTGGTCGGTTGCACCAGTTGAGCCGATCGGTTCAACCCTTGAACCGGTCATTTCAACCTGGGCATGAGCCGATCGGCCTGGACACTCCAGCCGACCGGTTCAGCACCTCAGCCGACTGGTTCATCACATGAGCCGATCGGTTGGGAGCACAGGTTGGGCAAAATCAGTCAATTGTGATTTCAATCAATCTGATACTCCAATCAATGCGTCCAACACCTTGAACCATATGATATTGAGCTATCGACTGATTGAGTGTTTAATTGAACTACTAAACTCCTTTAGTAATCAATCTAAACATTGCTTTGTGGACAAAACTCCTCTTCCAGGTTAAATCCTATGTGTGTGACCCTGCAGGTCCATTTCACGTTGGCAGTGAAAGTCCATAACACTTATGACTTCACAAGCAAAGAGCGGTGCCTAGTCACACATCAGTGCTACCCAAGTGAAAGTAGAAAGTTGGAGAACAACTTTCATCCTACAATCCGTGAATGGTGTTACAGTGAATGTATAATTCCTTTGTCACTGATATCCCAAATGAACTCGAGGCATGGAACAGTCATCCTGTCAATGTTCATTCACTTTCTTGATCTCAGAGTAGATTGAAGGAGATATGTATGACATCAATATCACATACTGATTCACACATGCGTGCGCACTCCTATCTCAATCCTACTCATCAAGTGGCCTTGGATATCAAACTCCCTCAGGAGGGACAAATCCCATATCTATCACTCACCCCTCAAAAGCCCCATGTGTCAAAGCCACCCAATCATCACCTTTATAACAACCCATGTTTCAGGACTGCGTTTGATGATGTCAAAGTGTGCCCAACGACATGTGTTGAGTGTAGTGATTTCAGGTCTAAGAATCACACTCACCACCATCACTGTGAGTATTGATTGTGACTACCATCTTATGGTTCCATGTGTCAAACTCATGGTGGGTCTGTCCGGTACCTTGTTCTCTAACAAGTACCTATGTGTTTGGTTTGATATCTCTATATCATGACTAATGAGATTCTATCATCAACCAACACCACAATCTAGTATTGTGTGTCATTGTTGTCTATCTACCTTCCACAATGACATCCGACTAGGGACATAACAAGAATGTACAAACTCTTAGCATCCGTATGATCTCATCGTTCAGGTCCTCAACCTGAAGGCATACGTCATTGAGTACTGTCATTCTCTAGACATTCAATCTGTTCTATCACTATCTCATATGACTGAACCAGAATGAATTGGAAGCTTGCCTTTGATGTTTATCAAATCAATCTTAATGTATCCCACCAATCATCCCATGATTGGCTCTCAGGGCATACATACCAAAAAAGAGTGCTTTAAGAGGGCCAGAAAGGACATGGTTTTGGGGGTCAAATTTTGATAACCTCAATGGTAAGTAAGGAAGGTTTGATGCCAAATTATAAGATATTTACTAACGGCTTGATATTTTTCCTCTCTCTTAAGGAGTTTTTAGTCAAGACGAATGAGGTTTTGGATGTATATTTAGAATATTAGGGTCGATGGTCTACAGAAGGAATTCAATATTTATGTTTCAAACTACTATCGAGAAGAAGAAGTTGCAGATAGAAGAGGCTTGGGGTTGTGGAGGCAAGATAGTCTCCTACGTTGGGATCCCTATGATGAAGGGTATTACCTTTGTAAGAAAATTTGATGGTGTAGTGGAGAACGTTCTCAGTGAAATGGCCTCTTAGACAAGGAGGTTGTTGCCCTTCTTAGGAAAGCTTATTATTATCTCATTGGTCCTATCATGCATGTCTCTTTTCATATTTTTCAAATTGTGTGGTACTAGTTGTTGTGATCAAACATATTGAAAGGAAGATGTTGAATCTTTCTTAGAAATCCATGGATGGCGAGAAGTGACATAGTTGGTTTAGCTAGGAAATTGTATACCGACCATTGGAGGAGGAGGCCTAGGTATAGTTGTCTTATGCATGGTGTATCTATATGGGCTTATGAAAGAGGCTTGGTTGTTCTTAAGACAGATCCTATATTTTGAAGAGTTTTCCGAAGGGAGTAAGCTGGCATGGGATGTTGAAGCTAGCAGTCATGCTTCTCAAAAAGGATATGTAGTCATCAACCTATCAGAAAAGAGACTCACATGTGTGGCTTATGGATGTTCTAGAGATAGTTATATAGGTTTAGAGTGCCAATAAGCTTTGTAGAGTGGATATGAATTTGGATTTGAGGGAAGGGGGGATTTCCTAAAAGGTGGATTCCTAGAGAGGATGTCATTCTTAGTTGCTTTTTACTAAACTTTTTTGGAGTGAGTGTTATAAAAGGGAGGTTGACATCATATGGAGATTAGCTTATCAGAAAATGCAAGGAATGCAATGAAAATGTAATTGATGCCTAATTCTACTTGCAATTCAAAAATTATGTAAATATGCTATCTTTAATGGTTCAATTAATGAAAAACCCTAATCTTTGATGATTAATGAATTGGGAAGGGTTATATGGATGTTTAAAGTTGATATTAACATGTTGATTACAAAAGGACACATTAGATCTAAAAGGATGATCTTTATGTGTAGTTTGATTAATTTAGGGTTCCATGTACATAGATGAGCTTTAATGGGCCTTGAAACCCTAATGTTAGTAATTATGATTCTTAAAGGCTTTAATTGTTCAAATTCATGTATAAAGTTGAGATTTGATGGTTCTAAGCTATTTTGAGTATAAAGTTCCTAATTGTGGATAAATAACCTTAATTTGGTATTAGGGTTTTCTAGTGGATTAATGCGGAATTAGTGATAAATGGAGTCCATATATGAATTAGATCATAATGAAATATGAGTTGTCAATTCAAAAGAAATTAAAGGTGATAGTTGAGTTTAATGATCTTGAAATAACTTAAAAGGATAAAGATGGTAATTTTAGTTAAAATGGGCATAATAGACCTAATTAACCTTCAAGTATGCATATGATGTTGAAATTAGGGTTTGTGAACTAAAAGGGTATTAAAAGTGATAAAAACTTTATGGAGGCTAAAACCCTAATAGAACTCTAAAGTTGGCCTAGAAATCCTAAGGTGGAATCCAAGTCGATCTTGAGAATGTTTTGGGGGTCAAACTTCTCCTCCAGTCCCTAAAGGAGTTACTGTGAGCCTTGAAGGCTAGTCAAGTCCAAACAGGTCTTGAACTTGAAAACTGGTGATGGTTTATCATCATATCAGTAAGATTTTCTTTGTCGATGATCCTCTTATTAACAAAAGTCTTAACAAGCTCCCAAACTTGATTCATGTAAAGAGATTCCATCTTTTAATAATAGCAACAACCAACTTAACAAAATATAGAGACACCATAACTTCAATTTAAGTAAATGGTTCACCAACATCATCGGTCTTTGTGGTAGTGGCTAAAGAATAAGCAACAATTTAATCTAAATGTATTGATGGTGGCCTAGTATGTCATCTTTCTCTACCATGAGCAACACTATAGAATTGTGCATCAATTACCTCATCCTCAATATTATTTGAATTATCTTGACTAATTGCATTAGGAGGTGTCAAACGGACATGTAGTGATGATGATACTTCATCAACCTGTAGCTCCACCTGCTTGGTTATACTAGGAGAAGGACCTATATCAGAATTAGTAAAAAAATCCATTTTCTTCAAGAATATATCAGACTAATCAAAGGTAACATTCCTTTAAATCAAGAATTTTGGAGACTTAGGGTCAGAACACCAAAATTGTACCCTTTTACACCTTCAACATAACCAAGAAAAATACATTTCCTGGCTCTAGGGTGTAGCTTTCCATCTTTGGAGTAGACATAAGCAGGATAACAAAAAATATGAAGATTAGAATAATTTGTAGAATGACCAGACCAAACCTCTTCAGGAGTTTTGAAACTAAGCAGAGTAGATGGAGAGTGGTTAAAAATATATGAGGCTGTAGAAATAACTCCATCCCAATAATCTCTCCCAAGTTTAGCATGCATCTCGCTCGCTCCTAGACTATTCTATTCATACACTCTGCAACACCATTCTGTTGTGGTGTATATATAATAGTGTGACGTCTAGTAATGCCTTCAGATTGGCAAAAATTGTGAACTCAGACGAGTAAAACTCTAAACCATTATCAGTCCTCAATGTCTTGATGCACTTTATGGTTTTCTTTTCAATAAAAATCTTCAACTTTTTAAACCATTCAAAAGCTTCAGAATTGTTCTTCAAGAAGAAGATCCAATCTTCCCTTAAAAAGTCATTAATAAAACTGATCACGTATCTAGAACCACCCTTGGACGAAACCTGAGAGGGAATGTATTCAAATAGTACCCTTTCTGGTATGAAATTATGTAGAGAATATAACTTTCTTTTGCTTTCCCATTACACACTTTTCACAAAAATCTATTGTCCCATTAGTTCTATCATTTAATAGTCCTCTCTTGCTTAGGATAGAAAGACCTTTCTCGTTCATGTGTCCAATTCTCATATGCCAGAGCTCGGTGGTGTCTAGATCAGAAGTGAATGAAGAATAACAAACAACAATTGTCCCAATGATAGTTTTAACAATAAGTGAGTATATATTTTCAATTTGTCTTTGACCCTTGACAACAACGATTTCATCTTTATACACAGTCATGATTCCATATTTTGTAGAATGTGGAAAACCTTTTCCTTCAACTGTGCCAAGAAAGATGAGATTTTTAGCAAGACCTTTAACATGATGGGCATTGAAGATGGTTTTAATAACACCATCAAACATCTTGATGTGGACAAATCTAATTCCAACGGTGTGCAGGTAGAATCATCTTCCATAATAACAACTCCACCTTCAACTACACTATATGTGGAAAACCAATCCCTTCTAGGACACATGTGAAAAGAACAACCAGAGTCAAGAATCCATGAATTCTGGTATCTTGAAATAGAAGATGCCATGAAAACAAAATCACCATCTTCTTATGCAACATGGGCACCGCCACGTTGTTCTTGGAGATCTTTGTTTTCACGTATCTGCTTATTTGGCAACTTGAAGCATTCTTTAATTGTATGACCCTTCTTTTGTAGTATCTACATGATTTATTATTATTAGGCCTAGACATAGATCGACAGTATTCTTCATTCTTGCCTTTTTCTTTTGGTAGACCCCTTACATTGAGAGTCTCTACTTTGTTCTGAGCCTCTGCTTGGCTGTCATTAGAAGAAACAACCAATCCCTTATCCATAAAGAATTTAGACATGAGAGAAGACATTACTTCTTCTAGCTTGATGGAGTCTTTGCCATAGACAACAATCTAAGTGTGAACAACTTGTAAGAAGGGGTAAGAGAGCATAAAAGAACCAAGGCTTTATCTTCATCTTCCACTTTGATGTCAATATTTTCCAAATCCATAATGGTGAGTTAAACTTATCAATATGATCACAAATATATCTACGTTCATACATGCATATTAGATATTGGTGTTTCTTATGATGTAGTTTTGTTTCAAGTAGTTTAGTTTTGTTTCTTATGAGTATATATTTTCAATTTGTCTTTGACCCTTGACAACAACGATTTCATCTTTATACACAGTCATGATTCCATATTTTTTAGAATGTGGGAAACCTTTTCCTTCAACTGTTCCAAGAAAGATGAGATTTTTAGCAAGACCTTTAACATGATGGACATTGAAGATGGTAGTAATAACACCATCAAACATCTTGATGCAGACAAATCTAATTCCAACGGTGTGTAGGTAGAATCATCTTCCATAATAACAACTCCACCTTCAACTACACTATATGTGGAAAACCAATCCCTTCTAGGAGACATGTGAAAAGAACAACCAGAGTCAAGAATCCATGAATTTTGGTATCTTGAAATAGAAGATGCCATGAAAACAAAATCACCATCTTCTTATGCGACATGGGCACCACCACGTTGTTCTTGGAGATCTTTGTTTTCATGTATCTACTTATTTAGCAACTTGAAGCTTTCTCTAATTGTATGACCCTTCTTTTTGTAGTATCTGCATGATTTATTGTTATTAGGCCTAGACATAGATCGACAGTATTCTTCATTCTTGCCTTTTTCTTTTGGTAGACCCCTTACATTGAGAGTCTCTACTTTGTTGTGAGCCTCTGCTTGGCTGTCATTAGAAGAAACAACCAATCCCTTGTCCATCAAGAATTTAGACATGAGAGAAGACATTACTTCTTCTAGCTTGATGGAGTCTTTGCCATAGAAAACAATCTCAGTGTGAACAACTTGTAAGAAGGCGTAAGAGAGCATAAAAGAACTAAGGCTTTATCTTCATCTTCCACTTTGATGTCAATATTTTCCAAATCCATAATGGTGAGTTAAACTTATCAATATGATCACAAATATATGTACGTTCAGACATGCATATTAGATATTGGTGTTTCTTATGATGTAGTTTTGTTTCAAGAGTCTTTGTCATGTAGATAAATTCAAGTTTCTACCACAAGTTTGCAACGATCTTCTCTTTAACGATTTCACCAAGAACCGTCCATGAAAATGAAAACTGGATGGAAGTTAGAGATTTCTCATCCATCTCTTGCTTTTGCTCAACAATCTAGGAAGATGGCATAATGTCTACTCCAAGCAGTGCTTTACCGACACCCTATTGCAAAAGTATCTCTCACATCTTGATTTGCAATAATCTGAAGTTGATTGTGTGGTCAAACTTCTTGATGTCATAGTTTCTTGTTATTATTGTTGATCACCAAGCTCTAATACCAATTTGTTGAGTCAATGCAGTGGATAATGAGAAAGACATATGTAATAAGAAGAAGAATAACAACATGTACAAATAATGAACATGATATTTACATCTTTGTTCTAGACAACCTACTCCATGGGTGGAGAAGAAATTTTCACTATTGTAAGAATATTACAAAGGATAATACTCCCAAAAGAGAGAGAACCCAAAAACCAAGAAGGTACACCCAAGAAGAGAGAAAACTCTCTTCAGTAAACTTTGTACATTGGTGCTTTTCAGTACAATAAAATCCCAAGTCTGAGGGTCCTATTTATAGGATCCATACCATAAGGCTTCAACTAGGAATATGCAATCTTAATAGGATTTAAGATCACAATTAGAATCCAAGTTCCATGTAGATAGAGCCATCTCAAGTCCAAATAGGAATACTAATCCAAATCCAAGTAGGAACATGGGTTGGACTCAAACCAAGGCAAGACCCAAACTAGGACTGCCACACCATGTAGATTAGGACTGGGGCTAGGACTAGGAGTCTTCGAGGCATAACAACATGTATTATTTTTTTTTCTTATTCAAGATTGGTCTTGTAAAGACATATACATATAGACTAATAAGATGGACTATTGTCTATCCACTTATGGGGTTGTCATTCTTGGCATTTAAAAATACACAAAGAACCCATTTGGGTGCCACATTCAATAATACATTTATAGTCTAAAGTTTTGGGCTTTGAATTGAATCAAATAAGAATTCTTCCATTTGAAAAAAAAATCATTTGGGAAGCAGAGAGATCAACTTGAGGCAAATATGTAGTAGAGACACCATCAAGTGGTTATATTACATTCAGAGTCCACAAAAAATTACTCAAGGAACATATGTATCATCATGCATCTACACGACAGACTATTTCCATTACATAGTAGAGACAAGGATCAGAAAGGAGGAGGCAACGAAAGAAACTGATGAGTAAAAGGAAGAAGGGGCATGTATAGGTGTCTTATAGGAGGTAGTCATGGAAGTAGGAGTGGTGGACATCGAAAGAGACTGGCAGAGGAAGGAGAAGGGAAAGAACGGTGGTGAGGTTGTCTCCTGGGGAGGAACACTATAGACCAAAGACAAAGGAGCTAGAAAATGCATGGGATGGAGGAGGGAGGCGATCGATAAATAGACTTACAAGAAAGGGGGTGTTCATGCAAGGAAAGAGGAGGTGGAGTGGAGTTGGCCATCTTTGAAGAAACAATAGAGAATATGATCTTTCAAATTATGCCAATATAGGCGTGATTTAAAAAGATGCATTTAAACATGTCAAAATAGCATTGCCAAAGAATAGGTGATCACTAAATATTGTAGTTAATAACCAAACGATGTCCTTGTCATGACTGGGATTTGAATATAGAATGAAATTACAATCTATTCATTAAGTACTACATCCAAACGATCCCTAACTAGATTATTAGATACAAAACCTACTGTATGAGGGGATCTGGCCATCTATGGGGTTGGCCTACTTGACATTTACAAATTCACTAGGATATTAGAGATTCCTCATCCTATGCAAGTGGTCTGTCTCCTAGATGATATCTTACATCATACGAGTAAGAAGAGTGGCATATTCCCTAGCTAGGGACTAGATAGAGACATGTGCATGTAGAGTTTCTTACAAAGAGCCAGAGATACTTGTTAAAAATTGATCTTCTTGTACTTAGATTTGGGGTAGCGAATAGAGTTGATGTAACGTTCCATGTTTAAGGATTCAGATAAAATGATCTTAAAATAAAAGATTGTACTACCCATATCATCAAGTTGCACCTCATTTTCTAAAGATAAATAAACAAATAAAAGGTGAACCTCCTTTTTCGGGAGCCCGTCACTAAGAACTATGTGGTTAAGCATGCTCAACCCAGAGTAGTACTAGGATTAGTGACCAGCTGGGAAGTTGATCTCGGATTGTGTGTGAGTGAGGACAAAGCATGTAGTTAAGGACAATGGTGTTTTATGAGAGCATTCATCATTCTTGAAACTCTACTAAAGTCTTAGACAACAGTCCTATGCATTAAAAATGATATCATAGCCATAACCTCCACCATATGGGTCTACATGGGATGTGGAATGTAATATTAAGATATGTGATCTAGAGCCATAACCTGTGGCATGTTAGTGTTAAGCTATGCAGTCCATGCATGTTGGAAAAGGCTATCCATGGTGATATAGCCACCCTTGCGCTGGTAGCCATGATTGAGAGTTGGATGTCCATGGGTCATTCTTGGTTTGGACTGAAATTGGGAAATATTATGAGGCAGTATAATTGAGCCTTGATAAGGACATAAAGAGTCTAAATGGGGGGAGATTGTAATGACCAAGGTTTTGAGGCCTCCGATAAAATGATCTTAAAAAAAATTGGTTTGCCCATATCACTAAGATGCAACTCCTCTTTCAAGGATCCCATCACTAAGAACTATGTGGTTAAACGTACTTAACACAAAGTAGTTCTGGGATGTTTGACCATTTGGGAAGTTGATACCGACTTATTTGTGAGTGAGGACAAAGCACACAGTTAATGCCAATGGTGGTTTGTAGGGTAAGTCATCATTCCTGAAACACTACTAGAGCCTTAGACAGTGGACCCATGTGTTGTAGTTGAGGTTGTTGTTAATTTGATTTTGAGAGTCTAAAAAACACTTTTATTGAAAGTAGAGAGAGAGAGGAGTCACTACCACATTCTAATATGAAATCACAATTAAATCTATAAGTAGTGAGACCCAAGAGGGGATCCACTCCTTACTGAATGGAATACAAAGAATAATACCAATTCCAAACATTAATGTATGTGCTTTACTAAGGGGATATTGTCAATAACAATCGTCTTTCTATATTAAAAAAAGAAAGAAAGAATAGCCCTCTCATATAAATAGGAGTAGAAACAACAAACAAGCACACAACAAACCCTAATGGGCCTATTATACTTAAGACCATATTAAATAAGACAAAGTGAAAAAGGAAAAATAGAAAGAAAGGGAATAAAATAACTAAAGATAAATATGTATCTCAATACTCCCCTACAAGTTTGAGCATAGATATCAATCATGACCATTTTGCAACATAGCTCTACAAATCTCTTGCTGAAGAGAGGATTTGTGAAAATAATTTGCAGTTTTCTCATGTGTTGGCAGAAAAGGGGTAGTGGTCTTCTTAGTCAGCACAACATCTTGGAGAAAATGGCAGTCAACCTCAATATGCTTAGTCCTTTCATGAAAGACATGATTACTAGAAATGAAGGTAGCAACACAATTATCATAGTACATTGGAATAACATAAGTAATGGGAAACCAAAAGTCAGAAAAATTGGATTTGATCCATAATTTCTCACAAGTGGTATGTGACATTGCACGATACTCAGGTACTGCCCTGGATCTGGAAACAACATTTTGCTTCTTGATTTTCTAGGTAACTATGTTACTTCCTATAAATGTACAATAACCAGAGGGGGATCTCCTGTTAGATTTACACCCAACATAATCAACATCAGAATATCCGTTCCCATCTAGATGCCCATTTCTTTTATAAAAATAACTATCTAGCTGCATTCTTCAAATATCTCAAGACTTGACATGTAGTGTCCTAGTGACACTACCTAGAACAATTTATGAATTGGCTAAGAACACCAAAATAAAGGCATATATCTCGTCTAGTAACAATTAGATATAAAAGTTTTCCAACCAAATAGTTGTAGTTGAATTTATCTGCTAAGGGATGAGTAGATTCTGCCCATAGATCATGAGCTTGATCCATAGGGGAGATTGCAGGTCTGCAACTAAGAATTTCAATTTCAGAAAGTAAGTCTAGAGTATGCTTTCTCTGTGATAAAGATAATTCATCCTTGTTATGTGCTACCACAATGCCAAGAAATATCATAGACGCCCAAGGTCTTTGGATACAAAGCACTCATAAGATAAGTCTTTGTAGGAACAATTCCTACATCATCACTACCAGATAGGATGATATTGTTGGGTTTTATAGGGAGACAGAGAAGGCATCAGAAACAAAAAAAAATCTCCTCCCCAAACCCAGTATAAAGGAATTGCGTCAACGTCTATACAATAGGAAGGATGGTTTGTAGAGACATACCTTATCCTGAGGCTTCCTCAGCGACGTTACCTCACGGCTTGCATGGTTTTTACCTTCGGTCTTGGACAATGTCTGTGCAACTCCTGGTCTCACCGGGATTGTCAAAATTTATAGATGTCCTCTGAGCGGGAGAAGTCTCCCACCTCTGTAGTAGTCCACATGGACCACCTGGAACTCTGATCGCCTTGATGGACAAGGTACCGGAAGGAGTCACACCCTCTTGTCAGTGTACTAGTCACCAACACACTCTCCTGCCACCAGTCTCTTTTATGTAGTTGTCTTTCCCTTGTTGTGCCTCCCTTATCAGGTAGCACTTGCTCAGGCTTTCCTGGTTACCACAACCAGAGAGAATGACAACTTTGCAGAGCAACTGGTGTTCTGAGTTGTACTCCTAGATAAGCCCCCAATACCCCTATATATAGGAGGGTCATGGGATAGGGTTCTCTACCCCAAGAAATGCAGGATTAAAGCAGGAGTAGAATGGTTTGAGATTAGAATTAACCATTCATAATTATCTACCGCTCCGCTTGAGGTCTCGCGACTCAAGGGGCGACTAGGTTTTCCTGCACGTGAAGCCTTCTGCCGGGGGGAGGGGGTCTGACAGCTTGGGTGTGCCACCCTACTTCCCCCTAGGTTGCCTCTGTGCCTGCATCGACGGGGCCTCTGTCCTATGGTGCCTCATCGCCATGCTTCCCTCTCTGCCCTAGTCCCCTTTCCGCGACGGCTGCAACGGGTTCCAGATCCGACTGGGGCCGAAGCTGGGGTGGCGACAACGATCTGTCAGAGGTGGCTCCAGTCACTGGTGGAGATTGTTTGGGTGATATGGGACCAGTGTGCAGCCTCCCCTTGGCCACTGCCCTTGTTATTGTGGGAGTGTCTCCCCTCTTTTTCTCGCTTGGGTGCTAGTTTCTGGCAGGCTATCTGCCTTGTTCCGCCGTATATCGGCGTTGTTTCTTCCTTTCAATAAGGATTGTTACTCCTTCCTCTGTGAAGGCGGTGGTTTTTCTGGGGTTTCCCCCGGTAATTCAACATTAGTACGGCTATCTCATCTTTGCTCTAGATTGATTTCATTACTCAGTTGTATGGCTTCATTTGAGTTGATAAACGAGCAGAATACCATCTTGTTCCAGCCCCTCTACCACTACTTAACGCTCAGGTTGAAGGAATTCTTCAGAAAAAGCTGCTTAAGACAGCCTCAAAGAAGAAGAATCAATGCAGAAATGTCTCTCTCTCATTCCAATATGAGTTGTAGTGCCCTAGGGTTACTGAACGTGGAGTTTGTATGTTCTGTTTGTATCTTTCTCCCCAATTGTAGATGTCGTATGGCTAACAAGTAATGAATCGATCCTTTTGCTCTAAAAAAAAGAAGGGTTCGAGATTTTCCACAAAATCTAACAAACTTCGCCAGTTGAACTGATCATTTCAACCCTGAAATGGTCGGTTGGTGACCTCAGCCGATCGGTTCACACCTGAACCGATCGTTTGGGGCATCTGAGCCAATCGGTTCATGCTTGAGTCGATCGGTTCATGCTTCTGGTCCATCTCGAATTGACTTTCATGTTCATTTCCAACTAATCATATATTAATCCTTGTCCAAATCAAATTTGACAAGTGAAATGAACTCGGTTGGTCACCCGACCAGTTCAACACTGTGAATCGATCAGTTCATTGACTTGAGTCGGTCGACTCACCAGCCTGAGCTGATCGGTTCATCTCTATGAGCCGATTGGTTGGGGCAGCAGATTAGTCAATTGTAGTTGCAATCAATCCAATACTTTAATCATCCTGATCCAACACCTTGAACACTATGATTTTGAGCTATAAATCGATTGGGTGTTTAATTGAATTACTAAACTCCTTTAGTAATCAATCCAAACAAGATTTATGGAGAAACTCCTCTTCCAGGAATATGTCCTAGTGTGTGTGACCCTGCAGGTCCATTTCACATTGGCAGTGAAAGTTCATAACACTTATGACTTCACAAGAAAAGAGTGGTGCCTAGTCACACATCAGTGTTACCCAAGTGAAATAGAAAGTTGGAGTCCAACTTTCAATCCTACAATCTGTGAATGGTGTTACAGTGAATGTATAATTCCTTTGTCACTAATGTCCTGAATGAACTCAAGGCATGGTACAGTCATCCTTTCAACGTTCATCCATTTCCTTGATCTCAGAGCAGACTGGGTGAGATGTGTGTGACATCAATATTAAATATTGATTCACACATGCATCTGCATGCCTTTCTCAATCCTACTCATCAAGTGGCCATGGACATCAAACTCCCTTACGAGGGACAAATCCCATATTTATCACTCACCCTTCAAAAGACCCATGTGTCAAAGCCACCCAATCATCACCTTTATAACAACCCATGTTTCAGGATTGTGTTTGATGATGTCAAAGTGTACCCAACGACATGTGTTGAGTGTAGTGATTTTAGGTCAAAGAATCAAACTCACCACCATCACTGTGAGAGTTGACTGTGACTACCAAATCATGGTTCCATGTGTCACTCTCACGGTGGGTCTTTCTGATAAACCTATTCTCTAACAAGTATATATGTGTTTGGTTTGATGTCACTATATCATGACTAATGAGATTCTGTCATCAACCAATACACAATCTAGTCTTTAGTGTTATTTATGTTTATGGTTATTTCCACAATAACAACTGACTAGGGACAAAATAAGAATGTATACTCTTAATATATGTATGATCTCATCATTTAGGTCCTTAACCTAAAAGCATACGTCATCGAGTAAAGAATTCTTTAGACATCTATCATGTTACACTATCATCTCAGAAACAGTTAAAACATATAGATCGGAAATTGCCTTTATTATTATTCAAATCATTTACAAAGTATCCCATTACAATCATCACATGACTTGCTTTATGGGCATACATACCAATAGATATCATCCACATAAACAATAAGAACAATAATGCTAGAGGTAATGATTTTGATAAACACATAGTGGGTCACATTGAGACTGCATGAAGCCAAATTTGTGCAATACAAGGGATAGCTTGTCAACCAAGCTTAATGACTCTATTTTAGGCCATAAATGGCCTTCTTTAGAAGGAATACTTTCCCAGAGTGCTCCCCCCTAAGCAACATAACCTAGAAATTGTGACATATAGACAGTTTCCTATAAATCTCTATAGAAAGGTGTTCTTAACATCTAGTTGATGTAAGTGCCAACCTTTATTAAAAACAACATAAATCAAAATGCATACAGAATAAAGATGAGAAATAGGAGAAAAAGTTTCAAAGTAATCAATCCCTACTTCTTATGTGTATCCCTTAGCAACAAGTTGGGCCTTTAGGCGTTCAACTGTCCCATCAGGAAATTATTTCATAGTAAAAAACCATCAACAACCATCATGTTTACTAGCTGCAGGGAGATCAACAAGGTCCCATATCCCATGAGAGTGAAGTGCATCCATCTCTTCATCCATGGCTTGTTTCCACCCGGAGTGTACAGGTACCTCCTTAACATTCTTTGGAATAGAAATTTCAAATAGAGCGGCAGTAAATTTAGCCATGGAAGCATTCAAATGGTTCGTAGACAGATGCTGAGATACAATATTTGGCACCAGATTGTCTCCCCTTTCGTAATGCAATGGGAATGTCAGAATCAGAAGTTGTAACAATGTTAGTAATGTTACCATTATCTTGAGGTGGATCATCGGTCTTAGAAGATGTCAAATTAGGGGATATTTCAGGTAGAGGTGTAGACATAGTGGGGTCAAGAATGGGCATGCTTGAAAGTGGCACCTAGTTACAAGGTTCAAAAAAGAAAGATGTATCTTCCAAAAAGGTGACATCTATGCTGACATATAGACAACGTGCAACGGGATCCAAACATTCATATCCCTTTTGTGTACAAGAGTAACCAATAAAACAATAGGGGAAAGCACGAGGTGATAGTTAATCATTCCAAAATTGATGATTATGAACAAAACATAGGCAGCCAAAAACTTTTAGTGGTAAAGAAAAGATAGGTTCATGTGGATAAAGAAGGTTTAAGGAATATTATTTTGAAGCATAGAAGAAGGCACCGACTGATGAGATAATTGGTAAAAGAAATCCATCAACCAAATAAAATTTAGGCACTTTGATTTAAATTAGTAGAGTGGAAGCTAAATCAAGAAGATGCATGTTCTTCCTTTCCACAACTCCTTTTTTTGTGGACTATAGGGACATGTAGTTTGGTGAATAATCCCCTTGGCAATACAAATATTTTGAACCATGTTGCACATATTCAGAAACATTATCAGTGTGAAAAAATGTAGAAGTAGCAGAAAATTGAATCTTTATCACATTAAGAAATTTAGAGAAAACATCTAAAACTTCAAATTGATCTTTTAACAAATAAATCCAAGTAGCACGAGACCAATCATCAATAAAGGTAAAAAAAATAATATACACCAGTACAATTAGCAATACGATAGGTCCCCAAACATCATAGTGAATTAAGTAAAACAAAATTAGACTTCTATTGTTATTTCGGAGAGGAAACACTGTTCATTAATGTTTTCCAAGTTGGTAATACTAACATGAAAAGTTTTCAGTAGACAATGTTGGAAATAAAGACTTCAATTTAAAAGCAGAAGAGTGACCAAGTCACAAGTTCCATTGACAAAGGGAGACAAATTGGGCCATAAGGCATTAGTAGCAGGGTTTGATGAGGTATGCAAGTAGTACAAATGATCTCCATCTTTATATCCCCCACAATTGTCTTCTTCATCCTAAAATCTTGCATAGAGTTTGCTAAAGAAAGAAGGTTACACTATAGTTTAAGGTTTTGGTAATTTATTAACAAACATCAAGTTTAGTAGGAATTTAGGCACAAACAAGACAGATTTAAGGAGATTGTGGTTCACATCGCCTCTCCTAACAACAGGATAAGTGGTCCCATATGCCAAACTCATAGTAGGATCAAGTAAATTTCTCCTGGTAAGTAAACAATTTCTTTTTACCACTCATATGAGTTGTAGCACCTGAATTAATAACTCAATTGTCTTTAGATGAAGAGGAAGAAGCTTGAAGACATGAGGGGTCACCTGAGTGCTGAGAAATGTTTGCCAAAGAAGTAATATTAGTAGCAGAAGAGGCCTTGATCAATTTGTCAAGGTCAGAAGAACTCAATGTCACCATTTGAGGATTAGTAACATGAGGAATAAGGGTAGGAATCTCCATCAACATCGGTAGTTGACACTTTATTTTCCCATTTGGGTTTCCCATACTTTTTCCAACATTTGTCCTTATTGTGGTAGTGATCTTGTAGAAATTACAAAATATGGGTTGAGATGAGGGAGAAGAGGATCCTCTCCCACTATTATTGAGACTTTTTCCCTGTCCATGGATTACCTCATCCAACAACAACAAGGGTTGTGGGCTCTTTGATAGTAGAGATAGAAGATATAGAGCAAACAGTCATAGACATACATCATCTGATGTGGCAATGGTTCAAGGGCAAGCATTTTTTGATGAACAACTTCATAACTAGGAGGTAGAGATGCCAAAAATTGACAAAGTGGTATTTCCTCTTGCTACTTTTGCATCTTGATAAGATTAGATTATAAGGGGTGATGAAGATTGAGTTCACCCCAAATCCCTTTAAAGGTGTCAAAGTGTGAAGAAAAAGATGAGTTATCTTCAAGATCAAAAACTTGGAATGCATTTCCTTTGCTAGAATACACTTGGGCATGGTGATCCCATGCCTCCTGGGTAGTGTTAGTGAAGAGAAGATTAGAAAAAATATGTTATTCACAACTAATAAAGATCCAAGAGAGAACAAGAGAGTAATATTCAGACCACTTTTTAAAATTTGCCTACAATTTCTCATATGCATCTTCAGTAGTTTTCTTCTTGTAAGATGTGTCTTCCTTTGGTGGAGGTGGATCTATCATATGTTCCTATTTCCCCATAGAGTGTTCATAATCTAAAATGAGTGTGCCCATAGGACATAGTTGGAGCCATTAAATTTTATAGAAGTTACAAACTTGGGGTGTGTTCTAGACATCCCAATGGCAGAAGAAGATGGCCCTATAATATACCAATACTAGATACAATGAAGAATAGAAACATGTGCAGGATGTCACTGACACACCATGTCAGGAAGTGGACACATCATGCCACTTACAACAGATTAGAACTAGAAGTTTCAGAATGATGTGCCAAAAAATCAACACGCCATGCCACTTTTGGCAGATCAACAATGACAAATTCATTGTAGGAACTCACGGAGACACGTCATGTAGGTAAGGCACACACCATGTGTGACGGTAAAACAATAGATTTTTTCCAGAACAAGATTCATAATACATGGTGAATCTTATGGATCATCAAGGGAAATAGTGATATGTTGGAGAGATCCAATCATATCAGATAATATGTGGACAAATTCCTATAGAAAGTGGTCATCATGACCACAAAAAGATGTCGTATGGCTTTTCAAACAAACTATTTTTAGGGCATATGACCGACGAAAAGTCTGTAGGAAATCTTCTTATATCCTCTTATTGGGAAGAGGATAGGGCTAGAGAAGAGACTAGATCTACCTTGGAATGTTCAGTAGTGGTGGATAAGGAAGAAGATGATGAGATGCATGTGGGAAGAGAATATGACAACATTGACTTGGAAAGGAGAAGTCTTGAGGTGGTTATCTATGTCACACTAATACCATGTTGATAACAACCGTCTTTTTGTATCAAAAAAGGAGTACAATCCTCTCCTATAAATAAGAGGGGAAACAACAAGGAAGCACATAACAAACTGTAATGGGCCTATTATACTTAAATCTCTTATTACATAACACTAAGTGAAAAGGAAAAAAGATTTAAAGGGAATGAAACAACAAAATAGGAATATATATCTCAATAGATATCATTCAATAGATTTAACTAGAATGTTCAAATAGTGAAAGATAGAAATGAAAGAAAAATATCTCTAACTACAAAATTTATAAGATTATAAGGTTGGCACCCATATTGATGAATATATATAGAAGAATCTGTAACACTAATCCTAGATGCAGAGGGTAATATGCTTACTTTTGATTCTATATCCCAAGTAACAACTACGCATGTGAATATTCTTTTCATCTTAGTAATCCTTCTAGAGTTCTACCTAACAGGTTGGAAGAAAACCCTGAAAAAGGGTTAAATGTATAAATTTATTAGGAAATTTTGGTACATCTATTTAATAGGGAGATGGGCAATAATAAAAGTTTAAGATTAGTAATTGACATTAAAAATCGTCCATATAGATGTCAATAGAATAATGATTCCAAAAAGTAATGAGGTAGATCATACAAAGAATATAATCAATAAGGGTAAGATCTTTCCTTTTAAGCAATTCAAATTCATAATCAAATAAGGACATGCATGTTGATTACAACAAAAACTATAATAATCTAAAAAGTAGAGTTGGATCTCATTATATTCATTTGAAGGGAGGGAGGATTGAAATTTCAGTGCCAAATAAATATAGCACAATAGGAGAAATAAAACATTTGTGCCTATATATATCACATGCCACTAGTTAGGGGAATAAAACCCAAGTTCTTGACATGGGAATAAAACACAGAGCCTAAAAGTATGATGTCTCTACTTCTATATATGACTAGTTAAAATCACACATACATAATAAAATAGGCAAGATCATAAGTTCAGTCCAAATAACATTCATGTATAAAAAAGAGATGAGAACATCCATGTCACAACAATTGAGTCAATGGACCATAAATAAAGATACAACAATTCTAAAGCTTTATGAGAGAGAAACATATAAATAATGGTTTTTTGATAAGATCTTTAAAAACAAGTATGAAAATGTGAGTCAATTTAGGATAGCGTGCTCATTAAAGGAAATGAGGGTTACAGGTTAACAAATAGATCAAGAAAGAGGATTTGGTGAATGTCCAATATGAGTACAAAAGATGCAATATACCTAATAATCGACCTTATTTACTAGTCATGTTCAAAAGTAGCCCAAACCATGGTCTCAATTTACCCATCATATATTTATATAAATAAATGTTAATTTCTCACCAATTGCATAAACCCTAAAAATCACTCTTTTTCTATTAAGGAATTATGTTACCAAAATTATATGAATGTGTAGAGAATATTTTACTCTATTTTTTGACCAGTTATATTCATTTATTGTTATCTTTCTCAAAAATCAAGAGAAGAAAATAACTTCCCCTTAATTTAATCATTAAGTCTTATTTGCATGAAATGGAATCCATGTCTTCTCCAAGACTCAAAATGTGCAACTACGAGGTAATGAGAACACTATTATGACCAAATTACCCCTAGCATGTGTAACACGAGACAAAACAAATAGGGACCTAAAAGGAGAAATCACAAAATAGATTCTCTCAACACTACATTGCCTATAGCACAACCATGGAATACCACATTGAGGATGAAGGGGGAACCATATCTTGAAGCATTGAACATCATGGCCAAAGAATATTTCCATTGACCTTGTCGCCCTAACCTGACCTCAACAAGGACACACTCAAGGTCGAGAGGTGGTTAGAGACCCCAAACATCACTCCCACCATTAAACTAGGAAGAAAATCTTAGAATCATGAAAGGATTCAAAAGATCATAGGAAAAATTGAAAAAATATACCCTGAAGGTGTAGCAAAGCTAACAATAGAGAAATATCAAGAAACAACAACCCAGAGCTCAAAACTAGATTCATATGTCTGAGGATAGGGGAAATAGGTATTTGTATATTACCTACATAGGAAGGGAATTACTTACATATAAAACTACATGGATACATGTATACTACAACTCCTCTTGGGGTAGCAAAGGGTCGAAGTATTTGTGATATTCCCTAAGAGCCAATCATTTGAGGATTGTAATGGCATATCTTGTAATTGATTTGAATATTAATAAAGTCAATTCTGGTCATTGTGTTTGTTCCAATATGGGATAATGAGTAAATATAATAATGTCCTAAGAATGTATGATTCAATGATGTGATTCCAAGTAAAGGATCTGAATATGATATCATGTGAATGTTAAGAATCTTCATTGTTGTCTTAGTCCCTAGTCAGATATTATTATGGATATCTGAACAAAAATAATACATCAAGACTAGTATGTGTGTTGATTGATGACTATGTTTCATTAGTCATGATATTATATATCAAGTCAAACACATAGTACTTGTTATGAACAATTTTATAAGACATACCCACTTTGAGTGTGATACATGGAAGTGAATTATGGCTTTCAGAATCACATCTCAATATTACAATGGCGATTTTGGTCCTTAGACATGAAGTCACTATGTTTTTTAGTGTGGTTTAACACTACTCAATGTGACCCTAAATAAGGGTTTCTATACAAGTAGTGTTTCGATGCATTGTGACACATGGATTATTGTGAGTAACATAGATTGAATTTGTCCCTCCCATTGGAGTGATTTCCTGACCACCTAATGAGTGAAACTATGAAATGCATGGCCATGCTCATATGAGTCAATATATGATATTGAGCTCATGTGTATCTCAATAGTATACTCTAGATTAAGGAACAAAGGATGAACATTAAGAATATGACATTTCTATACCTCATATTAAATCTAGATATTAGAGACAAAGATGATGCAATCACTATAACACTAGTCATATACTATGTTAAGTTGTTCTCCAACTTCTCCAATTACTTGGGTAGCAATGAAGTCATTTTAGATACCAATCATTGCTTGTGAAATCATATTTTGATTATGAATATCATTGCCAATGTAGTTTGAAGCCTACATGATCACACTCATATGATTCATTGGCATAGGAGTATAATTGTGAACCTAATTGGAAATGTTATGAGTCAATTAATTACTAAAACATATAGGTAATCAACTAGAATAATATTAGAATATAAACTAATTTAATTACATAGAATGTTTAAACCAATTAATTGGATTTAAATTGTTGACTTATATGATAAGCCAATTGGATAACTCTGAGCAATCAGATAGAGTCAGATGACTAAAAAATAGTTAATCAATTAACATGATTAATTATTTAATTAATTAATGGCATGATTCAAGAATATTCTAATTGTCTTTTTATAGTCCACAAGCGGTCTGTTTTAGACACAGCTGCAACCTTTCATTTCCAAGGGTTTTTGGGAAACCCTTCTTCCTTTCCTTTCCTATTTATAGGGGCATGACAGCCAAATCTTTATATACACACTCTTGTATGTAAATTCTTGTCCACATCATCCTAGAGATAGAGAGAAGGAGAGAAACTAAAACACTAGCATGTCATCAAGAAAAGACTGCTCCTTCCCACTGACTCAGCCAGCCAGGACTAGGAGTTCTAGACCATCCATGTGGACTACATACAGATGCAAGAATTGAGCGACTACGTCCAGAGAATGTTGTTCAGAGAATGTCGGTGAGGATTGTTCATGCACACGAGGAATGTCACACACCACCACACAAGGAGGATACAGATGGACCTAATCCATAACAAAGGTATAGCTCGCACACCCTCCTTTAGAACAAATTGTTGTCGATGAGATTTTCTTGTAGGATACGTGGAGAAATATTTTGTTATTTCCATTGTTCTTTATGCCTCCACAATTCCTAACACGAAGCACTACCATATACCCTAGGTTTCACAATGACCAAAGAGGAGGTCAAAACTTAGTTGTGAATTAGTATAGGTAGTCCTATTAGGTTTGGTGAGGTGCATAGGTTTTTTTGATGGTTTTTAGAGGGTTTATATAAATATGAAGGCCCAGAGAAATGGTCGGAGGTTATGGGTTTGGAAATAGAGTGATAAAAGAGGAAATAGGTGGTTAAGGAGCTACATACAAGAAATCCCTAAATTTTTTAGGGTTTAGTTTCTTTTGTTTGTTGTGAGGATTGCAAAGGGAAATTTGGGAAGAAGTGGTACATGTTGAGGAATGAGAATGGGAGTGAGAAAATTTGGAGAGAAGATAGTGTCAAGGATCTATTTTCACCTCAATTCCGATCGCACTACCTAGATAGATAATGTTAAAGGGATTGAAGTGTTCATCTTTGAGTGGCTTGAATATCACACATAGCTTATGTAATTATTGAAATGAAACTTCTATTTCATTGATATTAAGGCAAAAGGTTTACAACAGGGTCCCAAAGGAAGCATGATATAGAAGATACCAGAATAAAAAACTATTACATCCCAATAGCATTACTATATCACATGAAGTTCTTATTTGTGAAGCTTGTTTAGAGTTCTCAAAGATTTCAAAGTAGCGAAAGCATGATCGTGGTGAATTATCATCATATACCTAAAATGAAAAACAAAGATACAAAATCAATGCAAGACATTGTCATAGTTCAACAAAAATCATGAAACAAGTTATGCACACAAATATATATATATATATATATGTATATATATTGCAAAAGAAACAACTTTGCATAACTTATATATGAAATAACAATAGACTATTTAGAATTTGAATGTTTAACAAGTTCACATTTTATTTTGAATATGTAGTGTACTCCAAGTGAGGGTCAATAATTCACCTCAGTTTCATGAGGACTGGGTGATGAGAGAAAAAGGGGACACTTAACCCTAAGGGAAGCACCAAGGTGTTGAGAAAATGCAATATACACAATTTCCACTCGGCCCATATAAAAAAAAGGGAAAGGCTCAAAACGGATGGTAATGAGATATAAGAGGAGTATAATGACTATATTCATTATGTTTGGGGCATAATATAAGATATGTATAGAAAATCAAAACTCCAGTCAATAAGGAATGGAGTAGCTCATTCAAGTAAATAGCAAGGCTTTTCAATAAGATTACATAAGGGTATGTAGTGCAATACAACAACCAATCAAGAGAACATACATGTACCTTTGTTGTATTTTAGATAATAAGATTCCAGAAGGGAGTAGTCAAAGGCTCAGGCCAGATCATGGTCAAGCATGGTATAGATCACATATCTAGGATAGATGTTCAACAATAAGGGTTTTCAAGTAACCAAGTTTTAAGGTATTTTGTTCCTCCTTGACCCTAATGCTATCATTCATCCTCAAATAACAAAAGTAAGAAAGTTTATAAGATTCACTATTAATTTAAATTTTTGAGCATGTACAAGTATATGAATGATTCATTAGGTCTTAGATCATAACATTAATTGACCTTGTCATCCCATATAAATATTTAAATTTCAAATTAAGGGTTCCATTATTGATACTCTTTAATAAGTTTCAAACGTGAGTTTCAACTCTATCCCAATTAGGGTTCATGTTATTATAATAAAGTCTTGATAAAACATCCGTCTTTAATTTTTGAAACCTCATAAAATATCATATTTTAGGAATATATATAATACAATGAAAATTAGATCATGACAATAGTCCCAATAGTTGAATCTCATTTCCTAACAAAAATTGTCTATAGGTTTGTATTATTCCAACATCCTAGAAGTTGTATGATTTTAAGAAAATATATGTTATTCTAATAAGTATGGATTTCCTGCTTCATGATCAGTGGTTGGGAAAGTGCCAAATCTCCTCTAGGATTCAATACCCTTCTCCTTTGGACCCAACAACATTGGTCCTATCTACATGCTCAAGTACTTGGTTCTCTGGTTAGGTCGTGTATAACTTGCTAGTTGAGTTGTGCCCACGTTGGCCTATATTGGAGGCAACCGCTTCTCACCCAAAAACATGATTTCTTGGTCCTACTCTATTTCTTCAGAGAAAATAGAGTGTGGTAAACTTTCATACGAACCCCATCATTATATATATATATATATATATATATATATATATATATATATATATATATATATATATATATATATATATATATATATATATATATCGGCTACAACATCAACCGTTAATGGGTCTTAAATGTCATTGTGGCCTAAGGGAAGAGGTTGTCAGTTAGCTCCATTAAGTAATGCTGGTAATGGACCATGCAAAGAGACATATCTTGATGGCATTGTCAGGCACCTACACAGCCAGTACGACCATTTCGGTTGGAACTTGGTGGTGCAAAAACCCTCCCAGATCATCATTTTTCCAAAACATGATCTTGATAAATGAGAGTTTACTAGCCATCGTGATAGATGTAGTAGTCTTATTTGAATGTATTTGTCTTGATGATAGAGTGGAGTGATGGTGGCAATGTGAAATTCATTTTGGGCATCATAAAAGGGGGTTATGTGTGAAGAAAAAATAAAGGTGGGACAGATGGGGGTTAAAATGTTACAAAAGTAGGACGATTTCATAGGGATTTGTTGCGGGTTCAAACCTTCTCTCTTTAAAAGTAGATATGGGTTTTTGGTTATCATTTCCTAAAGATGCTCTATTAAAATTCATATGCTATATGAAAGTTCACAATAGTTGCTTTTTATTGTGACAATTAATTCTTTTCAATGATGGATGATGTTATAGTGTCAACAATCATACCAAACATTTATTTGATGGGAAAATGGAGACCCCCTTTCTTTTAATATATTCAAACTCCCTAATTTATTTAATAAAGGGAAAGTATCATTTTATTGGTCGAGAAAACATGCCAAATTTAAAAATTTTAAAATCCTATTTATTCTCTAGAAAACATTTTGCCAATGTGATTCCTTCACTTTATTTTTCTCTCTATTTAAATATTAAAAGAAGAAAAGATAAACAAGAAAAGTCACATTTAATAGTCAGGGCCAAAAAGAATTTCTTCATTAAAAACTTTTCTTATTTAATCAACACCATGGACAAAGTTTTGACTTGGCCAAGAGTCTTCACTCAAGGTCATTATAAGAAATAACTCAATTGATATTTCTAGACCAAACTCATCAATCCTTCTCTTCAAAATAGAGAAACTTAATCATGTCACAAATATTTGTAGCATGGACTCTTAACCAAAAATGAGTCCCAAAATAGATGTCAAATTTATATTCCTCATAAGCATTCTTCAATCTCATCAACAATCCATATCTCTTAAAAAAATGAGATTTTAGGCATAACTTCATACCCAAGAAATTTCATTGTAAGACCCATGAACTTGCTTTATGGTTGAACATGTTTTCTTATCATAATTAGGTGCTTAAAACCTTAATCAACCTTGTGTTGTGCTTTAATATCATGTGACAGGACTACGTTTCAAGACTGGTCTAGTCTGGACATTGTTTGAGCTAGTTATATACATGTTCTTGTCTTGGACCAAATTGCAATTTACCCATATCTAGGATTTTTTTGCAATTTGTCACATGTTTGTTGTGATTAACATGTTTTGACATCATTTTTATATGCTTGAGCTTTAGGGCACCTTGTCACGCCTTGGTTTGAGTGGTGGCATCTCATGTTGAGATTAGGGTTTGCATGGATGAAGTGTGTTGACCGATGAACCCTCCCCCTACCCTTTCTCTTTCTTTTCTTGGCCGAACCCATGGTGTTCCATGGTGGTGCTTGAGTTAGATCTTGAAGAACATCTCTTTCTTTCTTCCTTGACCTAGGGTTTTCTCTCTTTTTGGAACAGGAACTAGCTTGGTCGAAAGGAGTGCTCAAGCTAGGGTTTTCTACACTCTATCCTTCAAGCTACCTTGCTATTTGGAGTTTTTACATCATCTCAAAGGTGAGTTATATAAATTTATCCCTGATTTTTGCTTACTTTCATCTTGAATTCATCTAATCTTACCCTAAAAATATGGTTACTTTTAGAAATATAATATCTTAATGTAGGGTTTGTGTTTATGTGATGGTGCTTGATTAGTTATCCTCTTAGATGAACTCTAAATATTGTGCACGATTTTCTTAGTGGGAATGGTCATCCTAGACCATTATTGCATGTGAAAATGGTGGCTTTTTCTCTCTCAAAAGATGGTTTATTTCTAGGGTTTCAAGCTAATTTTACTCCATGTATTTGAATTTGATGGTTTGGTTTTGGTTTAGTTTTGCTTGACTTCCTTGTACCAATTGATGGAATTAACCTTGTTGTTGTTTTCAACCTTGATGGTCGCTAAGTTTTCATCCAAGTTTTGAGATGTAGTGATCGCTAAGGTTTGAACCCACTATGGTCGCCAAGATTTTGATATTTAGTGGTCGCCAAGTTTTGTACCATGTTGGTAGCTAAGGTCCTTGAGATTATCATTGGTCGCCAAGACTTGAAACTTTTGGTGGTCAATGAAGGATTGGATTCATAGTATTTTCCAAGTCTTATAATTTCAATCAGTCACCAAGTCTTGTGGTTTCAATCGGTCGTCAATGTTTGGGAATCCTAGTGGTCATCAACCCCCTTGGACCCTTAGCGGTCGATGACATCTCAGACCCTTTGTGGTCGATGAAATTTTTTGGCTTCATGGTCACTATGTTTCTTGACTTATGATTGTTGATGTTGGTTTTATGCTTTCATGATATGATGGTGATGTTAAGAATCAGGGTTTATCCTTAAAGGTTGTTTTGTAACACTCATTCATCTTATCTTGTTAAACCTAACCCTAATACAAGTAAGTGATGATGAGTAGCTTCTTGTGTGACTAGCATGATAATGCAGTACTTTCTCTCTCTATGTTGTTGTAACCCTAATTTGCCATCTTATGAACATCATAGTTCCCAAATGCAAAGTTATATGGAACTTATATGTGTGACGTGTATAGTGATGGTATGAGGAACCTTGATGAGGCATGGAAAGATAATGATGTTCTTGCAGGGAACAATGTGAATGGTCTTGTCATCTTGGACATGGCTTTGTGCCCTAATTGAGGTGTTATCATGTGTATGATGTTACAAGGACTTGTATTATGTGATGGTATGATGATGAGTTTGGTTACATGTATGGAAGTCATATAGTACCATGTGATGATTTGATAAGATTTATGTCTCATACATTTTATATCTTCTTTGCAATTTACCCATGCTTTGGTAGAAATCCTTTAGGTTTGCATTTAACTTGATTGATGTAGTTAAACTATACCCAACTGACATTAACTAATCAAGTGAAACCCTAATCATGTGATGACTTGTGCCATAGATCCATTACAGTGTCAAGACTTACTGGATGGTGAAACGAGTATTCCTAAGGGAAACTCAGAGCACATAATGTTGAGTATGTGGGGTGCTTGAGACTATGTGTCCTTGTCATCCTGATCCCAAGGTTATGAAGGATGGTTGTGGTCATACCTCATTAGGAGAATGACTACAGTCGTATTTTAGGTGTTGTACTTATGATAAGATTGAGGACAATTGTGGTTGTACCTAAGATGATAGGGTTTGTATACCCTATTTACTAGTGTTGTGACCTATATACCAAGGCAAACTAGGTTGTTTTGTAGTTTGACTATATATGTCACTGCAACTAACTTGTACTAACCGAGGGTGGTTGAGATCTTAGGAGTCTGGCTCTCCTAGATCTTGTGTGGCACTAGTTTTGACTTAGCAATGGTCAGTTAAGGTCTGAGTAGTATACTTGAAACTCCTCAGGGCTTAATAAAATACATAACCTAGTTGTGTAGTATATTTTTTAGGGTTAAACACGCTTCACATTGGATGCTAACCCTTGCCTTGTTTCTTATACTACTTAGTTTTTATATAATTCGGTAAGAGAAATCAAATGTTTAGTAGATAATAGTCTGACTTGTTCCTTCATATACTTGCTAGTAATGCATGTTTCTATGCCTATCTATTTAACTGGTTCAATGTGTTTAATATACTCAATTTGCTTAACCTGCTTAGTTAGTTTAACTTTCTTAGTATATTTAGTAATAAAGTTACTTTCTATAATCAATAACTTTTTTTTGAGAGTTATATCTCTCACTAGGACATGGGTCTCACCTCATGGGTCACCACATCTTTTTAGGTGGATGTCAGCGACATGGTCAGAATCGTGGTGATGAGGAAGAACAACTTGGAGAGAAATAGAAGTAGAAGGTTGGATAGTAGTCGTAGAGTCCTAGAGTCTTCCATGTACTATGGGCAGGGGATATTTTGTGGATGATATGTATACCGACTCGAGTTTTGGCAGTGTGCCTATGTTTTGTATATGGCATGTATATGTGGAACATCTCTTTTGTGTATAGGTAGTGATTGATACCACTAGATATGTATGTAAATACCTATATGGGATGTGATGATATACAAGTTGTTGGACCTTTATGTAATGTTTCTGAAAATGATAGTAATGTTAAAAGCAATTTTAATTTACCCTGCTAATATGGAAAATTAGTTGTTGATCATATGTTTTGTTTTGAGTAATATTATTTAGTGTGGCGAGGTGTCAAATGATAGGGTTGGTATCAGAGATCTAGGTTCGCTAAATCTATAGGGACATATGACTTAGGTTTTGTGTTTGTTCTTATGTAATCCAACATATCTGATCATAGCTTATGCTTATGTAGATATATTTGGAGAATGTGAAGAGCATGTTGAGAGTAGCTACGTCGTGCCAGGAGGTGGCTCTAAGAGGAAGGCATATGAAGATAGAGTGCCTCAAACGGGGACGAAGCAGCCTGTAGTGCCTCCGTTTGACCCTAAAACCATGGTATATCTTGATTTTTAATCCATGTTTGGAGAAATCATGGCGACGATTAAACATATAGCGGATAGAGTGCCTGTATCACAAGCTAGGACAGTTGTCCTTAATGCAAAATTTGAGGGTTTCGGGAAGACGTTTGAGAGGCTTATACGTGTTGGAGAGATTGAGTATGTGGGTACAACTGACACTAATATGTGGTTAACGGAGCTTGAGAAGGCATTCAAAATCATCAATATTCTGGAAGAGGACAAGGTGAAGCATGCTATTTATCTAGTGAAGGGCATTGCTGGCCACTAGTGGGCCATAGAGGAGAATTAGATACCTGGATATGTGGTTGGTTGGGAAGAGTTTTGATTGGAGTATGTGAGCCAATACTTCCCTGAGAAATATCTGGACAAGAAGATGGTGTAGTTTGAGAAGATATGACAAAGTTCCATGACCATCAACAAGTATGAGGCAAAGTTTATGGAGCTTTTGAGGTTCTGTCCTCACATGGAAGCAATAGAGAAGGAGAGGATCCGGAGGTTTGAGAAGGTTCTAAGCACAGAGTTGTCTATGACAAAGTCTGCTTTGGAGAATGTGGAGAGGTTCTCTACCTTTATGGAGTCAGTGAGGAGGATTGACAGGTCTACCATCGAGAAGCATGAAGCTAACACTAAGAAGAGGCCAGATCCATCCCTAGGATCACATCAAATCTGAGCATGTCAAGTGGCATAAGGCCCACTTGAATGCTGCATACTGAGAAAGAAAGAAGCATGATGGACACACCTCCCGCAACTCGACGGAACCAACTAAAGTGGTTTCTAGCATAAGACTATTAGATCTAATACAAATAGGCAGATTACAACTATCTATCACCTCTCTAGTGATAAAAGAGTGTGTCGCACCCAGGTTAACCAAAATAGATACAAAAGAAGTAGCAAACAAGTCAAAATGAAAAAGTTCCATCTGTCATGTCTTGACTCGTGGATTGACCACTCCCTCCGGCTGGCTCATAGCATAGAATATAGACATTGCATGTTGTCATCCATGACCTCTACTAACTGATCTAGAGGATCCTGCCTACGATGCCTAACCGCATCCTCTACTACCACCACTACCACTATTGTACTATTTCTATTGGGAACCTCACTGACTCTGCCTCAATTACTTTGTCACTTCTTCATCCTTCATGGGGCATGTCCACCTTATATTCCCCACTTTCCCACACTTGTGACAAGTCCTCGAATCATACTATGGCCTACATGACCCTATTACTGACATAGATGTTGCATTGCTAGGGTTGTCAATGGGGAGGGTATTATCTGTTTACCCTTACCCATACCCTGGAGGGTAAGGGTAAGGGTAGAGATTTTTATTACCCTTTACCCATTTACCCATTCCCTATTTCCCCGCTATACTATAAGGGGAGGGTAAGGTATAGACATTATCCATACCCTTTTACCCTTTTACCCACACACAATATAAAGGTTAGACAAAAATATATTCTAAAGGGGTTTGTATGTAAATGTTTAACCTTAATACTTTATTATATCATTGGAAAATGACTTGGTGTTGTGCTTGTAATACTTTCTTGTTGAGGGAAAAACATATATATCTTGCAGAAAATGAGGTGTTGGTGAAACACATATTTGTTATGCATACTTATGCAAAGGAAAAAAATGAATTATGCATAAAAAAATGTTATTGTGTGAATTGACTTAACTTTACATGGAGAAACATATGATTTTGAATTGGATATAATGTTTTATATGTTGTTATCTATAAATTAGTTATAAAATTATTAAAAATCAACACACAATGTGTATAAAACTCTTTTTTGTCAAAATTACCCACTTACCCTTTACCCTCCCCATTTACCCTGTGGAGAAGAGGGTAAGGGTAAGGGGAGGGTAAGGGGATTGCTGAGAAAGATAATTACCCTTACCCTTACCTGCTACCCAAAGAGGGTAAGGGTAAGGGTAAGACCTTACCCTCCCCATACCCTCCCCATTGACAACGCTATGCATTGCATGCTCCTACTAGAAGAAAACCATGGCCTCTGCCCTTACTCAGGTACCACTACGATGGCACTCCCAATCTCTGGTAAGAGAAAATTGATCTCTATTGTGACTGAGGTGATTAAAACCTTATCATCTTAAAGACACCAGATGATTTCCCCTGAAACTGGATACCTTGGATAAGTACAAGGTTGTTTTGGACTATAGTTTTAAGGTGGCGACGTTCTGTTATGGAGATGCTTCATGGATTTCCAAGGATATAGGAAGATTTTTCCTACATGTTTGGTGTTAGCTATGACAGCGAAAAGGTTGATGAGACAGGGATGTGAGGCCTTCTTGGATCATGTTGTGGATAGTAAGGTGAGAACTCCTAGTAAGTAGGAGGTGTTAGTAGTGTGAGATTTTGAGGATCTCTTTCCTCAAGAGTCTCTTGGTGTTCCCCCATCTAGAGAGATTGATTTTGAGATGTTGTAGATAGGAAAGAGATAGTCAATTGCATGAGGAACACTTACTAAACTTGGCGTACAAGTTGTTCTGCCTCAACAATTTCAACGTTTGGTGAAGGTGTTCCTCATGCTACTGACTATCTGTGGATTATATCAAGATATCGTTGATGAACACAATGATGAACTGACCTAGATACTTCTTGAACACCCTATTCATATGATCCATGAGAGCTTCCAGTGCATTGGTTAGCCCAAATGGCATAACCACAAACTCATAGTGACTATACCTAGTCCTAAAAGTTGACTTGTGTATGCCATCCGCCTCGATCCTTAGCTAGTGATATTCTAACCTCAGATCTATCTTTGAGAACATTGGGGTACCTATCAAATGATCAAATAGATCCTATATCCTTGTAAATAAACACTTGTTCTTTATCGTGACCTTATTCAACTGTCGGTAATCTATACACAACCTCATGGAACCATCCTTCTTCTTAACAAACAATAGGGGAGCACCACAAGGAGAAGTACTCGGTCTAGTAAAACCTTTCTCTAGAAACTCCTACAACTATTTATTCAACTACAACATCTCTATCGGTGCCAACCTATAGGGTGACTGCGCCTACAACTGTGTAGGCATCATAGGCAGGAAAGAGATAGTCAGTAGCATGAGGAACACCTTCACCAGACATTGAAATTGCTGAGGCAGAACAACTTGTACGCCAAGTTTAGTAAGTGTGAGTTCTGGTTGACAAAAGTATCATTTTTGGGGCATGTCATATCTTATAAAGGTTTTTGTGTGGACCCTAAGAAGGTAAATTCAATGATGGAATGGGAAAATCCCAATACACCGATCAAAGTTTCAAGTTACCTAGGCATGGATGGTTACTATAGGATATTCATAAAGAATTTCATCACTATAGCGTTACCCCTAACCAAGTTGACTAGGAAGGGTGTCCCTCTTATCAGGATGACAAGTGTCAGTGTTCTTTCTAGTTGATGAAGGAGAAGTTTACCAGTGCATCAGTGTTAGTTCTACCAGACCAAGGGACAGGATACATCATCTTTTATGATGCATCTAAGAACAGATTGGGATGCATGCTAATGTAAGACAAGAATGTGATTTATTTCACTTCGTGAAAGCTTAAGAAACATGAGGAGAACTGCCCGACACATGATCTAGAGCTTGCAGCTGCGATCCATGCCTTGAAGATTTGGAGATACTACCTATATGGGAGAATTTTCAGATCTTCACTGACCACAAGAATCTTTAATATATCTTCTCAAAGCATGAGCCGAATATGAGGTAGAGAAGATGGATAGAGTTGATCAAGGACTATGATTGCATGGTAGACTACCATAAAGGTAAAGTGATCATCATGGTTGATGCTTTGAGAAAAAAGTCATGTTTGTCATCATCTATAGACAAGGCACAGTTACATGCCTTGGTGTGCAACAAGCATGACATGTTGGTGTCGCTTCAGTAGATGGATGTACAGTTGGAGGTTTCTCTGTTAGCAGGATTGTTAGCATAGTTACAGGTGAATCCTATGTTGATGAAACATATCAAACATGTGCATCAAAATGATATTGTGATATAGAACATCTGAGTAGAGTTTGATAAAAAGAAGTGTGATGGCTTTCACAAGTCAGAAGATGGGATATTTTGCTTGCACAATAGGTTTGTGGTTCCATATGTTGGGGGTCTGAGGGATTTAGTGATTGAGGAAGTTCATTCCTCGATGTACATGATGCATCCTAGAAGTACCAAGATATACCATAATATGAAGGATATGTATTGGTGGCCTGGGTTGAAGCGTTATATGGCAGGGTTCGTTGCTAGATGTCCAGTTTGTTAGCAGGTCAAGGCAAAACATCTAAAACATATAAAAACGTTACAACCTTTGTTGATACTGCAGTGGAAATGGGATCATATTACCATAGACTTTGTGGTTGGTCTTCCTAGGATATCCAAAGGTCATGATTCCATTTGGGTGATAGTCGAAAGGTTGACCAAGCCAGCTCACTTCTTAGAACTCAAGACAACATATATGGTAGATAAGTTGGCACAGATCTATGCGGATGAGATAGTTCATTTGCATGGTTTTCCAGTTACCATAGTATCTAATAGAGGTCCATAGTTTATGAATCATTTTTGGGAATGTCTGCATGAAACTATGGGGACACAAATGAGGTTTGGTACAACTGTTCATCCACAAACAAATGGTCAGTCAGAAAGGGCCATTCAAATGTTAGAAGATCTTTTGAGGGCATGTGTCTTGTAGTTTCTTGGGAGTTGGGATGTGCACCCATGTTTGATAGAGTTTGTCTACAACAACAGTTATCAGTGGAGCATAGATATGGCACTGTATGAAGAATTTTATGGGAGACATTGTCTGGTACCACTTTGTTGGTATGAGATAGGTGATCATCGGTTTTTGGGTCCTGAGTTAGTGAAACAGACTACATAGAAGATCAAGGTGATACAATAATAGTTGAAGGTCGCTTAGGATAGACAGAATTTGTACGCTAAAGATCACCACATGCCACTTGAGTTTAAAGTTGGAGATCGTGTGTATCTTAAGGTTTTCCTTAGGAAAGGTGTGATGAGGTTTGGTAAGAAGGGCAAGTTGGCCCCAAGATGTATGGGACCATACCCTATCTTGGCATGTGTTGGGAAGGTGGCATACAATTTGAAGTTACCACTAGATTTGCACAAGTTGCATGATGTTTTCCATGTCTCCATGTTGAGTAAGTGTCACTCTGATATATAGCACATGTTGCACCCTGTCGAGGTTGAGTTAGAGGAGGACGTGTCATATGTTGAGGGTCCTATGTTGATCCTAGATAAAAGGGTGAAGAAGATGAAGAAGAAGGATATAGTCTTAGTTAAGGTTTTGCGGTATCACCTTCATGTGAAGGAATCCATGTGGGAATTATAGGTTGAGATGCATTGGAAGTACCCATCTTTGATCACATAGGATTTCGGGGGCAAAATCCTTGTTAGGGGTTTATGGTTGTAAGACCCCTAACCTTGATTTTTGTTTGAACATATTTTTTTATCATAATTAGATGCTTAAAATATTAATTAAATCTTGTGTTGTGCTTAAATATCATGTGACAAGCCTATGTTCCAAGTTTGGTCTAGTTTGGACACTGTTTGAGCTAGTTATGTATATATGTGCTTGTTTTGGACATAATTGTAATTTACCCATATATAGAGTTTTCTTGCAATTTGTCACATGCTTAATGTGCCTCTCATTTTTTGACATCATGTTTCATATGGTTGAGCTTTGGGGCTCCTTGTCATGCCTTGGTTTGAGTGGTGGCATCTCATGTTGAGATTAGGGTTTGAATGGATGACCTAAGTTGATTGTTGACCTTGGAGTGTTTGACCAATGAACCCCCAACCCCTTGTGTTGGTTGTTTCTAAAGATGTATGTGTTCCCACTAGGTTTGGCAGTTACCAAGGTTTCCTTGTGCACCTAGGGTTGGCAGTCGATATAATTTCTGAACTCATATTTGGTCGCCAACACACCTAGGGTTAGTGACCATTTGGATTTCTGATCTCTTGGTCACCAAGATCGTATTAGTTGTTTTCTTTTTCTAGAAAGGTTGGTCTTTTGGTTTTCTTATTTTGGGCATCCCAATTCCATGGTTGATTTGGTGCTTTCATGGATGAGATCCCTTGGACGCATGGCATGTTTAACTTGACACCTAACCCCTTTTCTTTCTCTCTAACCCTATGCTATATAAACCCCTCTCTTCGCATGCAAACAACCTATTTACACAACTAGTTTCCTCTCTCTTCTTCCTTGGTTTCTTGGAGCCTTTCCCATCTTTCTTTTTGGAGAAGAAGTTTCTCAAGTTGGAAGAGCTTGGCTGATCTACCTTGCAAGTTGATCTAGGGTTCAAATCTACCCTCTCCTTATGCTTGTGAAGCTTCCTTGCTTTTCTTCTTGGTCTCTATAAGTGATATATCCATCTTCCTCTTATTTTTCCTTACTTCCCTACCCTTTCCCTTTCTCTTCTTGGTCAAACCCATGGTGGTGCTTGAGTTATATCTTGAAGAACATCTCTTTCTTGCTTCCTTGACTTAGGGTTTGCTCTCTTTTTAGAGAAGGAGCTAGCTTGGCCAAAAGGGGTGCTCAAGTTAGGGTTTTCTACCCTCTTTCCTTCAATCTACCTTTCTATTTGAAGCTTCTACATCATATCTAAGGCAATTTATATAACTTTCTCCTTGATTATATTGCTTACTTTCATCTTGCTTGCATCTAATCTTACCCTAAAAAGTGGTTACAAGTAGAAAGGTAGTATCTTGACCTAGGGTTTGTGTTTACATGATGGTGTTTGATTATTTATCCTCTTATATGAACCCTAAATCATGTGCATGATTTTCTTAATGCAAATGGTCATCCTAGACCATGTTTGCATGTAGAAATGGTGGCTTTTTCTCTCTTAAAAGGTAGTTTCTTTCTAGGGTTTCAAGCTGATTTTCCTCCTTGTATTTGAATCTGATGGTTTTGTTTTGGTTTTTTTTTTGCTTGACTTCCTTCTGCCAATCAATGTCATTAACCTTGTTGTTGTTTTGCATCTTGATGGTCGTTAAGTTTTCACCCACTTATGTGGTCGATGAAATTCTGAGTTGTAGTGGTCGCTAAGGTTTGAACCCACTATGGTCGCAAAGATTTTGATGTTTACAGATCGCCAAGTTTTAGACCATGTTAGTCGCTAAGGTCCTTGAGATTATCATTAGTCTCCAAGCCTTGAACCTTTTGGCAGTCGATGAAAATTTGGATTCATAGTGGTTGCCAAGTCGTATGATTTCAATCGGTCACTAAATTTTGTGATTTTAATTGGTCGCCAATGTTTGGTAACCCTTGTAGTGGACAACCCCCTTGAGCCCTTAGCAGTTGATGACATCTTTGACCCTTAGTGGTCAATGAGAATTTTTGGCTTCATGGTTACTATGTTTCCTGTCTTATGATTGGTGATGTTGGTTTTTTTCTTTCACAATATGATGTTGATGTTGAGAATTAGGGTTTATGTTTAAAGGTTGTTTCATAACCCTAATTCATCTTATCTTATCAAATCTAACTCTAATACAAGTAAGTTATGATGATAGATAGCTTCTTGTGTGAAGCATGATAATGGAGTATTTTCTCTCTCTATGTTGTTGTAACCCTGATTTTCTATCTTATGACCATCATAGTTACTAAATACAAAATTATATGGAACTTATATGTGCCACATGTATGGTGATGGTATGAGGAATCTTGATGAGGCATGGAAAGATAGTGATGTTCTTACAAGGAACAATGTAAATGGTCTTATGACATTGGACATGGCTTTGTACCCTAATTGAGGTGTTATCCTCAATATGATGTGACAAGGACTTGTATTTTGTGATGACATGATGATGAATATGGCTACATGTATGGTAGTGATACAGTACCATGTTGTGATGTGATAATATTTATGTCTCATACACGCTATATATTCTGAAGTTGCAATCTATCCATGTTTTTGTAGAACTATTTTAGGGTTTGTATGTAACTTGATTGATGCAGGTAACATATACCCAACTAACATTAACTAATCAAGTGATACCCTAATCATGTAGTGCCCTATTCCATAGACTCATTTCAGTGTCAGGACTTGTTAGATGGTGAAATGACTATTCCTAATGGAATCTCAGAGCGCATACTGCTGAGTATGTGGGGGTGTTTGAGACTATGTGCTCTTGTCATCCTGATCCCAAGGTTATGGAGGATGGATGCAGTCATACCTCAGTAGGAGAATGAGTGTGGTCATATCTCATATTTTGTACATATGATGAGATTGAGGATAACTGCGGTTGTACCTTGAATGATAGGGTTTGTATACCTTGGTTACAATTGTTGTGACCTATATACTAAGGCAGACTAGGTTGTTTTGTAGTTTAACTATAGATGTCACTGTGGCTGACTCATACTGATTGAAGGTGGTTGAGATCTTAGGAATCCGACTCTCCTATATCTTGCATGGCACTGATTTTGACTTAGCAGTGGTCAGTTGGAGTCTGAGTGGTATACCTCAAACTCCTCAAGGATTAATAAAATATGTAACCTAGCCTTGTAGTATATCTGTTTAGGGTTTAACACGCTTCACATTGGATGTTAACCCTTTCTTTGTTTCTTATACTGCTTAGTTGTTATATAATGCCGTAAGAGAAATTAACTAATTTGTAGATAATACTCTTACATGTTCCTTCATATAATTTCTAGTAATGCAAGTTTCTATGCCTATATATTTAACTAGTTATGTGTGTTTAATATGCTCAATATGCTTAACTTGCTTAATTTGTTTAGTAATAAAATTACTTGTTGTAATCAATAACCGTTGGTTAAGAGTTATATCTCTCGTTGGGACATGCATCTCACCCCATGGGTCACCATGTCTTTTTAGGTGGATGTCAGTGGTGTAGTTAGGATAGTGGTGCTGAGGAAGGACAACTTAGAGAGAAGTAGAAGCTTAAAGTAGGATGGTAGTTGTAAAGTCCTAGAGTTGTCCCTATACTCTCAGGTCCGGATAGGGGATGTTTTATAGATGATATGTATAATGACTCGAGTTTTGGCAGTGTGCCTATGTTTTGTATATGGCATGTATATGCGGAACATCTCCTTTGTGTACAGGTTGTGGCTGATGTCACTTGATATTCATGTAAGTACCTGATTTGGTATGTGTTGATATACAAGTTGTTGGACCTTTATGTAATGTTTCTGAACATGATAGTAATGTGGAAATTAGTTTTAATTTACCCTCTTTTCTATTAATATGGATGATTAGATGTTGATCGTATGTTTTGTTTGAGTAATCTCATTTAGGGTGGCGGGGTGTTACATTCTTCCTGATGAAAAAGGAGACCAAAATAAATTGGTTTGACAAATAAAATAAATTCTTTACCGAACCATCCTTGTAAGGTATTTTTGTTGAAATTTATTTTTGTGTTTCTTCCAAAAAACCTACTCAAGCCCATAATTGTTACTATGTCTTTTTGAATTCTCAAATTTACTTTATTTCTCCAAAAATATTTGAATTGGTAAAAAATAAATTAGAAATCATATAACTTGGAATTTTGTAAGATGTCACTACTATTCCTCAAGGCACACCATTATTCATTATTTTTCCAAATTGAGAGTCACCAAGGATCTAATATTTATCCAATGGTGAAGCGGTTTAGGAAAAGGAATATTGAGTACAAGTAGAGGTAAAAAAGTCAATTAAGGAATTAAATATGTCAAAATCTACATTTTGACATCCTTCCCTCCTTAAATACTAGATGATCACATTGTAGTGACTAAAAGAGGACACATGCACAACTATATGCTAAAAACCAAATAAACAAATTCAATATGCTTAATGACATTGAGGACATGGTTGTTGAAGACCCTTTACCAACTTAAGAATGTACAAACCCATCCAGCCCAAAGCCCCAGGAAACTAGAGTCTGGACTCGCAAAAAAAGTGCCAAAAGTAGTGTAAAATATCTGTCTTGTAAAGGGAATTCATAAATTGTCAAACATGAAGGTGAAAATGGCAACTTATGTGTGATGATCCCCCATCATAGTGGCCATTGAAAGTGTGAAGTCTGTTTATAGTTTCCACTGAGTTCATTTGGAAAAAGTTGGTAAACAAAAAATAAGAGGACTCATATATGAATAATAAATGGATTAAAATGAAATTGCAAATTCGATGCACTCATTTATAGACAGAGAAAGGATCATAAATTGGTACATGGATCTTCATGTTAGAACAATATGGTTTTTTTATAATATAATGATGGATAAAAGATCATGAGAAGAACATTGACTGATGTTGTTAGCACCTTGATTTGTGATTTAGGTGTGAAAAGGTTTTGTAGTGTCAAACTCCAATTGGATTTTCACAATGAGAATATGATTCCAAATAGTCTCTGGTGGTGGATACGAGTCAAGTCTAGGTGCCAATCTAATTCACACCATGCCAAACTGAGTTCAAGAAGACATCGATGTTTAAGCAAGGTCAGCATCCTTTACTCGAAATCACACAATTGGCTTTTCCTTTCTCTATCCCTCAGTTTCTTTTCTAGTGGTTCATAAGGTTGTTAACTTTTATTTTATAGAGTGGAGAAAGTTGTGGGGTAGTTTTCTCTCCATGTCTTGAAATCGGCACCCATTTTCACCTTTGATAGTGATGGGGATGCCATGTGGACTTCTCTCATGTTAACCAAGATTGACATGGTTGTGGTGGATATAGATTTGGTTGGCACTCTAGGGGAAAACCCCTTTTCCACCAAGTGTCTTTGAAGTAGAATCTAAAACTAGTGCGATCTAATTTGGCACATGTAGGCACAAATCCAATTTGCACCCATATTAGGTTGATTTCATTGAATGCTCTAGAAAAATCAAGATGTGGTTTGGAAAATTGATGGGGAATTCCCATTAGCTCCCAAATTATATGGACTAGGTCTAATGTAGGTCCAGATCTTGTGAAAAAATGGGTGCAAACCCGATTTGTGCTAAGAACTTTCCAGAAGGTGTTTGGTGGAACCACATTGGATCTGTGTCCAATAGATGCAAACATGATTTGTGCCTAACTTTGTAGGGTTCAAATGGAGTTATTCCAAATCTGACTGACAACCCAAGGATATGTAATTTTTTCTCATGATGTTTCAATACCTATTTGGATTAAAATTCAAGGTTTTTCCAAGTCAGATGTAGGCCCAAATCTTGCCTAAATTGGGTTCAAATCATATCTGCCTGCATAATTAGTACAAATGTGTATGGTGGTCCCACATTGGATCAGTGCCCAACTTGTGCAAGCTTGATTTGCACCCAACATTTTAGGGTCAAGTTGGAGTCATTCCAATCTCATCTACATCATATGGAATGCATTTTTTTTCTCATGAGGGTTCAAGACACATTGAGGTCATAATTTAGGGTTGGGCTAAGTCTAATATGGGCCCATCTCTTGCCTAAATTGGGTGCAAACTAGCTCTATGCCCATTATTAGATAGAATGTGTCTTGTGGGTCCGCTTTTGATTCCTTTTGCATAGATTGATTTTTCTCTCATTATGTGTTGATACAGCTCAATTTTTATAAGTGGAAGGATTCAAGATACCTATATATCAAAGATTTGTAAGATCGGTTGGGACCCAAAAATACGATTTCATCATCATGGATTTGAAAGAGGTTTCCTATTCTTTATATAACTTGACTATGGAATCCATAGGTGACACTTTAGGTTGTGAAACCAACATACAACTTTCTTCAAGAAGGTCAATAACATATTCATGTTGAGAGATAATAATCCCATCTTAGACATTGCCAATACCTATAATTCATTTTAGGTGGCCTAGATCTTTGGTCTGGTAATTTTCTTTGAAGGAACTACTTGAGTCTCATAATTCTTTTGTGGTCATAATCTATGATAACAATACCATGTACATATACAACAATGAGAATAAGATAAGCGGAACCATGTTGATTGAATATAGAGTGTAACGACCACCTACCGTTGCTATCCCCAATTAAGTTAGACTAAGAGGTCAAGGCCAATACCATAATATAGGATCGATGGTTAATCAAAGAACTAGAGATAATTATAAAATGTTAACTAAATGGTAAAGAGTTTGAACTACATAAAAGATAGACTCTCCACTAAGGAGTTACACTGAAAAGGGAAAAGTATTATTTGTAACTAGAAATAAAAGCTATCTATCTATATCCTCTAGAATTACATTAAATCTTTTCTTTTGGTGCCATCTTCTTTGGATGACCATTTTTCATCATACTTGTAGAATAATGGTAGAATAACCTAAAATGTCATGAAACAAAATGCGTTCAGTATAACAAGTTATACTGGTATGTGGAGGAAACAAAATATTTTCATGTAGGTGTAACAATATAATCAGCCATGGCAAGAATTATGATTACAAAATTAAACAAGCATTTTCTTATTTTAACCTCACTTCCTCTATCCTCTTATCTCAATGGTGTGCCCTGTATAAGGGGATCCTCTTTATGGGGAACCTTCTCTAAAGGTTTTTGTTCGTGTAGTAGACATTTCATAACCTTCCCACACCAAGGCTAGGTTTCATACGTAGGCCTTCCGTTCTGGGCCTGACCTATGGTGATCTACCTTTCCAGGTCTGATCACTAGTCATCCCCATGATGACATTAATCACCCCATACTCTTTAACTCACCAAAGATGATACAAGATAAAAAAGGCCACATTTATATATTGTATTATCCATATTGACTTTATAGATTGCAAGAATTAAATAAACAAGCAACAATTTATTTGTAATCAATCTGACAAACCTCAAAAAGTTATGCAACTCATTTAAGTCGGGTAGTCATAGGCGATATCCACATACCTTTCTCAGGAGTAACTTGATGTCCAAGCAAAAAGTCAACAAGAGCAACCAATCAAGCAACTATGCTGAAATTAAAGCATAATACCCATGTATTATTATTTTACCCAAAATCTACCATTAAGACAAACTTAGGGTCCAATTTAGGGTTTTAGGGTCAAATTAGGGTTTCATTAGGGTTTGGGAAACATCAGGGTTTCATTTGGGTTTTTTGTTTCCCAAACCCTAATTATCATTTTTCATGCCTTTTTGGTTCATAGATCCTAATTTTATCATTATAGGCATTCAAACTTAAAAAAACTATAATTGGCCAACTTTTGAGTTATTCATCTAAAATTAGATTCCCCTTTTTATCAAAAAAGATCAATCTTTGACTATTAAGAACAATTAAACATACTAAGATCATCAAAACCTAGAAATTAGTTTTTTTACACATTAAACACCTTGAAGTTGGTAACTTTAAGCACTTTTAGAATTACAAACAAAACTAGGTCGTGATTATAATTTCATTGCATTCCTCACATTTTCTGATCATGTTTCACATATTATTTGTCACCACTGGACCATCCTACTCATAATTGTGACTTTTGGGAAATTAATATATGTTAATCAATGATTGGCTACCACCTAGGTAGTGAGTCTCGAGTCTCGGCCTTGCCAACTCAGTTGGGCTGACCAATGGACCTGCACCACCTAGCAGTCCATGCCTACATGGCCTCGCTTAGTTAGACAAAGGAAAAAGAAGGGAAAATGTCAAAAATATCCTCACCTATGTGAAGAAATGTTGAGGGCAAGTTGGTATTTTTACCACGAGTCTTCTTCTACCTCTGCTCGACCCTCCTTCATGAATCAGGTGTCCAATCGAGATTTTAACTTTGTACTCTAGCCCTCCTGAGCAACAAATGAAGGTTTGAATACCTCCAGTTGTGCACAAAGAACTCACTGAGGCTTTCAATTTCCTTGATGATGGTCAGAGTCATTGGGACGAAGGAGAGGTTCTCCAATGAGATGGTAGGGAGATGCCAAGGTGAAAGGTGAGGCTAAGAGTGAAATCAAGAATAGAGAAGGTGGTGTGAGATTGGGTGGAGTCTCAGGAGCAAGTTTGTGACTTCACAAAGGGTCCTGAGGCCCCTATCTATACTCTACCATGGCAACATAGTTTTTCTTGGAATCATGAATTGGGAAATCCTTCTAGAGCCCTCTAAGATAGGTAAAACCTAGGGAGATGGGTTTGTCTTGACCTCACCAAGCTGATAGAGAGGTTTCCCAACATGCTAGCGCATTGAATTGCAAAGAAAATAATTTGGAAATCTCATTTTAACTGCTTCTTCTTTCCCCATTCATTGTGGGCTAGGTGACAATCTCTTGATCATTGGATACATATCTAATGGTTGGCTAAGTGCATGACAAATTGAATTATTCGGATATAGAAAAGGATTTGTGACATTTCATGCACATTTTACATAATTATTTCACTTTAGGATTTCTAGAAAAATCTTATCTCTTATTCTGTTAATATTTTTAATCCCAATTTTGAGGGAAAGTTCTTAATGACTTTATCTAGGCGTGGGCAATGTTTGAGACTAAAACTAAAAAATAAAATATGCTTTTCTTAGTATTCAAATCGTCCCTTTATAAAGCACATTTTAGGCATCAAATTAGTCCTTTTCTCTCTCCACATTTTCCATATCTCCTATTTTGATGACTATTTCTTATTAGAAATAATGTGGAAACCAAAACAATCCATTAGTGGCCTTTAACACCACTTTCCTAGAGAATTCCACACAATTACATATTATTTTATCTGTTACATTTAATAATTCGTTTATTTTGTGATTTTCTCTCTTTCTTTTCCCCATGCCCATTACTAAATTATTAGGAAATGGTAGAAAATCCAAAATTCATAGCAAGGGGAATTTGCAAATGAAAACCATACTTTAAAAACAAAGCACTCCAACTTTCCAATATATACTTTTTATTCAAATAATTGCCTTTTAATTATATATACATGTGGAAAACCTTGTTATAACATCCCTTCCCTCTTTAAAGTATTTTGTTCTGAAAATTCAACTAATCATACAAAAAGTTCAGAATGTGAGTTTTCCATATCCATCTTTAGCTCCCACGTGGCTTCATCCTATCCATGGTGGTTCCAAAGAACCTTTTTTTATTCCTGATTTCTTCCACCTTGAAGTCTATTATCTTCACAAGTGACTCAGGGTATGTTAGTCTCCCTTGGAGTTTAATAGACTCAATGACCACCACATGGTTATGATCCTCCACATAGCACTTCATATTGGACACATGGAACACATCATGCATCATACTATATAGTGGTGGTAAAGCTAGACAATAAGTAGCTTCACCAATCCGTTGTAGATTCTTCAAAGGACCCACGTATTGGGGACTCAACTTTCCTCTGATCTTAGATATAGCTCGGAGGGGTCAAATTTTTAGGAACACATGATCACTTATAGTGAAATGCAAATTTGTCCGCTTTGCATTAGTATACGACTTCTGTCAATCTTGGGATCTCTTTAGCCTTTTCTTGATCAAAGTGACCTTATCGGCATACAACCGTAGTTCCTATAACCTCAGTAAGGTTCTCTCATTTACATCATCCCAGTGAAGTGGTGACTTGCACGACCTCCCATAAAGAGCTTCATACAAAGGCATCCCAATATTGGCTTGATAGCTAGTATTATAGGCAAACTCAACTAAGGGTAGATACTACTCCCATGATCCACCCAATTGAGCACACATTGTCTCAAAATATCTTCTAAGGTACGAATTGTCCTTTCTAACTTCCCATCAATCTGAGGATGATAAGCCATGCTGAATTTCAACCTTGTACTGAGTTCTTCATGCACATGCTTCCATAACTTTGAAGTGAGCTTAGGGTCATGATCGGAAATAATCAAACTCAAAACACCATGTAAACAAACTATTTATGTAACATATAGTTTGGCTAGGCCTAACACCTTGGCAGTAATCTTTAAGGCAAGGAAGTGTGCTGACTTGGTTAGGCGATCCACCACAACCCATATTGTATCATGCCCTTTCTTTGTCTTGGGAAGACCTACCACAAAATCCATAATGATCTGATCCCACTTCCAATTTGAAATCTCAATCGATTGCATCAATCCAACAAGTCACTAGTGTTTGACTTTCACCATCTAGAATGTGATATAACTAGACACATATAAAGCTATGTCCCTTTTCATACCCAACCACCAAAAGTATCGTTGTAGGTCCTTAAACATCTTTGTGGTACCAATTTGTACTATATACTTAGATCCATGAGCTTCGTGCAAGATACGAGTCTTCAAGGGTGAATCCTTGGGAACCCAAATATGACTCTTGTATTGTACTCCACCATCCACACCCACTGAAAGGTATGTTTGAGGTTTCTCAAACAAACCCTTCATCTTTTCCAATTATGGGCTAGATAAATGGGCTGCTACAAGCTCGGACAATAGGTCACTCTTGATCTAAATATTGGCAAGATGAACCATCTGTCAATGATTGTGGAGCCCATTGAGAAAAGTATTCTAGTTTCTTCTACTGGATAACTAATCTATCCACACAATTGAGATGTTTTCTACTAAGAGAATCGATAACCACATTAGCCTTGTTGGGATGGTAAGCTATGGTGAAGTCAAAGTATTTTAAGTACTCCATCCAACATCTTTGTCATAAGTTCAGGTCCTTCTGTGTCAACAGGCACTTCATTCTCTTATAGTCGGGGAGGATGTCAAAGGTATCCCCATACAAGTAGTGTCACCAAATTTTTAAGGAATAGACAATAGTTGCAAGTTCTAGATCATGGGTTGGATAATTCAACTCATTGGGCTTGAGCTGTCTGGAAGCAAAGGTGGCCACATGCTTATTTTGTTATAGCACACATCCTATGCCCATCTTTGATGTGTTGGTAGTGATGAAACCTTAATTACCCATAGGTATAGTCAAAACGGGGGGCAGAGGTATGTTTTTCCTTCAACTCCAAGATACATGCTTCACACAATTCAGACTAGATGAACTTCTCATATTTCTGAGTGATCTTGGTCAAGGGAAAGGCAGTCTTGGAGAAATCCTCGATGAATCACTGGTAATACCCGACCAATCCTAGAAAGCTATGAATCTCAGATGTGTTCTTCAAATCTCTATTCATGAATGACTGCTAGAATGGCAGGGTCCACCAAAATGGCTCCTCCAAATATAATATTCCTGAGGAACATAACTTGATATATCTAAAACATGCACTTTGAGAATTTCCCATAAAATTTCTACTTCCTCAGGATATCAAGGACCTTGGCTAGGTTCTCACGGTGTTGGCTTAGGTCATCAGAGTAAACTAGGATATCTTCTATGAATACTATAATGAAGGTTTTCAGGATGGGTTGAAACACACTATTCATAATGTTCATGAACACCCTTGGAGCATTAGATAACCCAAAAGGCATAACCAAGAACTCATAGTGGCCATAGCAGGTTCAAAAAATGGTTTTTGCGATATCCTCACTCTTATCTCAAAAATAATGGTAACCATACCTCATGTCTATCTTTGAAAAGGCACGACCAATTTTGAGCTAGTCAAATAGGTCATCTATATGGGGTAGGGGATACTTATTCTAAATGGTAGCCTAATTTATCATTCTATAGTCTATGCACATTCAGAGTGATCTTCCTTCTTCTTTACAATGAGGATTGGTGCTCCCATGGGGATGTGTTGGGTTAGATGAAACCCTTGTCTAACATTTCAACAGGAATGAAGGTGCCAATACCTTCGCCTATCCATTATGAACTCACTAAGGGTTTCAAATTCCTCGATTATGGTCGGAGTCATTGGGATGGAGGAGAGGTTCTCCAATGAGATGATAGGGAGATGTCGGGGTGAAATGTGATGCTAAGAGGGAAATTGAGTGTAGATAAAGAGGCATGAGATCGAGCAGAGTCTCAGGAGCAAGTTTCTGACTTCACAAAGGGTCATTAGGTCCCTAATTGTACTCTACCATGGAGACAAAGTTGTTCCTAGAATCGTGAATTGGGAAATCCTTGTAGAGCCCTCCAATATAGGAAAAATCTAGGGTATGTGGGTTCATCTTGACCTTAGGAAAAACCCAGGGAAATATGTTCTATGGGTTGTTGCAATCATAAGGTCGATCAGATAGAGTACTGATATACAATATACTAGATATACCAGGAGATTCACAACCCAACCTCAGGATCATGCCACAAGCATCAACCACGCATATGCCTTTAATTTTCATGAATTACTGATGCACTTTTCGCATAATGCTAGTTTTAAAGTATAATAGTGCTAGAGGATGAAAAAGTACCGGTTCAAAAAAAATTGAACCTAGGGCTATAAAACCATTCTACCCCAACACTCTTTATCTTTTTAATGTGTCTCTCTCCAGCTCCAACTGCACCCAGACTCCACCATCCTTCCCACTATCATTGCTACACCCACATCCCACAATTACCACTAATCATGAGATTAGGGAATAAGTTTGAGGATTATACTTAATACAAAGTTCACTCCCAACTTTTTACCTTTATTTCAAACTCTTTGTTTTCTCACATTCAATCACATAAACACACTTTACAAAGGAATTAAACCTTGATTACTCTAATATGATCTCAACATTAATGATACACATCCAAACATGCATTATGTTCCTCACACTTCCATGTATATACAACATGATAACTAGATATATACTCTATTATTAAGGAAACCAAGATACAAATCATCATTTAAAACTCTCTCTCAACTCTATACAAGGACCTAGAGTGACATGGATTGACTTAACTTAACTAATCTCATACTTAGCTCCTTTGGCAGATCTAAGTTGATGCAATGACATCTTCAGTCCATGAGTTATCCCTAAAAATCATGAGTAGAGGGGTGAGCCTACTCGTTCAGGGAATGAGTACTTCAAAGAAACAGTCTAAAGTAGTGATATAATTATAGATATACTTTTGACCAACTGATATCAATTATATCAAAAGTAAGCTTTAAAGAGAATAATCATTCGTTAACATAAATATGACAACATACTCTAGATATCTACAAGAGTGAATCAATATATGAACATGCTTGATTAATCTAAAAGAGAATGAATAACTCAAAAACATACAAAGGATAATTCAATAACTACACACACTTGGTTAACCTCTCATTCATCTTATTATACCCTCAACCCACATGAGGTATACCACAACATGTGAAAGAATCACAACAAGCTACATTCTCACTATATAAGGCTTAGATAAATGCTCCGATTCCTAAGGCTATCTCTCGAGTAATATCCCATCTACAATGGGCCTCAACACATCTGTCTCTCGGCGGCTAATGGGAGAGGCCGGATATCTCAGACTCCAGCTCTCAACCTGGTTACTCAGGCAGTGAGTCAAAGCCCTCAGACTTATTGTACATCAGTGGACCTACTAACCAATGATCACTACAACTTGTAACATAGGTACCACTGACATCCTCAGATGGTGTTGGGTACCATACAACTGTAAGGAGTCTGCCCTACTGGTCAAGACTACAACACCCTACTGGTGTGCTCTGGCTTACCTCAATCTGGACCACCTCCAGTCAGGAAATCATTTCCTCCCCACAACATAGGCCTCATGTTGGGAGTATTCTACAATGTTAAAGGAATCTAAATGTCTAATCCACTCTTTAAGTTTAAACTTCAACCATCACATCAACATGTCTTCATTTAGCTTTGTAAATCATTCATTTCATAGATCATCTGATAATATTTACCACAAACCAAACTGTTAATCATCACCACATCTCATATTGAGAAACATTGATAGTACAATACTTGATTAATTGGTCACCCTATCCTTAGGGCTTCATTTAATTTATTCACTTCTCACATGACTCGCATAAGGATTTAATGTGTCATAAACATTCACTGAATAAAGATTGCTATCAACAATTCATATAAAATCAACATATGTATAAACCCTGGAACTGAGCTAAATTTGGGTTTCCATGCCATTCATTGAGATATCATAAATCTAGAATAACATTAAATAAATAAAGTCTATGATGTCAAGAAAAGCACTTCAAATGGATTTTCACAATATCTATTCGTAGATTTTCAACTTTCCACTCATCATATCAAGAAAACACTATTCACATCACATGAAATCCAATATAGTATCTGACATATATGTACTATGCATTCATATAAACAATCATTCATAATCAATGAGATTCGTATAGACAAATTTCTATATTTAATAATACAGCAATTTCAGTCATAGCCGAAAACCCTAAATTTCAGTTTACTCTTATAACCTCTGCAAATACTTAGGGAATTCTCATTAAGATGGATTGTATCCATTTCTAGTATGCTTTTATCATCTGAAATTCATCAAAATAGGGGAAGAATCCATTTGATATCATTATGCAAAAACTAGATCAAAAAGACAATTTAGGGTTTGTACTCGCATACTAAGTGTAACATCCCTGACCTGAGTTACGCCTTAAACCTAGGAGTTTTGCTTAAGTAAATCATTTATATTCTTGTCCTTATCGTTTGAAAAATAATTAAGACTAAAGGAGAGTTTATGTTTCAATTTTGGTCCTATTTGAATAATGTTGAAGCAACATTTGCTTGCTTTGGACTAAAGTGCAATTTACCCAATATAAGAGGATACCTTGCAAAATGTTACATGATAAATGTTCCTCATAAGCATGAGAAGGATGCTAAGGGATGGTTTGTGGAAGCCTAAATTCCAAGAAGGGGTTTGTTTGAATAATACTTGTACATTGAAGTTTTGGTGTAATTTGTAATTTACCCAAAACCTAGGGTTGAATATGTAAAATACCACCGTAAGAGTGTCCCTACTGTCTCTTGGTATCATTTATAGAAAAGAAAAAGAAAGGGGCGTCTTCTTTGAACCATATTTGAGAAATGATACTCTTGATAATAAAATAATCAAGAAATAAGCATAATTGAAACCCTAAGTTATTTTGTACCAAAAATATATAAATTAAATGAAGTGCCCATCAACTAAAAAGCTATGGGTGAAATCCTATAATAGAATGGAAGCCAAAATACCGTGAGAGGCACCGATATTCCTAAGTAGGTGAAAATATCTACCTACATTTTTAATTGAAAAGTAATGACCACTAAAGTAAAGGTGCTTATGGATAATAGTATTTTATTCATTAAAGAGATTAAACAGTCGACTATAATTCAGGGATAATTCAAAGGAATTAAAGGAAAAGAAAGATAGATTCAAAGATAAGGAAGTGGAGGGGGCATGTGGTGCCTAGTAAGGAAGGTTGATGACTTCCCTCCTACTCTCTCTCTCTCTCTTACGAATTCAATTATATACACTCAATTATTCACCTACTAGAAAGGCTATTTGCACACCACACTCACTCCTCACTTAGGCCAACGACCAAGGAAGCAAAGGAGAAGGAGGAGATCATTCCCCAAGCTTGAGATAAGATCCATGGTCATCTTCAACCTTGGGTTGAAGGCTAAAATCGAATTATAACTCTTCTTTTCTTCTCTCTTCCATCCAATGCTCAACTTTGGCAATCTTTTACTTCAAAAGGGTTAAGAACGTGCCTTGGATAATTGGAGGAGCTATCTTCACCATTAAATATGAAAATCTTGGAGATTTGAACTTACTTTGGAGGTGGGTTATATAACTTGAACCCATTGATATTATTATTTGATTTCAATCTTGCAATATATGTTAATCTTTCCTTCTTCTCGAATTTTTCTTGAGTAATTGATGAATCAATGAATCCATCAGTTGTATGGACAGCGGAAACAGAGGTCTGAAGCTTGATGATGATGACATCATCTTAGCACACACCTCTAGATCAACAATATCAACTAGTTTCAACTTTGAATGGCCAAACAGTTTCAAACCGTTTCATGTTCAAACGGTTTCAACTTTAGAGTGCAAACGATTTCAAAACTGTTTAGAGTGCAAATAGTTTCAACTTTGGATAGGCCAAATGGTTTCAAACCGTTTCATGTTCAAACAGTTTCAACTTTACAGTGCAAACAGTTTCAAAACTATTTAGAGTGCAAACGGTTTCAACTTTGGATAGGCCAAACGGTTTCAAACCGTTTAGAGTGCAAACGGTTTCAACCTAATTTAGTCCAAACGGTTTCAAACCGTTTAGAGGTCAAAGAAGTCCCAAACCGTTTGGAGATCAAAGAGATTCAGACCGTTTGAAGGTCAAAAGGGTCTCAAGATCGTTTGAAGGTCAAAAGGGTCTCAAGACCGTTTGAAGGTCAAAGGGGTCTCATGACTATTTGAAGGTCAAAAGGGTCTCACGACCGTTTGAATGTCAAAGGGGTCTCTAGACCGTTTGAAGGTTAAAGGAGTTTTCAAGATCGTTTGAAGATTAAATAATCTTAAACCATTTAGAGACCAAATAGTCTCAAAACCATGTAAGATCAAACAACCCTATGAGTGTTTGTAAAGTATCTCGAGGTTGATTACAATGGAAGTACCTCTAAAGTACTTAGGTGAATAGTACACTTAGAGTGATTGTCATTTGATGCCTATGAAAGTAATAAACTCAATATACTATGATAAGCATAGGTGCATGTACTTTAGTGAAAGGTTGAGCCAACTTAATAAAGTATGGAGTAATCAACATCCTAGAGAGGATGAGAGAGAAACTCATATTTGTGTAATAAACACGTAATGTGCATACATTGATACTTTTAACAAGTGTAGAGTATGAATTAGGGTTTGATCTTTGATAATGTGATCATGAAACCCTAATTGATAAAGAATGGGAAACCCTAACCCTAATTTCGAGTAATGGTATGAGAAACCCTAATTGATAAAGAATGGGAAACCCTAACCCTAATTTTGGGTAATGGTATGAGAAACCCTAATTGATAAAGAATGGGAAACCCTAACCCTAATGAGGGAATAGTGGTGTCACCCTTGTATTGCATGTTGTTGACATGTAATTGATATGTTTGTTATCAAGTATACTAACTATGCAGGTATTATGAGACGATGAGTATTGCCAGGTATGAGCTATGATGTTTATTTGATAAACATTCTTAATGGACCTTGTGAGCTATATGAGATGCTTGTGTAACAAGTATCATGTATACCTTGGTCAGATGACCTGGAGGTAATAGTTACCTGATAAGTGATAACAATGTTCAGTGATGATCTAAGGGTTTGAATACCTAGATCCAGTAAACATGATGATGATATTGTTGAGGGATGAGAATTCTCGGTAATGAGATAAGGGATTGAGATCCCAATGTTTTATAAAGTTTTGAAAAGTACATGATAGTTGTATTACACTTTTCTTTGTAGCATTTGTCATAATAATACATGTTTGAAAACTTGGATGATGCTAAAATAATATGGTAATGCACTTAATTAATCAAGTGAAATCTTATCATGTAGAGCCCTGGCCATAGATCCATCATCGTCAGTAGCTGGTGATGGTGAAGTAGGTTTTCCCACGGGATCTCCTGGAGGGCATATTTTTTAATATGTGGGGGTAATGGGCGTGAATACCCTTATGCCCTAATGTGGGATTGACGTGAGATTAACATGAGATCTCTCAATCCTTCATTATATGTGTTGGGATGGATGTATCATGAATCTCTCGATGATGTTTAATGCTGGATCGATGTGAGATAAATATGAAATCTCTCGAATGCGAAGAGGGTGCAGCCGCCGCTGTAGCTCTATAGAGAAGTTGCCAGTATACCCTGGAACGCTATTTAATAGTGACACTAGATGTCCAGCATGTGGTCTCGCACTGATCTATATGGATGAGGTCATGGAGTCTAGCTCTTCCATTGACCTGGTTATGGAACTGATGCTTTACGCCACCGTGGTCGGTTGGAGTATGAGTGGTATGCCTCATCTCCTCAGGGCATAAGTGTGATTGTAAAATGTAATCAGTCGTGTAGTGTATTTGCTTAAGGATGAAATATGGAAATCATTGGTTGATGTTACATTGCTTAATATATCCTGAAATGTATAAATGTTATACATGTTCTTCATATTCCTTATTAAATAGATGATTTACTACTTTATCATATATAGTTGTAATGCTTTAAAAGATGATATTGCTCTATTCGGCTGAAACAATGATTTATCCTACTTATTAATAATAAAGAATCTTCTGCTCAATTAATTACCATTTATATGTAATAATAATATTATTGGTGGAGATTTATATCTCTTGCTAGGATATGGGTCTCACCCCGTTGGTCACCAACATTTTTAGGTGGACGCGGATGAGCAGGTAGGGACCATACAGCAAGGGAAGGACAATAGCATCAGGGACAATAGTAACATCTCAGGTGGAGATACTGATTGTCGTGTCTTGTAGATATGAGTCCTATGTGTTGTCTCTGTACACTCAGGTCCTTGGAGTCAGTACTCAGTGTTTTCACGATCGATATGAGATTTTGGCTTAAATGCCTCGAGATTTTATGTTGCTTATGTATAGTTTTAGGCAAAGCAACTGTTGTAAATATATTCCTTAAGAAGTGATGGTACATGGCATGTACAATGTGAACTATAATGTATGCAGTACTTTGGTTCTCTTTATAAGAGTTTCCTGGAATTAGATCTCTTTGCAAAAGGTTTTACTTTTTAGTGATTTTTGTTATTCTGTTGATTATGGTTAATTCCACAATTAATTACACAATGACAGTCTGATTTGTTGTCGGGTCGTCACAAAGTTTTGGTATCAGAGCCTAAGGTTTGCTGAGTCTACAGAGACATAGGATTAAGGTCATTGAGTCTGTTCTAATGTCTTCCAATTTATCTGATAGTGACTTCTACTCTCAGGAGAAGAATTAAAGCTTGAAGATGGATGGATCACACGAAGAACATGCTACTGAAAGTAGTGTTGCTGCACCAGGAGGAGGTGCAAGGGATCAAGTTAGAGAGGAACTAGTACTTGAAAATCCCCAGCTTGACAAAGCTTCAATAGAAAACCCAGCTTTCCATGCCCTCTTTGGGCAGTTCATGGCGATAATGACACATATGGCGGATAGGATGCCACCACCAGCACCTAGGGCACCAGTCCCTAACGAGAGACATGGAGCTGGCAAGACTTTTGAATGAATTCGATGGGTAGGAGCTACTGATTATACTGGTACATCTAACCCAACAGACGCAGACTTGTGGCTCACTGAGTTGGAGAAGGCCTTCAAAATTATTAATATCCCAGAAGTTGAGAAGGTTAATCATGCGGTGTACCTATTGAAAGGGAGTGTTGGCCACTGGTGGGCCATTGAGGAAGAGAAACAACCAGGAGTTGAGGTCGAATGGAGAGAGTTCTGATGAGAGTTTGTTAGTAGATATTTTCCCAAGACTTACCTAGACGAGAAAATATCTCAGTTTGAGCGGATAAGGCAAGGACCAATGAACATTAGTGAGTATGAAGCTAAGTTCATGGAGCTTCTATAGTTTTGTCCGCACATGGCTACTACAGATGCGGAGAGGATTAGGCATTTTGAGAAGGGTTTGAACACTGATTTGACCACATCCGCATCTGCTCTAGAGAATAGAGAGAGGTTTGCCACTTTTGTAGAGTCAGTTACGTGGATAGAAAGGTCTGTGACTGAGAAACGTCAAGCCATTAGTAAGAAAGTGTATACACAGTTCCAAGGATAGAGGTCTGAAAGTTTTAAGACACTAAGATTTTTTGCACCAACAGTACCACTGAGGTTCAATACTCATACATAGTGGACATCCAGCAAGGGTAGAGGCTGTAGTTTACCACCATAGGGAGCCCACAGCTCAACATCAATGTCAGTAATAGGACCATCTAGGTCACAGTGGGAGAACAGAAGCTATTATAAATGTGGGAAGATGGGACATCTGATGAAAGATTGTCTAGCTAGAGACATGAGTGTAACCCAACCACCGAGGCAGAGAAAACAAGGCTCTCAAAAGTGACAGTTTAGTAGTGGCACACGAGGATGTGGACAGGCATCCCAAGCTGGTTCATCTACATCCAACAATAGGGCGAGTGGTCGACAACCAACAATGGCAAGATTCTATACTATGAATCAGCCAGAAGTCGTGGTCAACCCACCAGTCGTGATAGGTCAGATGGAATTATTCCATTCTGATATGTCTTCATCTTGCTTCATATCTATTTTGATTGATCCGGGTGCTACACATTCCTTTATCACTCGAGAAGTGATTCGTGACTGCAATATGACTATCAGTCATAGAGCAGATAACTTGTTACTAGAAACTCTGTTAGTTGGATCTGCAGTGTTGCAGGAGGTATGTTCTCCCTGTGTTCTTTCCTTTTCAGAACATAGCATTCAGGTGGATCTTATACCACTTGAAATGCATGGGTTCGACATAATCCTTGGGATGGACACCCTAGAAAAGTATAAGGTTGTCTTGGATTGTAGTTCCAAGCAGGCAATGTTCTCAGACAATGGTGATACATGGGTCTTTCAGGGGGACAGAAAGATTCTTTCAACCTATCTAGTATCAGCAATGATATCTGAGAAACTGTTATGACAAGGATGTGAAGCATTCTTGGCACATGTGGTAGATACTAGAGCAGAGAGTCCTAGTCTTTCTGAAGTTCTGATTGTTAGGGAGTTTGAGGATGTGTTTCCTGAGGAACTTCTAGGTGTTCCTCCACCCCGAGAGATTGATTTTGAGATTAATCTAATCCCGAGTACGCAACCTATAGCTCAAACACCATATAAAATGGCACCTGCTGAGATGGTAGAACTCAAGAAACAGTTACAGGAGTTCCTTGAAAAGGGTTTTATTCGACCAAGTACTTCACCTTGGGGTGCTCCGGTTCTTTTTGTTAAAAAGAAAGACAGGTCTATGCAATTATGAATTAACTATAGACAGCTAAACAAAGTAACCATAAGGAACAAATATCCTCTGCCAAGGATAGATGACCTGTTTGACCAGTTGTGTGGTGCAACTATATTATCTAAAATAGATCTACGGTCAGGATACCATCAGTTACGTATCAAGGAGAGTGACATACCTAAATCATCCTTCAGAACAAGGTATGGTCACTGTGAGTTCATAGTTATGTCGTTTGGACTGACTAATGCACCAGCTGCATTCATGGAACTCATGAACAGAATCTTCCGGCCATTCCTTGATCAATTCATAGTAGTCTTTATAGATGACATCCTTATTTACAGTGAAGATGCTCGACAACATGAGCAACACCTTCGTACGACCCTGACTTTATTGAGAGAGAACAAGCTATATGCCAAGTTTAGCAAGTGTGAATTCTGGTTATCAGAAGTGTCTTTCCTAGGACACGTAATATCTACCTCAGGTATCAGTGTTGATCCTAAAAAGGTAGAATATGTCTTGGAGTGGGAACAACCAAAGACACCAATGGAGATACGCAGTTTTGTAGGACTAGCAGGTTACTATATGAGGTTCATTAAGAACTTCAGTTCTGTAGCATTACCCCTAACTAGGTTAACTAGGAAGGAGGTTCCTTTTGTCTGGAATGACAAGTGTCAACATTATTTCCAGTTGTTGAAAGAAAGGTTAACAAGTGTGTCTGTGTTAGTGTTACCTAAGCAGGGAAAGGGGTATATTGTATTTTGTGATGCTTCTAAGAATGGTCTAGGATGTGTGTTGATGCAGGATAACCAAGTGATTTCTTTTGCTTCTCGACAACTTAAGAAACACGAGGAAAATTATCCGACACGTGATATAGAATTAGCTATAGTGGTTCATGCGTTGAAGATCTGGAGACATTATGTCTGTGGAGAGACATTCTAGATTTTCACAGACCATAAGAACCTAAAATACATCTTTTCACAGCATGAGTTGAATATGAGACAACGCTGCTGGATGGAGTTAATCAAGGGCTACGATTGTATAATTGATTATCATCCGGGAAAGGATAATGTAGTGGCTGATGCACTAAGTAGAAAATCATCGTCGCCAACCATAGACAAAGCATAGTTGAACTCTTTAATGTGCTTTAAATGAGACATGATTGTCTCTTTGAGGCAAAACAATGTACAACTTAAAGTATCCTTGTTAGCTGGACTGTTAGCTAAATTGCAAGTGAAACCTACTCTGAAACAACAGAGCAAAGAATCACAACAAACTGATGTTGTGATTCAGCAGATAAGATCAGAGTACGGTAATGAGAAACGAGATGGTTTTCATGAGTCAGATGATGAGATAGTTTGTTACCATGGTAGGAAGGTAGTACCTAATGCCAATGACTTAAGGAAGTTAGTCATGGAGGAAGCTCATTCATCCATGTATGCAATGCATCCAGGGAGCATTAAAATGTATCATAACTTGAAAGATATGTATTGGTGGCCTGGATTGAAGAAAGATGTAGCTGATTTTGTTATGCGGTGTCCAGTGTGTCAGAAGATTAAAAATGAACATTAAAAGCCTGCAAGAACAATGCAACCTTTACCTATACCACAGTGGAAATGGGATCATGTGACCATGGGCTTTGTGGTTGGTTTACCCAGAACAGCTAAAAGTCATGATTCTATTTGGGTGATAGTTGATAGGTTGACTAAGTCAGCACATTTTCTTCCTGTCAAAACAACCTATACTGCTGAGAAACTTGCACATATCTATATAGATGAGATAACGCAGTTGCACGGAGTTCTGGCTACAATTGTTTCTGATAGAGGTCCCCAGTTCATGAATCGTTTTTGGGAACGACTACATAAAGCATTGGGTACGCAGTTAAGATTTAGTACCGCCTTTCACCCACAAACGGATGGACAATCTTAGAGGACTATACAAACCTTGGAGGATTTTCTTAGGGCATGTGTCCTTCAGTTTGTAGGAAGTTGGGATCTACACTTGAGCTTAATAAAATTTGCTTACAATAATAGTTATCAACACAGTATTGATATGGCACCATATGAAGCATTACATGGTAGACGTTGTAGATCTCCATTGTGCTGGTATGAAATAGGAGAATACAAACTTTTGGGTCCTAAATTAGTGCACCAGCAAACTGAGAAGATTAAAGTAATACAACAACAGTTAAAGGCTGCATAGGATAGATAGAAGTCATACACTGATAAACGGAGAAGACCCTTAGAATTCCAAGTTGGAGATAGAGTATATCTCAAAGTCTCACCTTGGAAAGGTGTTCTTAGATTTGGGAAAAAGGGTAAGTTAGCTCCTAGATTTATGGGGCCTTATCCAATCACTGAACGGATTGGAAAGGTATCCTATAAGTTGGAGTTGCCACCTGAACTACATAGATTGCATCTAGTATTTCATATATCCATGCTGAGAAAGTGTCACCTTGATACGGAGTTAGTATTGCAACCTGTAGAGGTAGAGCTAAATGAAGATGTGTCCTATGAAGAAGAACCAATGATGATTCTTGACAGGAGAATCAAAAAGTTGAAAAAGAAAGACATAATTCTTGTGAAAGTTCTTTGGCATCATCGTCGCGTTGAAGAGGCTACGTGGGAACTGGAGGAAGAGATGAGGAGGAAGTACCCTTCTCTTTTCTTTTGATGATTTTGGGGACGAAATCCCTGTTAGGGGTGGATAATTGTAACATCCCTGACATGGGTTACGCCTTAACCCTAGGAGTTTTGCTTAAGTAAGTCATTTATATTATTTTCCTTATCTTTTGAAAAATAATTAAGACTAAATGAGAGTTTATGTTTCAATTTTGGTCCTATTTGAATAATGTTGAAGCAATATTTGCTTGTTTTGGACTAAAGTGCAATTTACCCAATATAAGGGGTTACCTTGCAAAATGCTACACGATAAATGTTCCTCAAGTTCTTTAGCATCATAAGCATGAGAAGGATGCTAAGGGATTGTTTGTGGAAGCCTAAATTCCAAGAAGGGGCTTGTTTGAATAATACTTGTACATTGAATACTAGTTTTGGTGTAATTTGTAATTTACCCAAAACCTAGGGTTGAGTATGTAAAATACCACCTAAAGAGTGTCCCTACTATCTCTTGGTATTATTTAGATAAAATAAAAATAAAGGGGCGTCTTGTTTGAATCATATTTGAGAAATGATACTCTTGATAATAAAATAATCAAGAAATAATCATAATTGAAATCCTAAGTTATTTTGTAGCAAAAATATAAATGAAGTGCCCATCAACTAAAAAGCTATGGGTGAAATCCTATAATGGAATGGCAGCCAAAATACCTTGAGAGGCACCAATATTCCTAAGTAGGTGAAAATATCTACCTACATTTTTAATTGAAAAGTAATGACCACTAAAGTAAAGGTGTTTATGGATAATAGTATTTTATTCATTAAAGAGCTTAAACAAGTCGACTATAATTGAGGGATAATTCAAAGGAATTAAATGAAAAGAAAGATAGCTTTGGAGATAAGGAAGTGGAGGGGGAATGTGGCGCCTAGTAAGGAAGGTTGATGACTTCCCTCCTACTCTCTCTCTCTTACGAATTCAATTATATACACTCAATTATTCACCTACTAGAAAGGCTATTTGCGCACCACACTCACTCCTCACTTAGGCCAATGACCAAGGAAGCAAAGCAGAAGGAGGAGATCGTTCCCCAAGCTTTAGGTAAGATCCATGGTCATCTTCAACCTTGGGTTGAAGGCTAAAATCGAATTATAACTCTTCTTTTCTTCTCTCTTCCATCCAATGCTCAACTTTGGCAATCTTTTACTTCAAAAGGGTTGAGAATGTGCCTTGGATAATTGGAGGATCCATCTTCACCATTAAAGATGAAAATCTTGGAGCTTTGAACTTACTTTGGAGGCGGGTTATATAACTTGAACCCATTGATATTATTATTTGATTTCAATCTTGCAATATATGTTGATCTTTCCTTCTTCTCGATTTTTTCTTGAGTAATTGATGAATCAATAAATCCATCAGTTGTATGGACAGTAGAAACGGAGGTCTTATGCTTGATGATGATGACTTCATCTTAGAAAACACCTCTAGATCAAAAATATCAAATGGTTTCAATTTTCAATGGCCAAACAGTTTCAAACCGTTTCATGTTCAAATAGTTTCAACTTTAGAGTGCAAACAATTTGAAAATCGTTTAGAGTGCAAACGGTTTCAACTTTGGATAGGCCAAATGGTTTCAAAGTGTTTCATGTTCAAATGGTTTCAAATTTAGAGTGAAAACAGTTTCAAAACTATTTAGAGTGCAAACAATTTCAACTTTAGATAGGCCAAATGGGTTTAAACCGTTTAGAGTGCAAACGGTGTCAACCTAATTTAGTCCAAGTGGTTTCAAACCGTTTAGATGTCAAAGACGTACCAAACCATTTGGAGATCAAAGAGATTCAGACCGTTTGAAGGTCAAAAGGGTCTCAAGACCGTTTGAAGGTCAAAAGGGTGTCAAGACTGTTTGAAGGTCAAAGGGGTCTCAAGACCGTTTGAAGGTCAAAAGGATCTCAAGACCATTTGAAGGTCAAAGGGGTCTCAAGACCGTTTGAAGGTTAAAGGGGTTTATAAGATCATTTGAAGATTAAATAATCGTAAACCATTTATATCCAAATAGTCTCAAAACCATGTAAGATCAAACAACCCAATGAGTGTTTATAAAGTATCTCAAGGTTGATTACAATGGAAGTACATCTAAAGTACTTAGGTGAATAGTACACTTAGAGTGATTGTCATTTGATGCCTATGAAAGTAATAAAATCAATATACTATGATAAGCATAGGTGCATGTACTTTAGTGAAAGGTTGAGCCAACTTAATAAAGTATGGAGTAATCAACATCCTAGAGAGGATGAGAGATAAACTCATATTTGTGTAATAAACATGTAATGTGCATACATTGATACTTTTAATAAGTGTAGAGTATGAATTAGGGTTTGATCTTTGATAATGTGATCATGAAACCCTAATTGATAAAGAATGGGAAACCCTAACCCTAATTTTGGGTAATGGTATGAGAAACCCTAATTGATAAAGAATGGGAAACCCTGACCCTAATGAGGGAATAGTGGTGTTACCCTTATATTGCATGGTGTTGACATGTAATTGATATGTTTGTTATCAAGTATACTAACTATGCAGATATTATGAGATGATGAGTATTTTCAGGTATGAGCTATGATGTTTATTTGATATACATGCTTAATGGACCTTGTGAACTATATGAGATGCTTGTGTAACAAGTATCATGTATACCTTGGTCAGATGACCTGGAGGTAATAGTTACCTGATAAGTGATAACAATGTTCAGTGATGATCTAAGGGTTTGAATACCCAGATCTAGTAAACATGATGATGATATTGTTGAGGGATGAGAATTCCCGGTAATGAGATAAGGGATTGAGACCCCAATGTTTTATAAAGATTCGAAAAATACATGATAGATGTATTACACTTTTCTTTGTAGCATTTGTCATAATTATACATGTTTGAAAACTTGGCTGATGCTAAAAGAATATGGTAATGCACTTAATTAATCAAGTGAAATCTTATCATGTAGAGCCCTGGCCATAGATCCATTATCTTCAGTAGCTGGTGATGGTGAAACAGGTTTTCCCACGGGATCTCCTAGAGGGCATATTTTTGAATATGTGGGGGTAATGGGCGCGAATATCCTTACACCCTAATGTGGGATTGACGTGAGATAAACACGAGATCTCTCAATCCTTCATTAGATGTGCCAGGATGGATGTATCATGAATATCTCGATGATGTTTAATGCCAAATTGATGTGAGATAAACATGAAATCTCTCGATTGTGAAGAGAGTGCAGCCGCAGCTGTAGCTATATAGCGAAGTAGCCAGTATACCCTGGAAAACTATTTAACAGTGACACTAGATGTCATGCATGTGGTCTCGCACTGACCAAGACAGATGATGTCATGGAGTCCGGCTCTTCCATTGACCTAGGTATTAAACCGATGCTTTACGATGCCGTGGTCGGTTGGAGTATGAGCGGTATACCTCATCTCCTCAGGGCATAAGTGTGATTGTAAAATGTAATCAGCCGTGTAGTGTATTTGCTTAAGGATGAAATATGGAAATCATTAGTTGATGTTACATTGCTTAATATATCCTGAAATGTATAAATGTTATACATGTTCCTCATATTCTTTATTAAATAGATGATTTGTTGCATTATCATATATAGTTGTAATGCTTTAAAAGATGATATTGCTTTATTCTTCTTAAACAATGATTTATCCTTCTTATTAATAATAAAGAATCTTCTACTCAATTTATTACCATTTATCTACAATAATAATATTATTGGCAGAGAGTTATATCTCTCGTTGGGACATGGGTCTCACCTCGTTGGTCACCAACATCTTTAGGTGGACGCGGATGAGCAGGTAGGGACAATATAGCAGGGGAAGGACAGCAACATCAGGGACAACAGTAAAATCTCAGGTCGAGATACTGATTGTCGTGTCTTGTAGATATGAGTCATATGTGTCGTCTCTGTACTCTCAGATGCTTGGAGTCAGTACTCAGTGTTTTCACGATCGATCTGAGATTTTGGCTTGAATGCCTTGAGGTTTAATGTTGCTTATGTTGGTATGTATGCCCTGAGAGCCAATCATGGGATGATTGGTGGGATACATTAAGATTGACTTGATAAACATCAAAGGCAAGCTTCCAATTCTTTCTAGTTCAGTCATATGAGATAGTGATAGAACAAATTGAATGTCTAGAGAATGACAATACTCAATGACATATGCTTTCAGGTTGAGGACCTGAACGATGAGATCATACGAATGCTAAGAGTTTGTACATTCTTCTTATGTCCCTAGTCGGATGTCATTGTGGAAGGTAGATAGACAGCAATGATACGCAAGACTAGATTGTGGTGTTGGTTGATGATAGAATCTCATTAGTCATGATATAGAGATATCAAACCAAACACATAGGTACTTGTTAGAGAACAAGTGTACCGGACAGACCCACCGTGAGTTTAACACATGGAACCATGACATGGTAGTCACAATCAGTACTCACAGTGATGGTGGTGAGTGTCATTCTTTGACCTGAAATCACTACACTCAACACATGTCGTTGGGCACACTTTGACATCATCAAACGCAGTCCTAAAACATGGGTTATTATAAAGGTGATGATTAGGTGGCTTTGACACATGGGGCTTTTGAGGGGTGAGTGATAGATATGGGATTTGTCCCTCCTGAGGGAGTTTGATATCCAAGGCCACTTGATGAGTAGGATTGAAATAGGTGTGCACACGCATGTGTGAATCAGTATGTGATATTGATGTCATACATATCTCTTCCAATCTGCTCTGAGATCAAGAAAGTGAATGAACGTTGACAGTATGACTATTCCATGCCTCGAGTTCATTCGGGATATCAATGACAAAGGAATTATACATTCGTTGTAACACCATTCACAGATTGTAGGATTGAAAGTTGTTCTCCAACTTTCTGTTTCACTTGGGTAGCACTGATGTGTGACTAGGCACCACTCTTTGCTTGTGAAGTCATAAGTGTTATGGACTTTCACTGCCAACGTGAAAAGGACCTGCAGGGTCACACACAAAGGATTTAACCTGGAAGAGGATTTTTGTCCACAAACAATGTTTAGATTGATTACTAAAGGAGTATAGTAGTTCAATTAAATACGCAATCAATTGATAGCTCAGTATCATAATATTCAAGGTGTTTGACGCATTGATTGGAGTATCGAATTGATTGAAACTGCAATTGACTGATTCTGCACAATCTGCACTCCCAACCGATCGGCTCATGTGATGAACCGATCGTCTCAGCTTGGTGAACCAATCAGCTCAGGCTGTGATTCGATCGGCTCATAGTCAGGGTGAAACGATTGCTTCAAGTGTTGAAACAATCGGTTCAACTGATGCAACTGAGCAAGTTGGGAAAGTAGAATTGGTGAGAATTTTCCTTTCGTTTCAATTGCCCAATTTGATTGGAACAAGGATTGGTATTTGATACCAATTAGAAACAAAAGAGGAAAAGTCAATCGGGAACTGATCAGGACCACGAACCGACCGGTTCAGAAGTGAACCGATCGGCTCATGGGTCCCAACCGATCAGTTGAGGTGTCAACCGACCGGTTTAGGTTGCCAACCGACCGTTTCAGTAGTGAAACGATCGGTTTAGGTTGCGAGTTGGTTGTTTTGTGGAAAATCTTGAACCCTTCTACTCCTGCTTTTAGTCCCGCATTGCCCAGGATGGACAACCCTGTCCCATGACCCTCCTATATATATAGGGGTATTGGGGGCTTCTCAAAGTACGACCTAGTGCAACCAGTTGCTTTGTGAAGTTGTCGTTCTCTCTAGTTTTGGTAACTGAGAGAGAGCCCGAGCAAGTGCTACCCGATAAGGGAGGCACAACAAGGGAAAGACAACTGTAGAAAGCAATTGGTGGAAGAAGAGTGTGTCGGTGACTAGTACGCTGACAGGAGGGTGTGAATCCTTCCAATTCCTTGTGGGACAAGGAGATTGGAGTTCCAGGTGGTCCGTTGGACTACTTCAGAGACGGGAGGTTTCTGCCGCTAGGAGGACAACCTTCAATCCCGTCAGTCCCGATGCGACCAGGAGCTGCACAGACACCGTCCAAGATAGGAGGTGAAGACCGCGCAAGGCGCGAGGTATTGTCATCGAGCAAGCCTCGGGACAAGTTATGATTCCAAAAACCATCCTTTCCTATTGTATAGACGTTGACGCATTTCCTTGTTCTGGGTTTGGGGAGGAAAATTTTTGTTTCCGCTGCCTTATATGCCTCCCCTAAAACCCAACAGTGGTATCAGAGCCACATCAACTGCTCTATACTTTAGGATTATCGATATGATCAATTTTAGTTTGTCACTTTTATTTATTGCATACGATGTGAATAATATTGGCTTTATACATGTCCAATCCTAAATCCACAAATCCCAATGTACATATATGATATGTATTATTAATGCACTCGATACACGTCTCCCTTAAACGAGTTTTGTGGTGGATGTATAACGTGGTTATGGCCAGTAAACCCTATCTGTGTATGGTTGTATGTGGTTGCTTGCATCTCGGTCTACGCACCGATCTTCCTTTTCCTATTCCTGATGTAACTCGAAATAATTCGAGATTTCTTTCCTACCTTTGCTCCCCTCGAATGTAACTCGAGGTTTCTCTTTCTACAATGTAAAATAGGATAGAATTTTATTTCCTGTTATGTCAAAGAATAGAGGACATCCTGACGACAACTGAGATGATCGGTTCAAGGAGTGAACCGATCGGTTGATGTTCCAGATGATCGGTTCAAGGAGTGAGCCGATCGGTTGATGACCAGTTTGAGGAGCGAGACGAGCAGGTGGTGGCCATGATGAGATGCACGATGACCAGGAGAACTAATCGGTTGGAGGAGCCAACCGATCGGCTGGTGGCACCCAGTTCACCGGCCTAATGGCGAGTCGATCAGTCATGTGATGAGTTGATCAAACTGAGAAAGGCAAAGCACAGAGTTCATCTTGTACAGGTTGCATGTGATGTTGACCTAGATGACCGTGATTCCTCTTGGCTAGAGGAATCACATTACGATGGCCATAATCATCACTTTTATCGTTTTGCATGTTTTCTGTGGGATATAGCATGTATATGATACGTACTATATATTGTGGTGATTGTATATGTATATATATATATATATAAACCAAATCCCTCATTAAAATATTAAGTCTTATATGCCTTCCATTAGCAGCACACATGAAAAACTCGATCGACCAAGCGTAGGTTACGCCAAAGCGTGGTGCGCCGTCTATCTTGTGGAAGTGTGAAGGGTAGACATGTAGGTTCTGCCAAAGCAGGGTGCATGTTTACCGTGTCAGATTTTGGGTTAGACTTAAATGGTGATTCTTAGAGCATCTAAGCCCAGAGGCAAGGAATGTTCATGGCAAGGTGTTGTGCATGTTCATTCATCAAGAGTTGCATACGATGCAATTGGCATGATGGCCTACCTAAATAATCAAGATTGTGGGTGATCAGCCAAAGCTGACTCATGACTTGATGAAATATAGATCTTGCCCACTAGAAGGTTATACGCTGCAATCTTCTGAATTGATGGAGAGGGCTATCAATTTGAATTAAAATAGTGGGAGCAATAATTAATTAAAGGCCTAATTATATCGTCAACATTTCAAATCAATCAAGTAAGTCAAAAATGAGTTTTTGGACTAAAATTGCATATTTTCCTTTTGTAGTACAAATGACAACAAACAACAATCACTTTTCTTTGCGATCGGTCCTTGAAAAGGACAAGCTAAATGGGACAAACTTCCACGACTGGTATAGGACATTGAGAATTGTTCTCACTCAAGAGCGAAAGCTCTATGTCCTGGATACTCCAATTCTAGAGGAACCTGCTCCTAATGCACCAAAGGCAAAAAGGGATGCTTACAAGAAGCATTATGATGATGTCATTGATGCAAAGTTCTTGATGTTGTTCTCTATGAACCATGAGTTGCAGAGACAACATGAGAACATGGGTGTCATTGAGATGATTCAGCATCTCAAGAACATGTATGAAGATCAAGCACGGTAAGAGAGATACAATGTCTCAAGGGTACTGTTCAAGTGTGTCATGACAGAAGGAGATCTGGTAGGTCCTCACACACTCAAGGTGATTGGGTATGTGGAGAACTTGACAAGACTGGGATTTCCACTGAGCCAAGAGTTGGCTAGTGACGTGATACTGCAATCGTTGCCAGAATCCTACAGTCAGTTTGTCATGAACTACAACATGAACAACTTTTATAGGCCAATTTCAGAGTTGTTGGGCATGTTGAGGACAACTGAGATACAGATGAAGAAGGACAAGGCTAAGTCTGTGATGGTGATCACGAGCAAGAAAGGCAAGTCCAAGCGCAAGGGCAAGGGCAAAGCTAAGAAAGGTTCTGATGCTAGCCAGGAGCCCAAGTCGTCTTCAGCTCTCAAGGCCAAGGGAGGCGTGACCAAGAAAGGAAATTGCCACCATTGTCAAAAGCCAGGACATTGGAAAAGGAATTGTCCTCTCTATCTAGAAGAACAAAAGAAGAAGGAGGCGACAGATGTCTCTACTTAAAGGTGTCATTAAAGTAAACTTGTAACACTTCTGAGGTATATGATACCAAGATGTAAAGTGTAAAGCACTCATAATTGGGGCAAATGCTGCCGCCATAGATAGGAGTACTTTAGTTTATTTTGAGCCTAAAAGGCATGTAATACAGTTATGAACTGCTATTTCATACTTTCCAGTAGATAGAAACACTTTATTTTTGCATATTGTATGACAATGATGGCAATCAATAAAGAGATGTTTCAATTTCTAAAGATATGATCTTTGTGGCAATGCCTTGTTTATCTTGTGGTATTTGATATGCATAAGATGATACTTGAAAGTTATAGATAACTCAAACGATCAAATTAGCATTAATCATGAGAAATTCATTTCTAGTTTCCATGTGATGGATAAATCTAGACTCTTTTGGTTAGAGAACCAGTAAGAGACATGAATATCTTGGACATGATTAATCAATCTTCACTAATGGTAGTGGGAGAATGATTATCCTATTAAGTATGATACATGTGATGTATTTACATACCTATTGGAACAAATGCTAATACTTCAAATGGTGTTTAGAGAAATACCAATATGAATATGTTGAAGTGTTCAAGATTATCATAGATGAAGTGCAAATTTGGTAAAGTGTTAATTCTTGATGAGATCAATGAATGAAATACTTGGACCAAATGTTTGAGATCCTTATGAGTGATTATGATAGTGTATCATAGTGAACTCATGATTAAGGCATGGTGATGTCTAAATCAAGAAGGAATCATACTCTAAAGAGTTAGAGAATGATTATCAAATAACTGAATTCTTCTTAATAAAAGCTTACCCCACACTAATAAAGGACATTGAGAATCACAAGGAGTTGTGAGTTCTTATATCTGTGACAGATACACCTCAATTATCTATGTGATGGGTTGTTCATGTGATGAGTCAACTATCTAGATGAATATGAGGAATCAAATTTTGAGTCATGGTTTATGACCATTACATCCTAAATGACATCCATGTGAACCATAAGGTATGACCTTGATGGTAGCACCCATTGGATGAAATCCATAAGTGCAAATGAATCTTAAGTGTTAAGACACATGGATAACATTTTGAGAAGTATGATGCTTGTTGATTGCAACTTAATGACTAAGACATTTGGCATATGGATACTAAAACTGCATTCCTATGAGGAATAAAACAAGGATGTGTACGTGACACAACCTATAAGGTTTATGAATCCACTAATGCAAATGAAGTCTACAAGTTACAATGGACTAATCAATGTGATTGATTGAGTACAAGCAACTCAAAATTGGATCTTTACTTTGATGATATAGTCAAAGGGTTTGACTGATATGTCAAAGATAAAGAAGGGATCTGTGATTTAGTGGGAGCGTGTTCATATTCCGCATGTTGATGTGAAATGGAAATGTTCTAGAATGGAAATCCAAAAGTGTAAATTATCTTTAAGGAAGATAGAGATGTTTCCTATGTGATAGGAATAGAGATCTATAGAGATAGTTCTCGAAAACCTCTTGACCTGAAAAGAGAAAGCATACATTGGCAATATGTACTGAAGGGTTCAATATGCACAGATTCAATGGGAGAAAACTTGTCCATGATACATGGAGTTAGTATCCCAAGGCCAAGTGTCCAATTCTTATGAAGAATGGGAACACTAAGAATAGATATGGATCTATCATGTATGTAATCATCCCATTATCTTGCATGGCAAGAATAAAATGCATTCATCATCTTGTATGTAGGACATGACAATATGATGTGCTCATCCTGATAACTCGTATGTGAGACATGACGAGTAGATGTCTGTATACTTCCAGTAAGGGTTACTAGAATACCATGAGAACTTGATAAGTACTTATGAAATACTAGTTCTATGGAGATAAGGAAGAGTTCGATGTAAAGAGTTACATTGATGTGAACTTCTGAAAGGGACAGAAAATTAATCGCAAAATATATATAGGATATATAAAAGTGAAAGTTTGTTGATAATTGGAAGTGTTCCAATAAAAACATTTAAAAGGGAAATGTCGAGTATCTGTGTGTTAGAGAACAACAGTGGATACTATATGGATCTGGAAGTTCATGAGATGAACTTATAGATATTCTGGTCATTGATGACAAGTATGGAATCCTTGATCATGCATTGTGGCTAAAGGTTAGCAAAGGAATATTAGATCGCATATCCATCTCATACGTATGACGTACAACGAAGAGATGAGAGACATGCAATTTATACCGACTTTGGCAAGGTGTTGCCATAACTCACTATGTTCGCACTAGAGCACAGTAACATGTGGGACATGTTTGAAGATCACTATGAATATGATTCAAGGGTGATTGGCTCACAGTGCAAGTGGGAGTCTGTTGGTATGTATGCCCTGAGAGCCAATCATGGGATGATTGGTGGGATACATTAAGATTGATTTGATAAACATCAAAGGAAAGCTTCCAATTCTTTCTGGTTCAGTCATATGAGATAGTGATAGAACAGATTGAATGTCTAGAGAATGACAGTACTCAATGACGTATGCTTTCAGGTTGAGGACCTGAACGATGACATCATACAGATGCTAAGAGTTTGTACATTCTTGTTATGTCCCTATTCGGATGTCATTGTAGAAGGTAGATAGACAGCAATGACACATATGACTAGATTGTGGTGTTGGTTGATGACAGAATCTCATTAGTCATGATATAGAGATATCAAACCAAACACATAGGTACTTGTTAGAGAATAAGTGTACCGGACAGACCCACCGTGAGTTTGACACATGGAACCATGGCATGGTAGTCATAGTCAGTACTCACAGTGATGATGGTGAGTGTGATTCTTTGACCTGAAATCACTACACTCAACACATGTCCTTGGGCACACTTTGACATCATCAAACGCAGTCTTGAAACATGGGTTGTTATAAAGGTGATGATTGGGTGGCTTTGATACATGGGGCTTTTGAGGGGTGAGTGACAGATATGGGATTTGTCCCTCCAGAGGGAGTTTGATATCCAAGGCCACTTGATGAGTAGGATTGAAATAGGTGTGCGCACGCATGTGTGAATCAGTATGTGATATTGATGTCATACATATCTCTTCCAATCTACTCTGAGATCAAGAAAGTGAATGAACGTTGACAGGATGATTGTTCCATGCCTCGAGTTCATTCGAGATATCAGTGACAAAGGAATTATACATTCACTGTAACACCATTCACGTATTTTAGGATTGAAAGTTGTTCTCCAACTTTCTATTTCACTTGGGTAGCACTGATGTGTGACTAGGCACCGCTCTTTTCTTGTGAAGTCATAAGTGTTATGGACTTTCACTGCCAACGTGAAAAGGACCTGTAGGGTCACACACATAGGATTTAACCTGGAAGAGGAGTTTTGTCCACAAACAATGTTTAGATTGATTACTAAAGGAGTTTAGTAGTTCAATTAAACACTCAATCAATTGATAGCTCAGTATCATAATGTTCAAGGTGTTTGACGCATTGATTGGAGTATCGAATTGATTGAAACTGCAATTGACTGATTCTGCACAATCTGCACCCCCAACTGATCGGCTCATGTGATGAACCGATCGGCTCAGCTTGGTGAACCGATTGGCTCAGGTTGTGATTCAATCGGCTCATAGTTAGGGTGAAATGATTGATTCAAGTGTTGAAACGATCGGTTCAACTGATGCAACCGAGCAAGTTGGGAAAGTAGGATTGGTGAGAATTTTCCTTTCGTTTCACTTGCCCAATTTGATTGGAACAAGGATTGGTATTTGATACCAATTATAAACAAAAGAAGAAAAGTCAATCATGAACTGATCAGGACCACGAACCGACCGGTTCAGAAGTGAACCGATCGGCTCATGGGTCCCAACCGATCGATTGAGGTGTCAACCGACCGGTTTAGGTCCCCAACCGACCGTTTCAGTTGTGAAATGATCGGTTCAGGTTGCGAGTTGGTTGTTTTGTGGAAAATCTTGAACCCTTCTACTCCTGCTTTTAGTCCCACATTGCCCGGGATGGAGAACCCTGTCCCATGACCCTCCTATATATAGGGGTATTGGGGGCTTCTCAAAGTACAACCCAGTGCAACCAGTTGCTCTGTGAAGTTATCGTTCTCTCTGGTTATGGTAACCGAGAGAGAGCCCAAGCAAGTGCTACCCGATAAGGGAGGCACAGCAAGGGAAAGACAACTGCAGAAAGCAATTGGTGGCAGGAGAGTGTGTCAACGACTAGTACGCTGACAGGAGGGTGCGACTCCTTCCAATTCCTTGTGGGACAAGGAGATTGGAGTTACAGGTGGTCCGTGTGGAGTACTTCAGTGGCGGGAGGTTTCTGCCGCTAGGAGGACAGCCTTCAATCCTGTCAGTCCCGGTGCGACCAGGAGCTATACAGACACCGTCCAAGACAGGAGGTGAAGACCGCACAAGGCGCGAGGTATTGTCGCCGAGCAAGCCTCGGGACAAGGTATGATTCCACAAACCATCCTTTCCTATTGTATAGACGTTGACACGTTTCCTTGTTCTGGGTTTGGGGAGGAAAATTTTTGTTTCCGCTGCCTTATCTGCCTCCCCTAAAACCCAATAGCTTATGTATAGTTTTGGGCAAAGCAACTATTGTAAATATATTCCTTGAGAAGAGATGGTATATGGCATGTACAATGTGAACTATATTGTATGCATTACTTTAGTTCTCTTTATAAGAGTTTCCTAGAACTAGATCTCTTTGCAAAAGGTTTTAATTTTTAGTTATGTTTGTTATTCTGTTGATTATGGTTAATTCCACAATTAATTACACAGTGATAGTTTGATTTGTTGTCGGATCGTCACACTAAGCAATTGAAAATTATTGATGATTTAACTCATTTTCATGCAATATACTATTTAAAGGAAGTACCCACTCACCCTAAGGTGTGAAGACACCTTAATAATGCAGCCTATCTCTAAAAATCTCAAATTCATATCAAAACCTTAGAAATCATCGATTTCTTCTTCTTTTCAACTCGGAAACCCTAGAAATGAGGGATTATGAAGAAAGAGTAAGAAAAGGGGAAGATTTGATACCATTTCGAATCAAATATGAGTAGGGATGGAATATTGACATGTTAGAGAAGATTCACCATTAAGGGCTATACAAAGAAGCTAAACTTATTTGATTTCATCATATCTCGGATAGAGAAACCCTAGGTCAGCATCTCCACCACTTTCTCCTCTCAAAACCCTAGCTTTCCTCTCTCTCTCTCTCTCTAGAATTTTGTTTCTCTTGAATGGATCACAAAATATGAGAGCTTCTTGGGTTCTAGCTTTCTCATATAGACAAATTGAGGTTCTTGGGTAATTTACACATTGACCCCTCACTATACTTTTTCTTATTTAAGAAGATTTTTCAGTTATAAAAAAAGTTATTGTAATTCATTTATTGCAAAGGTCAAACATCCTCCAAAAATTATGAAAATTTATCTTGATGTATGAAATGTAATTTTAGAGCTCGAATATAAATTTCAAATTAGTTAAAGCTACCAATAAATAATTAAAAATCAAACACTACACTATTGAACAACACTATGTCGGCATGGTCAGTCGTAGTATAGTTCAACCAAGAACCACATTCAAAGAACATCCAAATATTCTGAAATTTTTCTTTAGCATGCATGATTGAGTTATCCACATCATATCCAAAGTTTAATTAAATAAAAATATGTAGAAAATATGAAAAATTAGTTACGACACTGCTATCCTAATCAAATTCCATATTCATGTACTATCAAAACCCTAATTTTTTTCCGATTAGGGTTTACATTTCTCAAATCCTAATTCTTCATAGTAAAATCATAATTAGAGTTTCTTATTAGGTTTGAAATATCAAAATTGAGCTACTATCATGAATCAAGTCTAAACGATGTTCAATCTAATCAAGCATGTAATCATTCAGGTAAACCCTGACTTACCAATTTAGCACAAATGTGGTCATAACAATTCTCACCCCCTTAAAAGTTTCATCTCCAAAACATAAATACACAAACAAATTATATTCAAAGTTTCTTTTAAACTTCTGAAATCTTATGCATCACTATACTCTAGTACTTCATACTAGAATGGTATTTTCAACATTGGGTGATTTGTTTCTCTTCTAATCACAATAGATTTTAAGCAAGCCATTTCAATGATAGAAGAAGTTTTTTTTGTCACAATCATTAAAAAGAAAGAGATAGATAAACAACTATTTTTTATCTTGCCATACCATGTTGAGATGTTACCTTAGTACTGGTAATATGATCCCACTATCTTAATTCATACACTTCAATCTATACTTATTTTTGTGCATCACATTTGAGTTATTAAAGACAGTTCACCTTTCTATTTTGAATTTCACTATTTTACCACTCTAATAGAAAAGAACTCATAAACTACAAGACTAGAAGTAACAATAATTCTATAAAACTAAGTCATATTACTGATATGAATGATTGAAACCATAAAACTCATTCCAATTTAGTATATTGCTCGCACATGTACACTTGAAGTCATATGTAAAACAAATTTTCATCCCTTGAAATGCCTTCAACAAACTATACTTCTTTAAAACAAATTCACATATTGCTGAAAGCCATTTGTTTTCTCTAATTTCTTCTCTTATGCATCACAACTTCTTCTTACTTATCCTTCTCATTTTGATCATCTAGAATAAATGTCCCTAACATTGAAACATTCAAGGTAAGAATAGATTATTCATCATTCTTGCTATCACTGTAAGAATTTATTTTAGATTACACTTTGCTCATTTTGCACTTCTCCTTTTGTTCAAATCACACTTATTATATTTCAAATCTATTTCTTTTCCTTCGTTCATAATCCCATATTGTTTATCTATCTTTCACATTTCCAAACTTTAAACCTATGAATACTAGAACTGCTATTTTCTTCTCATATTGATGATCTCAGGATGTTATTTTATAGAGATGTTCATGCTCAAGGTCAAATCACTATTGGCATCCCTTTCACTGTGACAACCCTAAACTATCTAGGGTTTGATCCTTATCAATAACATGATGTTATTGTGACATGATTTTACTCCCTTATTTTGATATGCAAACATTAGCTCTCTTGAGGTTTGCTAAAGTCTTCCTTGTCTTTACCACTTGAATTTTCTTTCTCTTACTTGACCATTTGGATAGATTACTTCTTGATCTACCCTAGTAGGGTTTCATCATCATATTATGTGCCATTAGTATGTTCAATAGATGGATGGTTATGCATCATTTATGATTTATTTCCTTATCACTTCATCCCATGTTACACTCACTCAAGAGGATATAGAAGAGAAGCTAATTTTGAGACATAGAATTATAATCTTCAAGTATTCACTTAGCACAATTCTCGTATTAGTCATCATCAAGGAGACTAGACTATTTTGCATTTCCTCACATCTCACAATCTATCTCCTTTATCATCTATATAACTCCCTCATGCTTCAACCCCTTCTTTATTTTCTATCATCGGCTACCTAATTCCTACTCTTCCCTAAGTCATTATTTACTTTTACTTATCTCTTATGATCATGTTTCTCACTCTTGTGTATGATTCCATATTCCATGCCATATAAACTTTCTTATCATCCATTAATTTTTATCTAGTTGAAATTCTAAATCAACAATCTCCCTACTAGCTTCATCTATGCATAATACATTACATGTCCTTCATTTTGAATCAAATGGCTCATGTAGGGGTTAATCATAGTTTCCTATTCAATTAAGCCTTTATATTCTGAATACAATTTACCTTTATATGAGTTCTTCATTTATTTACTTGCACCTTTGTTCTTCTTTTAAGAACTAGTTCCATTTTATCACTAGGAACCTATTGAACACACTTGATGTTAACTAGTTTTCTACTAAATAGAGACTTTGAATCAAAATCTAGTAAGAATGAATACTTTAAACTTTATGACAAAAGTACACATTCCATGCTCCTTGTTATATCATGTAACCCTTCTTTCTAAATCAAACTCATCATTTCCATCACTTCCTCTTTTTGCTTCATCTTAGTTTCTTATCCTAGTCTTATAATTTACATGTTTATCTAGTTCTCTTCACTTTCTTTCTTTGAACTTCACTTCTATGTACTTATTACATACTTAACTCTATTTTCCTATTTTCCTTTTGTTGTAGATTACATAAGTACATTTTACTCAATTATATGATCCATTCATTCTTATTGGATCTAGGGCTCTAGAGGGGGGTGGGGTGAATATAGCTTTAAAAATTCTCACAAGATAGATTAGACCTTCAAATTATATCAGTTAAAACCAATAGCTTAAGTGCAATTTGAAGTCCTAACTAACAAGCATAGAAAGGATGAGAGAAAATGAAACAAGCACTTGGACAAGGTCGTTTAGAGTGGTTCCACTCTCCAAACTAGGAGAGAGTCAATCCACTACCTAGAGAGGTCAACCTCTAGGAATTTGCATGTACTTTCCTCTATATATTCACCAATATGAGTTACAACACAAGACCCACCAAAGGACTTACCTATCCAATACAAAGAGTCTTCAACCTTACTAAGGACTTACCCACTTTGCAAAGAGTCTTCCGCCTTCTTCCAAGGACTTACCTACTCTTACACAAGTCTTCGGTCTTTGAGGAATTACCCACTCTTTTTTTTATCTTCAGCCTTTGCCTTCTCCTTCACCTGGATAAGATCTTCATTCTTCTTCAACCTTGAAGAAGAAGAACAACAACTCCACCTTCACTCGGAGTAGATTGCTTCACCTTTGCTTCTTTGAGGAAAGGGGTAGGGAAGATGGAATGGAATGAGAGATTTACAAACACAAGGAAGTAGCTCTCTTACAGCTGTCCTAACTCACTCATAATCATGAAAGCTATGTAAATGGAGAGAGAAAGGGGCTCAAGGAGTTGCAACACACTCAACTATAGAAAGGACTTAGAATAGCATGAATGAGCAAACTTGGAATGAACTCCAAGGGGTCCTATTTATAGTTGGTGTGTTCCCTTGAGTGTGGGATCACTTAAGGGAGAAACATAGCCATTTTCCAAGTTGCAGTGGATCTATTCTCACTAAAAACAACTCAACAACGGTTATAATCACTTTTTCTATGTTTTCCGTACAGTACATTTGGTCGAGTTTCAATAAAGGTAACTCGACCGATCCACTAAATAACAAAGCCAATTTTCAAACTATCGATCGAGTTTGTTCTGGGAAACTCAAACGACGAGCTAAAATCATTTTTGCTTTGTGAGTCGGTCGGTCGAGTTCTGTGAGTGTGCAACTCAACTGATTGGTCTTGATCAAAATCGATTTCAACATCAACACCCGCTCAGAAACATTTGCATAAGAGCCCAATATATGTCTTGTATCCATATACTATGACAAGAATTTGTAACAATTTGTTCTGTCGTCGTAGCCACAACATATATACACATGAGAACAATATTTATATATTCCACACAAACAAGCATTAACATGCTAACAAAATTCGAATTCATTTGAAACACCATATACAAACTTTTCCTGCCCAAACCTAACAGTACATGGATGACTCTAGGACACACTAGACATCTAATCAACTTTCTCAAAGATTCATTACAATAGCTCCTCTTTGCTGCCACATGTTTGTTTTTGTCACTTCTGATTACCTAAAGAGATGTGGTGAACCACAAGGGTGAATCCCATGTCCCAGCAAGAGATATAACCTCCAACAACACTTATTGATTACAACATTTTAAATAGTAGATAAATGAGTAGTTGGAGTATTTAATAATCAATTGAACATATTGAACAGTTCAAGTATGGTAAACAGATTAAGCAATTAATCTTAGCAATAAGTATGATCATCAATGTATATATAAGTAACAAACAAATCCATTTTTCTAGATAGATATCTACTCAAATTTCATTGTGATGCATCTAATAACAATCATCATCATTAATTTGACTATCATCATATCCCTTGCTAACAACACAAACAATCTAGTAGCATAAGAATTCCTAACATCATGAATATGTCTAGTAACATAACATGGCTATCAATATTGGCATCTAAAATAAAGGGAACACACACACACACACACATATATATATATATATATATATATATATATATATATATATATATATATATATATATCATAAGTAGAACTAACATCATAGGACAATTAACTGCATAAGCATGATTAGCAGTTTAAGCATTTCTAATTACATAGGCATGGCTAGAAATGTTAAATATATCTAACAACATCATCTTAACCATCAATGTCAGTATATTTGACTACATAACCATGTTTACAGCATGAGCATAACTACAATATAAGCATATCTATTATCTCTTATTGTACTATACATGATCTCAATGAAAAGAAAGCAAAAAAGGGTTATCATCCAATATGAAATGTTGTGTATAACCCTAAATAGTTATTCTACACATCTGTCTTACATCTTTTATTCTACCCTAGGGAGTTTGAGTTGTACCACCCAAAGTCCATCCAACCCCTAAGAAGGGTTATTCAGTTCCGTACAAGATCTAGGAGTGTCGTTATCCTAAGATCTCTTCCCCTCATTCAATATGAGTAAAAAGGCAATGACATATCCGTCAAATATGCCACTACAGTGATATATAGTCAAGCTTCTAACCACTAGTCCTCTCTTGGTACAGGCCACAACACTAGAAACTAGGGTATACAAAACCCTCTAATCTGTGGTACAACTGCAGTTTTCCTCAATTACATCAAATGTCTGAGGCATGACATAGCCATCCTCCATAACCTACATTGTGGATGATAAGGATATATCATCAACTTGCCACCCCCACATACTCAATAGTATGCACTCTGAGTTTCTATTAGGAATACTTGTTTCACCATCCAGCAAATTCTGACACTGAAGATGACTCTACAACACAGAGCACTACATGATTAGAGTTCCACTTGATTAGTTATGCCAATTGGGTGAATTAAAGTTGCATCAAACAAGTGGACATACAAACCCTAATTCACCTCTAGCAAGCATATAAGTATCACAAATTCAAAGGATATAAAGCAGCACAAATAGTGTCCAAATTGGACCAAACTTGAAACTTAAGCTTGTCTTAGGATTACAAAGCATATCACAAGGTTAGATTAAGGTTATAACATTAAATTATGATAATTAAGTATGTTCAATACTTTAAGAAAGGTCAGGGGTCTCTCAGGTCTCTTCAGAAAATCCATCACTAGATCGGTTGAGTTTCCAACTCGACCGATAAATAGTATGTGAAATTTTTTCTAAATTGACCTTTGAATGATCAAACATTGGAATTAAGTGTCCTTGGTTTTTTCTCATATTAGTTACAAGTCATATCATCAATACAAGTGATTACAAAAATCATCTAAGGTAATTTGGAGTGATTTCCCAAACACGCACTTGCATTGCTTTAGACTTGAACTTGAACAAGCTAGGGCTTGTGTAATTTGATCCTTTTCATGTACCTAAAGCCTGAAATAAATCTTGAACAAACAAATTATATACATAGAAATAGAATGGTTAAGTCATTATCAAAATATGGATAGTGTAGAACTCTCAAGTCAACAATTCTTTTTGTCTTGTCTTTCCATGTAGTTTTCTCTTATCTTTCCTTGATTTTAGATTGGATAAAGTGCCACAATTAGTTATATAGTTTTGTTCTCTTTATCCATCCTTTCTTCTTCATTTTGTATGTTACATAATAATGTATGTCTTGTATCTATATCCCTCTTCCTTCATTCCCAATTTAGGGTTTCTTATCTGAGGCCCCAAAGTTCGATCTCAGATATTAGTTCTAAATGATTCTTAGATATTCTAATCTTTCCCTTATATTTCAACATCTTAGTGTGTGTACATTCTGACTGTGATGTGGGTCTAATTTATCTAGAGTGTACTCTTATTATATTATTAATAGGAGTCATTAGATCCCAGTAACATACCCTGCCAGTCGGACTAGGCCGAACCTATAGTCCTGAAACCAAGAACTACCCAAGATTAACTGACTCATATTCATCTCAAACACGTGGAAAGAATATCCACTTAGGGAAAACTCATTTAAACACAACTTATGGTCTACTTGATACAAATAATAACTAAATCAACTTCATGATACAAAACAATCTAAAAGAACCATATATATTCTACAAACTGATAATATGAATTCATATATATATATATATATATATATATATATATATGTGTGTGTGTGTGTGTGTGTGTGTGTGTGGGAATTCACTTGCTTCCCGCGCGGGTAGTGAAGCAAAGTTACCCGTGCCTAAATCTTACTACCCATGCTAAGTAGCGGTGGCAAATGTCGTAAATACTATGTTGTCGGCTCATCTGTTATTTGGCTAGAAAGCGGTGGCATTTATTTGTAATTATCAAATCTTTTCCGCTGCGTTTCGAGGAGGATGCGGTGGTGGGTGGGGCAGTGACTAACCTTATATTTGGATAAGTACATCACAAGTCCCGGTAGTCTCTTATTACAATATATAAGTGGTTGCTCTGTGAGGGTGATGTAAGTGATTAGGACTGTAGGCAGTGTTGACCGGATGGATGTCTCTCCCATTGAGTCAGTTCATTTGTCACGTATCTGGATCCCCCTTTAACACGTGTGTCGAATCTGCTTCTTTTTGTTCCTTCCTTGATGTCTCCAGGTCATATGTAAGATCCTCCTGTCTGGGTTCGACTACGTGGTGCCAACTTCACACATCAAACAACACAAGCTCAATAAGCATTGTTGTCATTTGACAGTGCCTCTATAGACATAGATAGTCCAATGCAAGTGGTCAGTAATCAATCGATGCTGATGTACATATATATTACTAAAGATATGTTGATGTTAATTATGACAAACTAGTTGATCACATCGAGAATTATACTACCGTACTTCTGTTTATAGAAATGTGTGTGAGATGCGGCATAGATAACTTGGCATAGTATCTTATTATGTTGTAAAGTTGTTTGCCGTCTGTGTCTTGTATATGTAAATGTTCCAGAAATCAAACTTCCATTAAACTTAAAATTTATGTATCATATATTGCTGAAATGTGTTCATCGTCCCCAGTTGAACTCCTCACTTTAATATATAATAACTTTATGAGCAAATTGTAGGATCTAGACAAAATTGGTTTTTATTAGAGTGCAGCTATTGTGCAGTATAATATTATATAATTATTCTAAATTATAAAACTATCGCTACATTACATTTGGTTCTTGCCTATTACAATGTGAATGTCCATATTACAGATGACACTTGCTTATTATAATATGACTGTCCATATTACAAACTGTCACATATATTACAGTTGGCTCTTGCCTATTACATTTTGATTGTCCATATTACATATGTCACTTGCTTATTACAATATGAGTATCCATATTACAAAACTGTCACCTACATTATAGTTGGCTCTTACCTATTACAATGTGACTGTCCATATTACATAGACACTTGCTTATTACAATATGACTATCCATATTACAAACTGTCACCTACATTATGGTTGGCTCTTGCCTATTACAATGTGATTGTCCATATTACAGATGACACTTGCTTATTACAATATGAGTATCTATATTACAAAACTGTCACCTACATTACGGTTGGCTCTTGCCTATAATAATGTGATTGTTCATATTACAGATGACACTTGCTAATACAATATGAGTATCCATACTACAAAACTGTCACCTACATTACAGTTGGTTCTTTCCTATTACAATGTGAATGTCCATATTACCGATGACACTTTCTTATTACAATATGACTATCCATATTACAAACTGTCACCTACATCACGGTTGGTTCTTGCCTATTACAATGCGACTGTCCATATTACAGATGACACTTGCTTATTACAATATGAGTATCCTTATTACAAAACTGTCACCTACATTATGGTTGACTCTTGCCTATTACAACGTGATTGTCTATATTACATATGACACTTGCTTATTACAATATGACTATCCATATTCTAAAAGTGTCACTTACATTATGGTTGTCTCTTGCCTATTACAATGTGACTATCCATATTACAGATGACACTTGGTTATTACAGGTCAGAGGATCTGTACTGTATGCATTACTAGTTGAAATTCACTTTAATTTTGTGGATTCTTTTGTACCTACACATGCTTTTATCTAACAAAGAACAAATCCCAAATACAGTTCTGTAGAATAAACTTATTATTCATATAGAACTATATATGCTAAGTTAATCTCACTTGCTATCTTTAGGTTGAAAGAAGTCGCACAAAATCACAACTCGGATAGTGGGAGGGTCGCATCTGTCAACACAAACAATATTTCCAACAACAGAGAGCTACCTAGTCATGATGGTGATGATCTTGGTACCGCTTTGCGTAGCTAGTCATTACTCCATGGACCGCTGTCACGGAACAACTATCTACCTACGCTACCCACCGCCACCATGTTCGCAAAACCTCCTCCTCCTCCTGCCGCTTTCCTTCTGTTACCACTTCTCCCATTGTCCCTCGTCCTCCGCCACGGTCCCATTTCGGCCGCTGCGGCCGATGGCGCCAGATTCACCTTCAACAATGGGTTCTGTGGTGACAACCTCACCCTGAACGGCATGGTGGAGGTGACGCCGGAAGGTGTCTTGCAGCTCAGCAATGCCACTAAGCTCAAGACTGGCCACACCTTCCATTCCACCATGATCCGCCTCAACTCCACCTCATGATCCTCTTTCTCCACCACCTTTGTCTTTGCAACCCGCTACACACAGATCAGTGGGCACAGGATCATGCTACTCCTCACCCCTACCCTCGACTTCATTCGCACCACTACTGTCGGGGAGTACCTCAACGTCTTCAATTGAACCAACAACGGCGATCCGGCCAACCACATCTTCTCCGTCGAGCTGGACACCATACTCAACCCCGAGCTCCACGACGTCAACGAAAACCACGTCAGAATCGACGCCAATGGCCTCATCTCTGTCAACACCACTCCCGCAGGGTACTACACGGATGATATTGACGGCACTAGCAGAGGAGGGTTCCGGAACCTCAGCCTCAGTAGTGGAGTCAGGATGCAGGTGTGGTTGGACTAAGATGAGGATGCGACACACGTGAACGTTAGGCTGGTGCCGTTCAAGGTGCCCAACCCCGAAATTATTCAGCCCTCACGATATCCATTCACCACCGTTCCGTCCTCCCTGTACAAGAAATATTTGTCATAAATACAAGTGAATGCCACCACTTCAGCCTACACAAAAGGACGTCACATTGTTATTTACAAAAGATGCCACCGCTACTTAGATGCGGGTAGTTTAGCTGGTTACCCGCGCAGGTAGTAAGTATTAACCCTATATATATATATGTATATATATAAGGATTTCTATTGATCTCCAATGAAAGAAGTAATATAAATCAAGAGTCGTATCACATTCTATCTTTAATCTCTTACTCCTTCATTACTTTTCAGTCTCCTAACCCTAATATTTCTAGGGTTTCTCTCTAGCCCATCCTTCCTCTACATATCTGGCCAGGGCATCCAGAGAAGAATAGACAGAGTATCTTGATATTGGTCAACCTAGGTATTTAGATACCAAGCCAGTGTATCTAAATACTCAGATCTCCCATATCTATAGACATATCACCTCCTATCTACCACACTTATAACTCTGACTTTCTATCCTAATGGTCCCTGACAACTCAACCTAAGCTCTAATACCAAGTTGTTACACCCACATCCCATAATTACCACTAATCATGAGATTAGGGCATAAGTTTCAAGATTATACTTGATACAAATTTCACTCCCAACTTTTTACCTTTATTTCAAACTCTTTGTTTTCTTGCATTCAATAACATAAACAAACTTAAAAAAGGAATTAAACCTTTATTACTCTAATATGATCTCAACATTAATGATATACATCTAGATATTCATTGTGTTCCTCACACTTCCATGTACATACAACATGATAACTAGATATATACTCTATCATTAAGGAAACCAAGATACAAATCATCATTTAGAACTCTCTCTCAACTCTATATAAGGACCTAGAGTGTCAGAGACCGACTGAACTTAACTAATCTCATACTCAGCTCCTGTGGCATATCTACATTGATGCAATGACATCATCAATCCACGAGTTATCCCTACAAATTGTGAGTAGAGGGGTGAGCCTACTTGACCAGTGAATGAGTACTTCAAAGAAATAGTCTAAAGTACTGATATAATTATAGATATACTTTTAAGCAACTGATATCAATTATAAAAACAGTAAGATTTAAAGAGACTAGTCATTGGCAAACATAAATATGTCAAGATACTCTAGATATCTACAAGAGTGAATCAATATATGAACATGCTTAATTAATCTCAAAGAGAACTAATAACTCAGAAACATACAAAGGATAATTCAAAAACTACACACACTTGGTTAACCTCTCATTCATCTTATTATGCCCTCAACCCACATGAGGTGAACCACAACATGTGAAAGAATTACAACAAGCTACGTTCTCACTGTACAAGGCTTGGAAGCATTCTCGGGTTCCTAAGCCTATCTCTCGAGTAAGACCCCATCTACAGCGGGAATCGACATGTCTACCTCTTGGAGGCTCTACTACAGAAATGGCTTATAAAGTCACTTTTCAAGGTGTCGGTTGTATACATAAACCGACACCTAAACTCTACAGTGTCGGTTGATAACATAAACTGACATCCAATCTATGAAGGGCGACCAGACACGGGTACCACTTTTATTAAGTGTCGGTTACTTATTAAAAAACCGACACCTAAAAGTAACCGCCAAAAATAAAATTTCCAGCGAAAAAAATTGCCTCCAAAAATTGACATACAGCGTCGGTTTTTAATGGAGGAACCGACAACTAAAGCTTTTCTGTGAGACAGAAATTTGTACAATTTTAGTCGTCGGTTTTGTGACAATAACTGACGCCGTTGTGTTTTCACGGTATTAACCGCGAAAATTTTCACCTCCCTTTAGTGTCGGTGTTTTGTTGTAAACCGACAATAAAAACATTCAGTGTCGGTTTTTAAAAAACCGACACCTAATGTTAACTTAAATCACGCAAAAGAGACCGACTCTTCCCTTTTCTCTGTTTCATTCATTCTTGTGCTCAGGGTTTGGTCCTCGACGATTTCTCTTCCTCCCGGTGCCGCTCCTCGCCTGCTGCTCTCCCTTCCGCCGACGCTCCTCGTCGGCGCCGCTCGCCGCCTGCTGCTGCAGTTTCTCGCCACCGCCTGCTGCTGCAGTTCCTCGCCGGCGCCGCTCGCCGCCTGCTTCTGCAGTTTCTTGCCGCCGCCCTCTCCTTCTCTGCTCTGCCGGCGCCCTCTCCTTCTCTGCTCGACGTCGGCGCCTCTCCTTCTCCACGCTACTACCAACAGTAGGCTTCCTTTCTTCTTCTTCTTCTTCTTCTTCTTCTTCTTCCTTCTCCCTCTCCTTACCAACAGCAACCACGACCGTGTGGGCTGGCACGGCCGTGGCTGTGTTGGCCGACCACACGGTCATGCTACCCAACACGGCCGTGTGGTTGGCCAACATAGCCACAGCCGTGCCAGCCCACACGACCGTGGTTGCTGTTGGTTATTTATGTACTGATTTTGTTATGATTTAATCATCTACTTAATGTTCTAATCATGTTCTATGATAAGCCTTAGTTAATTTAATATGCATACTTTGTATGTAAGACATAGTAATCGGGTACTGCTGTATATCCAAGTAAATTACATGTAACTAATCATGACATAGCTAGATTTTAGAATGCATACTTTGGTTAAATGTACTGCTGTAATTTTTGATCAAGTGATGATATGTAAATGTAGCAATAAGTTAGTAAGGTATCAATGATAAGTCTACTGTAATGTGATGCAAAATAGTTATTGTATCATGCATATCTTAATACTTTTTTGTTTTATAGTTGTATAGGGTGTTTTATGTGTGACAAGTCTATTGTTTAATAGTTTAGCTATAATCATTATTTTATAGTTGTGTTATAAAGTATTTGGGTGTTTAGTATGGTTATTTAGGGTGTTCAGATATGTATAAAGGTTCCAAAAAGTATAGTATATATATGCATACATGTGCATTTTTTTATAAAATTGTATAGAAAATCAAAACCCGTTCTTGGTGAGAATCCTAATCACCCTTCTTGCTTAATGATGAACTGTAATGCACACATGTGACATGCTTGGAATGTAAATGATGAACTTTTCCCTAAATTGCCAATCATGCTTTTAAAGACATCAATAATCACCCTAACTTGAAGAACTAGGATTTTAGGTATAAGAATGACAACACATTATTTGTTGGCCTAAAATCCGTCCAAGATTTACTCATTAGGAGTAAATCTTGGATAGTCCCCGGTTTGGGACTGTTCTTGAACACCTAATCTCGCTTAGGATGTAAGTGTATAATGTGTATTGGGTTTTCAAGAAAATTTCGACAGCATTTCCCCGTTTGTTCTCTAAGTACATATGTACTTGGAGAACAGCGGGGAAATGCTGCCGAAATTTTCTTGAAAACCCAATACACATTATACACTTACTAGTGAGATTACGTGTTCAAGGATGGGATAGGTGGTACATGTACATTTATTATATATAAGAATGACATCACATGTATTTGTTAACCCTAGACCGTAATCTTTTTGTAATATATACTTATTTTCTCTTTGATCATAGAGATTTACAATTTTGTTGTGATATATACTTTGTTGTAATAATGTGAACTTTACAATGTGAGCTTTACACTTTGAATTACTACTTTACAATGTGAACTTTACAATTTGAATGTGAATTTGCATATGGCTGACCATTCTCCTGATGACCGTACTGATGACTATCGTGAGGGTGAGGACATCAATGTGCCGCCTCACAATGTAAGTTTTAAAAATATATCATATATTTATATCTATATGTCCATTTATAGTTATATCTTGTAAATGTGAATTATTTTGTCAAATTTTAGGTTGATGATGCACAGGTACCATCTGAAGCACTTGAGGCACTTGATCAACAACACCAAAAAGTTGACAAGAGAAGGGGCATCACTATGATGAAGAAGTTAATTGCGCAAAAGGGCAATGGACCCAAACTTGTTGTGGATTTCGATAATGCAGGAAATGCATGTGGTGTGAATCGCAATTCATTTATTTCATATCTTGGGTTTGTTACTCGTAGCCATTGCGGTTGTCGCTTAGATTCTTGGCATAAAGTTTCTAAGGAGAAGAAAGATTTAATATGGAGGGATTTATGCGTGATTTATTATTAATTTACAATTCTATTTTATAGATTACTAAATTTTTGGATACTAGTTAATAACAATTCTATTTTGCAGAGTATATTTGAATTGGATGAAAAGCTGCATCGTAAATGCGTGATGCAACGCTGTGGGAGAGTCCTAAGGAACTATAGGACAAATCTCACCAGAGAATACATAAAAGAAGCCGACAAGAGGAAGAAGACAGCCACTGAACAGTGGAACTTCCTGGACAAAGAAGAATGGGATGCGTTTGTCGCTTCAAGACAAACTGATGAATTCAAGGTATTAGGCGTCAGTCTCAATCTCATTAATTAATATATGTTGTATTCACTTATTCAAGATTAACATTTAGTGTTACTGACCAAATCATTAATTTGCATACTAACTAGGCCCTCAGTGAGGCACAAAGATCAAGGCGTGCACTGAATGTGCATGACCACAGAATGGGTCCAAAGGGGTATGCAGGCGTTCGCCAAAGACTACAGGCTGAGGCTACTGCTGCTCAGTCTGCTGCTACTCAGGAGTCCTCTACCATAGGTAGCACACCTCTGCCTCGCCATGATGTCTGGATAGCTGGGAGGCAAAATAAGAAGGGAGAAATAACTAAGGCCACAACTGTTGAGGCGGCTGCAAAAATGGTAAAATACAACTCTTACAACAATCATTCGAATATTGATTATTTGTGTTATTTACTTAAGTACAAATTTTTGTTTTGGTGATTAGAGGGAGCTGCACGAGCTGAGGAAACAAGGAAAGTTCATCCCTGAGGGAACAAAGGATGAATTGACAGTTGCTCTGGGTAACCCAGAGCATCTTGGACGTGTTAGGGCTGCAGGCGCTGGTGTGGGCATCAAATCTTTTTTTGGGTCATCCCAGCGCAAACATGTCCCAAAAGCGGGACTTTCACAAGAAGAGGTAACATATTCTTTCTTTATAATGTTACTGTAAAAGAGAATTCAAAAATTTGAATTTGACGTTTCTTTTATCCATGTATAGGTGGATAAGCTATTTGACAGGAAACTCGAAGAAGCAATGAAAAAGTGGCAGGCATCTCAGACTGCCACTTACCAGACAATACCTACTGCATACTCTACTCCTACTCCTACTGCAGAGGTTGGGAGTAATCTTGTAGAACCACCACCTAGCACATCCACTGTAAGTATTTTTATGACATAGTAACTAGTTTTTTAATTCAAGATGATACGTATATATGAAATTGTAGTCGTTTCAAAAAAAGATAGTATGTATATATGTATATAACATTCTTTACACAAAAATTTGTAGGGGTTGAAGCCATGCCGTCTAAAAAGTAAAGAATATGTCTTGGCAGAGGCGTCAGCTTACCCATCCCTACCAGGGGAAACGTGTCACGGGTCTCCAGTACCAGCTGGTTGGATTCGGGTGAGCCCGATACATATATTCCCCAAGTGGATGGATCTTCCACTGCCATATGCCCACCCAGATTGTGAAACGCTTGGTGAGGCAGTAGGCGGAGTGATATTGTGGCTAAATGTGGATGTCTTCTTTACTGATAAGGTATGGTAAATTTACATTACGTTCAATTGTTAGTGTGTGTATATGCTGGCAGTTGATCTGAAATTATATATATATACAGGTTAAAAAGAAGACACCCACCGCATCTAGGCCTCCACTTCCACCTCCTGCATTACCTAGTTGGGTTCCACATGACCTACCTGTCCCGTTAAGTCCTAACTGTAGGGGTATGGCAGTATGGTTAGGGGAAGATGATATAAACTCCCCTATAACTGTTTCTTTTGATTCAGATTCTACAGGTCGGTCATACGAAACAAAACTATTTATACAAGATATATTGGAGTTGTTTCGATATGATTGGCTAAATACATCTGTGATAGAGCTATGGATAAAGTGAGATATTCTTTATACATCCATATACCTTGTGTATGATCTGGTGATCTGGTTTCTTATTTATTAATGCATGCGTAATTAATACATATTTTGCAGCTACTTAGACAACATATGTGCAGATTTTGGATTCAAACATGTAGGGTTTTTTATTCCATCCTTGATTAGTCTAGTAGCTAAAGACCCTACATCAGTTCAACAATACTGCTGTGAGTCTTTTTCAAATTTTGCTGTAAAAAAGAAGACAGTGATAATGGCTCCATTCAATGTAGAGTAAGTTTACTTTGCTTATTATAATTTGGACTTAAGAAAATTACATTTTATTGTTGATTTTGAGTTATTAATTTTTAACTTTTTTTCATCTAGGGGTAGGCATTGGGAGTTATTGGTTATTGCCCCCGAGACGTTCACTGTGTATTATCTAGATCCTAAGGGGGGTAAATTGAATACAAGATTTGGACACATAATGAAAATGGCAATATTTCGGTGAGAAATATTTTATTTTTCATATCCGTTAACATATGTTATTACATTACTATTCAATTGCAATGTTCTGTGTTACATTAATATGTAGGGGTTTTGAGGAGTACAAAAAGGCTGGAGGAAAGGTCCCCATGAAAAAGAACCAGCCAATAATTTGGAAGAACGTGCAAGTAAGTTCCCGACTGCAATATATGTATATATTATTTATGTGAACAATGCTTAATTAGTTGTATTTTTTAATATTTTGTATGTTTGAATTTATAGTGTGCTACACAAGACAACGGATGGGCATGTGGATACTATGTCATGCGATATATGCACATGATTATCAAACATGTCGTACTGGATATCGAATGTATTGCTCAGGTATTATATAGTCTCATTAGATAATATGATCGAAATATATCAATCTTATTTATAGCTCATTAATTATATATATACATCATTCTCTTTACAGGTGTTTAAAGCTGACCCCATTACAGGAAAGGACTTACCAAATGCTAATGCTCCCTATACAATGGGAGAATTAAATGAAGTAAGAGAAGAATGGGCAACAGCCATACAATTAGTGGGGGCTTTAAAATATAATTGGGATCCTGATAGCGAATAATGACTAAACAATGATACTTTGTAAATGAATTTCTTAATTATAATATATGTGTGAATGTTTCTACATGTCTGGATGTTTCTACATGTGTCTGAGTGAAAATGAATGAAAGTGTTGGTTGCTATATGAATGTTTCTACATGTGTGAATGTGAATGAATGGAACTACAGATTGCTAGCATGTGTGAATGTTTATAAATGTGTGAAAATAAAATGGAACTACAGGTTGCATTGCTAAATGCATGTGCTTCTTTTTTATTGTTAATTTTGCAGGTTTGCGGCCTGTTGTCGGCTGATATCAATGGATGTCATAAAACCTGCAGTTCATAACTGAACTAAACAGGTTTCTCATCCTGCGACCAGCCACAGCAGGTCTGCAGACTGACAGGAAAAAAAAACCAATAGGCGTCGATTATTTGTAAATAACCAACACATAATGATATAGTGTCGGTGTTCCTACAATAAATCGACGTCTATGTCCTTAACACCACGGTCGTGCTGGACAACACGGCTGTGGGGCGAAGATATATGGTGTCGGTTTTTTTACTTATAACCGACACTGATAGTGCCCAATATGGCACCCTTTCTGTGGCGCGAAGGGTTTGTGCGTCGGTTTTTAACTAATAACCGACGCTTATAGTCCCATGATGGCGCATTTTCGGTGGCGCGCGAAGAGTTTGGGTGTCGATTTTGGAACCGACGCCTGATGGGTGGACTTTTAGTGTCGCCCACATAGGTGTCGCTTAGAAACCGACACTAAAGGTAGGTTCTGTAGTAGTGTAATGGGAGCGACTGGATATCTCAGACTCCACTTCTCAACCTGGGTACTCAGGCAGTGATTCAAATCCCTCAGGCTTATTGTGCATCAGTGGACCTACTGACCATTCATCACTACAACATGTAACACAGGTACCACCAGCATCCCCAGTTGGTGTTGGGTACCAAAAAACTGTAAGGAGTCTGCCCTACTGGTCAAGACCCCTGCACCCTACTAGTGTGCACCACTTACCTCAATCTGGACTACCTCCAGTCGAGAAACTATTTCCTCCCAACATCACAAACCTCATCTTGTGAGGATTATATAGTGTTTAGGGCATCTTAATGTCTAATCCACTCTTTAAGTTCACAATTCAATCATCACATCAACATATCTTAGTTTATCTTTGTAAAATGTTAATTTCATAGATCATCTGATAATATTTACCACAAACCAAACTGCTAATCATCACCACATCTCATATTGAGAAACATTGATATCATAATTGTTACGACCCCATCTGAGCTTAATTGGTAAATTAGGGTTTACCTAGACAATTGCAAAGATTAATGGGAATAATCATTCTTGAAATCTAATTAATGACGATAACACAATTAGGATGTTTTAATTATGATAAGAATTCTAATTGTTCTTTTGTCTTGTAATTAGGGTTTGAGAAACATAAACCCTAATCGGCCCAATATAGGGTTTTGATGATACATGAATACAGAATTTGATAAGTAGAATGTCTCACTAAATGATTTTTAGTATTTTATTTGTAACTTTATTTACTTCAAATTTGGATATGATTTGGATATATAAAATGTGAACAACATTGGAAAATATCAGAATTTTTGAAGAATGCTCTGACCTGTTTATCGGCCGAGTTTCAAACTCGACCGATCACATTTCCAGAATTATACAGCAGTGTGGTAATTAAATTTTATCTTTTTATTTGTATATCCAATTGATCTCAAATTTTAACTGTGATTGAAAAACACAGTTTTAGACACTCTGTTAAATTGGCATTATTTTTGGATGACTTTTGAATCCCTACAGTAAGAGTGTCGGTCGAGTTTGTGCAGGACAAACTCGGCCGAATATTTTGCAGACTGCAATATAGCAGTGCACTGTTCTATTTTTAATTATTTATTGGTAACTCCAAATGATCTCAAATTTTAACTGAAACTTTATAGATGAATTATTAACAACGTGCTAAATTTCCATAATTGTTAGAGAATGTTTGATCTCTGAAATAAACGAATTACAGTAACTTTTGTATAACTGAATATTCAGCCAATATAATTAAAGTTAAGTGTTGGGTCAATATGCAATTGACCCAAGCAGCTCAATTGACTTATACACACACAGCTCTCATTCTTCGTCATTCACTCCAGAGAAATGAAAATCTAGAGAGAGAGGGAGAGTTAGGGCTTGAGTGAAGAAAGTGGGGGAATTGCTGAATTAGGGTTCTGCGGTCCCAAGAGTGGTGAAATCAAGTAAGTTTGGATCCTTTGCATAGACTTTTATGGTGAATCTTCTCTCTCATGTCAAGATTCCGTCCATGCTCTGATTTGATCCAAGATGATGTCGAAATTCCCTCTTTTCTCACCCTTTCTTCATAATCCATCATTTTCAAGGTTTCCGAGTTGAATGGAAGAAGAATTGGGAGATTTGCTAGGGATTTGATAGAAATTCGAGATTCCCTGAGTTGAGCTGCAGTTGTGAGGTGTTTTCACACCTTAGGGTGAGTGGGTTCTTCCTTCAAACATTCTAATGCACGAATTTTATTATAACATCCAAATCCCTAAATGCTTAGCATGTGAATTCTAAATCCTGAAATGTCCATTTGATTTAAGTTATTGAAAATTGATATGATATGGATTCCTTCTCTGATTGAATGACTCTTTGATGGTAGATTCATATCAGATACGTATACAACATTTCCTAGTGAGGATGCTTTTAGATTTATATCAAATGATGTAATTAGGGTTTGACCTAATTGAGATATCGCTAGAGTTTCAACCTTATTGAAAAGGACTAGTAATCCTATATGTGGCTAGGAGGTACCACATGGGTCATCTTAATTGAATTTTATTCTTGATACCTGATGTTTCAGTGAATGGTATGGAAAGCCTAAATCTAGTTAAATTTCCATGGTTTCATATCGATATTGATTGTATATGATTTGTTGGAAATAATCTTTATTTCATGAATGCTTATATCTTATGAAACCCTAAGAGTAGGGTGATGGCATGTGATGAGTGAATAAGGTAAATGAAACCCTAAGGATAGGGTGTTCAATAAATCATGCTATGGTAATATGGAAGATCTCGATATGAGATATGGTGATGCTTAATTGTTGAATTGTATGTTTCTAGTGCATTTAACTTTATATGCTCGTTCTCTCTGAAATGTTATCTACATACTGCAGGGCTTCTTATATTTCAATATATATATCTCATAAATTGCAGGTGATGAAATATGATATGCCCTAGAAAGGGATGTTACTGAGACATGGTATATGTTGAATACATGAGCTATGATATTTATTTGTTAATCAAGTATAGACCTAGATGCCCTAACGCCGTAGAACCCCTCGTGAGGTCTGCACCTTGGGGTGAAACGACCTACCTAGCGTGTGTCTAGATGGTCGGTGACTCGTGTTCAACAATAATCCGTACGTGTGTCACGGTGGCACGAGGGCAGAAAGGCAGTGTTCAACAATAATCCGTGCGTGTATCACGGTGGCACTGGAAAGAAAAGAAAACACGGTTATCTAACACAATTCGTGCAGCGTCACGAAGGTAACCCTGTGACCCTCCGCCGATGTACTTAGGTTAAAGGAGGAGTCTAGAGTACACTCTTTGAGAGTGCAGTGAGGTCGTGTGAGCCTGAGAGTCCTGACGCAGACCAGGACAGCAGTCAGACTTAGCATTTCCCGGGTGTGTCGCTAAGTCTTGTACGGTGGGACCGTAGCATGAATTTGTTGCGGATCTTTATATGCAGAGTACACTGCATATATTTAGGGCATAATCTAAAATATGATCATATAGGTTCACAGAGTTCCTTATAAATGAAAGAGTTAAGAAAGACTAGAGCATAGTTTTCTAATAGTTATTCTTTGGATGCAATATTTATATTCTTTGCTATTTCAATTATATTGTTTTAGAACTGCCTGTGTAGTATTTATTGTTGTTAAATTTCACATCATTTACTCAAATTATATCTTTGATCACATTAGTGCATTAGTATGTTTCCATGAAGTACTCATTCACTGAGCGAGTAGGCTCACCCCTCTACTCAAACATTTTAGGGTTAACCGCGTGGACTTGAAGATGGTCAGAGCATCAATGTAGACCTGCCACAGGAGTCAAGTACGAGACTAGATGAGTCAGTCGGTCCTTGTCACTCTAGGTCCTCAGTAAGAGATAAGAGAGAGAGTTGTAAATACGATGTGTAATATTGTTCCTCTTTGATATGTAAGCTAATTAGCAAGTTTCATGTGCGTAATGTGTGAGAGACATCATGAATGCTTATACATGTATCTTTAGTTTTGAAGTCTGATTAGTAAAAGAAATGTTCAGATTCCCTTGCTAAGATGTTTTATGTGGTTCAATGCGAAAAAACAAGAGTTTTTAAGAAAAGAAAAAGTTAAGGGTGTTCTTTGTGTTACATATAAATCATATCTTATGCCCTAATCTCATGATTTGAGGAAATTGTGAGATCGGGGTGTAACAATAATACTTGATTCACTGGTCACCCTATCCTTAGAGCTTCATTTACCTCATTCACTTCTCACATGACTCGCAGAAGGATTTAATGCGTCATAAATATTCACTGAATAAAGATTGCTATCAAAAATTCATATACAATAATCAACATATGTATGAAACCCTAGAATTGAGTTGAATTTGGGTTTCCATGACATTCATTGAGATATCATGAATCAAGAATAACATTGAATAAATAAAGTCTATGATGTCAAGAAAAGCACTTCAAATGGATTTCACAATATCTATTCACAAATTTCCAACTTTCCACTCATCATATCAAGCAAACACTATTCACATCACACGAAATCCAAGATAGTATCTGACATATATGTACTACACATTTAGATAAATAATCATTCATAATCAATGAGATTCATATAGACAAATTTCTCTATTTAATTTGTACAACAATTTCCGTCATAGTCGAAAACCCTAAATTTCAGTTTACTCTTATAACCTCTGCAAATACTTAGGGAATTCTCATTAAGATGGATTGTATCCATTTCTAATATGCTTTTATCATCTAAAATTCATCAAAATAGAGGAAAAATCCATTTCATATCATTTTGTAAAAACTAGATAAAAAAGACAATTTAGGGTTTGTACTCACATACTAAGCAATTGAAGATTATTGATGATTTAGCTCATTTTCGTACAATCTACTATTTAAAGGAAGTAATCACTCACCCTAAGGTGTGAAAACACCTTAAAAATGTAGACCATCTCTAAAAATCTCAAATCCATATCAAAACCCTATCAAATCATTTCTTCTTCCTTTCAACCCGAAAACCCTAATATTGAGGGATTTTGAAGAAAGAGTTAGAAAAGGGGAAAATTTGATACCATTTCAAATAAAACTAGAGTATGGATAAAATATTGACATGTTAGAGAGGATTCACCATTAAAGGCTATACAAATAAGCTAAACTTACTTGATTTCATCATATCTCGAATAGAGAAACCCTAGTTCAACATCTCCACCACTTTCTCCTCTCAAAACCCTAGATCTCCTCTCTCTCTAGAATTTCATTTCTCTAGAATGGATCAAGAAATATGAGAGCTCCTTGGGTTCTAGCTTGCTCATATAGATAAATTGTGGTACTTGGGTAATTTACACATTGACCCTCACTATACTTTTTCTTATTTTTTTAGATTTTTCTGTTATAAAAAAGCTATTGTAATTCATTTATTGTAGAGGTCAAACATCCTCCAAAAATAGTGAAATTTTATCATGATGTCTGAAATGTAATTTTAGAGCTCCTGTATAAATTTTAGATCAGTCAGAGCTACCAATAAATAATTAAAAATCAAAACTACACTATTGAACAACACTCTATCAGCATGGTCGGTCTAAGTGTAGTTCGTCCGAGAACCACATTCAAAGAACATCCAAATATTCTGAATTTTTTTTCGAGCACGCATGATTGGGTTATCCATATCATATCTAAAATTCAATTAAATAAAAAAAATACGTACAAAATATAAAAAATTAGTTACCACACTACTATCCTGATCAAATTCCATATTCATGTACTATCAAAACCCTAATTTTTTCTGATTAGGGTTTACATTTCTCAAATCCTAATTCTTCAAACTAAAATCATAATTAGAGTTTCTTATTAGGTTTGAAATATCAAAATTGAGCTACTATCATGAATCAAGTCTAAATGATGTTCAATCTAATCAAGCATGTAATCATTCAGGTAAACCCTGATTTACCAATTAAGCACAAATGTGGTTGTCATCCTCAAGTTCAGGTCGTCGCCGCACCTAGGTCGTGAGCAAAGAAATGTCATGTCAAACCACTTGTCACCCCCATTCAGCTATCGTATGCCCAACCTACCACCATGTCCGGGATGCCATCACGCCCAGGTTGAAGTGGCATCGAGCTTGCCTCCAGGCCAAGGTTGCCGTGAGGATCCACATCACGCCTCCTTTGTCATCGAGCTTTGTCATGAAAATAACATGACACCATTATTGTGGCCACTGTTTGGGAAATCGGTCTGCACGACCGCATAAACTCCCGCTTGTGCCTATTCGGTCACCCTACCGCACCGCATACTGCTAATCAGTCCATTAAGCAGTCATGGGCCACATATACTCCCGCTTGGTCGATTAAGCGGCTGATTAAACTTTACTTTTTGAAAAGCCCACAACTTATGTTCACACATTTCATATATACATGCATACATATACACACATTTCATTAAATATTAAACTTTAATTATATAGTCATTTATTTATATGTATACATTGTAATACATACAATAATTTCCTCACACATTTGTACATTTATATGAATACATTTGGACATTTTCATAACTATGCATACATATATGCTATACCTGCATATACAAACACATATTTGGATATGTATGTATACATTTTTATTTATTCAAATTTACAGACATTCATACATTGATATACACACATTCTAATATTTGTACACATATTACAAATACATTCCGTAGATAGACATACATACATATATAAGCATATCAAACATACATATTTGTATGTTTATATGTAATACATATTAGTGCCTAATGTATATATTTATACTTTTATTTATGATCTCAATATATTATTTTATATATAATTAGTTTGTTGAAAGAAAAAAATCCAAAACCGCATATACTCCTATATATACTCCCGCATACCACATATACTCTATGCAGTACCCACTTCGCCCGTACACTGCATACTACTTTCCTGAACAATGGTTGTGGCCACACTGCCTCCTCTGCCGTCAACTTTCAACACGAGAACACCTCATCGCCGTCATGTGCACGTCGCGTCCTCCGTCGCCGAACATCAACATAGCAACAACACCACACTGATATGTCTCATGAGGCCGCCACACCCACACCGCCACTGTCGCCTCCACTATCATATCTCTACTATCTGCATCGTACGCATGACGATGGCCATCTGGGTCATTCGTCGGTGCTGTCATTTTTATTTATTTTAGTTGTTGGTCTGAAGTTTGGTATTGTAATGTACAAAAATTAGACGTTTATTGAAGGAATTGTGGTACTATGATATTTATAATTGAGTTTTTATTTTGTTCCAAATGGAAAATGTGATTATTTATGTGTCATATGCAATAACGTAGAGTTATGCATATAAAATGTATTTAAAATAATTATAAATGACTATTGTGCTTCATATTGTATTTTTGTGATCGTAAAATCTTCTGATCGTAAGTACTATTTTAATTTATGGTTGATCTTGTTTAGGATATTTTTTAGTAGTGCAATGATGAGCAATCAATACCATATTTATATATATAGCAAAATGTGATAATGTTGCATAGAAATGGAGGGAAAATGAAAAAAAAAATTGAATGCAAGTGGAGGAAAAAGAAAAAAAAATTAACATGTGACAAGAGGATAAATGCAAGTGGTTGGGTGGTAGGTGGTTGAACAAAATCATTGTCTTTGTTGCAGCAGCTCACGCAACCATGCAACATGCAACTATGCAACTGCAATAGTAGAATTTTCTCCTTGATGACTGTGCCACATTGTGCTATATATTTTTTTAGTATATTGTCATTGTATACTTAGTACTGTAGTGGATACATTTAGGTGTTGGTTTTTGAGTTAGCAAAAAAATATGATTATTCATGCGTCATATGCAATAACATAGAGTTATGGATATAAGATGTAGTTTTTATGAAATAAAAATGGCTATTGTGCTTCATATTATATTTTCCTGATCACAAAAATCTCCTGGCCATAACACATGTTCTAATTTATATTTGATCTTGTTTAGTATATTTTTTGATAGTACATTGACGATCAATCAGTATTGTATTTGCAGCAAAATGTAACAATGTTGCTAGAAGTGGACGGAAAAAAAATTAAATGTAAGTGGAGGGGAAAAAAATTGTATGTGACAAGGGGATAAGTGGAAGTGGCTGGGTGGTGGGTGGTTGAATGAAATTATTATCTTTGTTGCAGCAGTTGCATGTATGAAACCATGCAACATGACATCATGCAATCACATTAGTTTATTTTTCGCGTTGACAATTGTGTCGCATTGTGGTATATATTTTTTAGTATATTATCGTTGTATACTTAGCACTATAATAGAATCATTCATGTACTAGTTTTTGACTTAGCAAAAAAATATATAGAACACAATTTTGGTCGAATAAGACATTATGTACATTCTTGAAGTAGAAAGAAAATATTTCCATAATTCTTTCTAAAAATAGACACACTGTATTAATTTATTCTCGGTCTATTTATTGATTGATTTTGGTACTACATGGAACACAATTGAGTAGTCTTTTTGGATTTAGCAGTGAAATGTATAAAGCAAATTCGTGGTCCAGTTTATGCAGTTAAGAAGTGGAGGGAAAATAGCGACTAAAATAGCTTAGTCTGCCGACTCGATCGTTCATTGCAAGTAGCATGTCGACCATGATGATTGATGCATATCAACATCCAGGCCGAATTAGTAGTCGTGAGCAGCACATAACACATGATGGGAAAATGCGACTTTGACAAAGTGGCCTCTTTATAGCTAGGCAATGTATCTAATTATGCCGAAGTATGCATGCTAACCAAAGATGCCTCTAGGCGCAATTCCACATCAACGATTTGTGTATAAAGTGGTATTTTCTTGGCAATTAAGTGCTCCATTTCCAGATACATACAATGGTTCCTAGAGAAAACCTGTCCAATCAATTGGAAAAGACAAGGCTTAGGGCCAAATAATATTTGTATCTATGACAACGGATATTTTGATATAAACGTGATTATTCAAGCTAGTAATGGCCATAATGGTTGACGACTTTTTTCTTTATGAACTCATTTCAACTGAGGATGCTAATGGCCTGTCGGTTCACGGACATTCCAAAACATGCCAATAAAATCACCAAATATACACACGGGTCAACAATCAAAAGTGTTATACACAGAATTATCCTCGTAGTAAGGTCTACTTATCCTCGATTGAATTGTCAGTGGCAGTTTGGACATGAATATGCTAAATGAGAAGCTGACATAAGTGATGGACTGTATTCAGAGGCAGATCTAGAGGGGCGGGCAACCGGAACTGAAGCCCCTCTCCCAAATGAATATATACGTATTTATACATATATATGATATAGGTAGATGTAGTTGTATTATATATAACGTTTTCTGATATAATATCAAGTAAATTCACTAGTTGGATTGATATTGCTTTGTTTGGTAGGGTGTTCTTTATTTTCCTGACATTTAAAAACAAGGAAGGTGGAGATGGTTTTCATTTGGTACGGCATTGTGCGGTGAAATTTCCGGAATTCTATCTGCATCCTGTCGCCCGTTTGACCACAAAATCCCGGAAACGGTACCGCGCCCTATTTGAGCGCGGTCGGATGTAAAACAGGTGGTTCTCCTGCGGCAAAGAATGATACAATGCAGACCGCTGTTATGATTACGGCTGCTGCTCCAGCTTTTTTTAATCTACCAAACAAAAGCAAACGAAAACATGGAGCTGGTAGTACACCGTTCCAAATAGAGCTCGAGCTGTTTAATAAGCATGATTATATTTGTTTGGTGTTATTTTTCACCAAATTACACTCAACAACACCCGAGCAAACATGCCCTAAGTTGTTATGTAATACAAGGTATTGGTAATGTCATCGTCAGTAGAGGTTGTTGACGACCCCTTTTTGAGAAGAAAATTTATGATGTTATGAGTAAGAAAAATTGCATCAAATTTATTTCCAATTTGCTTCCAGACCAGAATGGATAAAATAAATAAAAACACTTGACGACTCAGGTATGCATGGGATCTAAACCCGGTTAGCCAAAAGGGGCTGCTCTCACACGACCCTGAGCCCAAGCGGCCCGCGCCCAGCACCTGGTGGGATTCGCGCACATAACCGGTACCGACGGATGGCGGTTGCACGTGTTCCAACGGCCCAGAGTAGGTCGCCCCGCACAAGCGACGAAAGCTCTTTCAGAGACGGCTACGGACACCATCCAACACCTTCCAGAATGCCACTTCCTGCAGCTGATTTACTGATAAATCCTTCTGTTGCCCGGCGGTCGTGCACTCGTGCGTCTCCCCTCTGGTTTCGTTGGAGCCAGGGCGCTGACGGGCCTTTATCCTAATAGGGTCCGCCATCCTGAAACGGCCCACTATCTTATTTTATTTGTTGATGGGGCTGCTAACGGGTCATACGGCCTAAGATGGACAGCAGTAGTCGACGCACTGAACTGCCGTAAGAAAACATAACTCGGGTTGGTCTGGTTCGATGTCAAACCAATTCACACCGTGAGTTTTAAAACAGGAAATTCAATGCTGCGAGTTGCAGCTCCAGCAACAACGTCTGGTTCGGAGTAAAACGTAGTCGTCACTTTTATTTGTTTCCCGTTCTGGCATGTTTGGTAGGGTGTAATGGGATGACAAAGTGTGCGATTTATGTACATTTTTACATTGCAGACTCACACAATTGTACCCTACTACACCCAATCAAACTAGTTAACCAAACGTATGAATTTGCGGTGTACTTGCAGCTGCACGAATTCGTTTGCTGCATAACCAAACGAGTCCTACACAAGTTCAGATCTAACAAACCAATATTAACTAATAAGATAACGCTAAGATACTCTGTAGACCTTGGCTATTATATTAGATTAATACTCGAGAAAAAACGCAAGCCCAGAGGTGAGGCCTCCTTTATTAAAAATAGATGTAACAATCAGATAAAATTTTTTTTTGCCACATGTTGGGTGACTATTAAGCGAATGATAAAACCAAGTTATTTTAAGGGCTTGACCTTTTTGAAGATTGAACTAAGGTCTCAGTACCACCACCTGTGAGTCAAGAGAGAGGACATCTCAAAAACCATTTTCCACACCCGTTATGGACACTATCAGTTTGTGGTTATGCCTTTTGGGTTGTCCAATGCCTCAAGTGTGTTTATGAATCTCATAAACAGTGTGTTCGAACCTTTCCTCAACTCATTTGTAATAGTGTTCATAGATGACATCTTGGTTTACTCTGATGACCTGGAACAACACCGGGATCACCTGGGTAGAGTCCTTGTTTGAGAAGGCAAAAGTTCTATGGAAAATTCTCAAAGTGTAGATTTTAGATAGATCATGTCATGTTCATTGGACACATCATATCCATAGGGACCATCTCAGTGGATCCTGCTAAAGTGTCGGCCGTGCAAGATTGGCCAACACCGAAGAACCCTTCTGAGATTTGCAGCTTCCTGGGATTGGTCGGATATTATCGGTGCTTCATAAAATATTTCTCAAAGACTGTTTTGCCACTCACCAAGCTTACCTAGAAGGACGAGAAGTTTGTGTGGTCAGACTTGTATGAAACTTGTTTCCAGGAGCTAAAAGAAAAATTGACCATAGCTCTAGTGTTGACTCTATCGTTAGGCAATGAAGGTTTTATGATCTTCACTAACGCATCGAAGATGGGTCTTGGATGAGGGCTAGAGCAAAAAAGACATGTTGTTGCTTATGCCTCCATAGAGCTCAAACCCAATGAAGTGAACTACCTGATGCATGATTTAGAGTTGGTTGCAATTATACATGTCCTGAATATTTGACGACACTATCTGTATGGAGCCACTTTTGAAATCATCACCGGCCACAAGAGCTTGAAGTATCTCCTAAATCAGAATGACCTAAACCCGATACAGAGATAATGGATGGAGTATATGAAAGCCTATGATTTTACCATCGCATATCACCCTGGGAAAGCTAATGTTGTAGTGTATGCTCTTAGTTGGAATTAGCTTAGGTGTGCAACTGTCTTGTCTAACCAATGGAGAAGACTAAAAGAGTTTGCTAGGTGGACTTCACAGCTGTTAGAAGATCGAATCTGTGTGGCTAACATCCAAATAAGACCAGACCTATTAACCGAGTTGGTATCTGCCCAGTTAGCCAGCCCAGAGCTTGACAAGATGAAAGGTTTGTTAGAGAAAATTCAAACACATCTCTCAGTCAGAGTAGATGGTGAAATCCTCTACAAGAGTTGTGTTTGGGTTCCTAAAGATTCTCCCTTAAAGAATCATATCTTGCAAGAAGCTCATGGTTCTAAGTATGTGGTACACCCTGGCACTACCAAGATGTTTAAGGACTTGTAGTGGTACTTTTGTGGCCTTGAATGAAGAGAGATATAGCGGCATATGTGCCTAGTTGTCTCATGTTCTAGATGGTGAAGGGTGAACACTAGTGACCCGATGGATTGCCACAATCGATTGAAATTCCTGAGTGGAAATGGGATTAGATCACCATGGACTTTGTGCTAGGTCTCCCCAAGACCAAGAGAGGTCATGATGCAATATGGGTTGTGGTAGATTGCCTTACCAAGACAAAACATTTCCTTGCCTTAAAGACCACTGCCAAAGTGACATATCTAGTTGAACTTTATATCATAGAGATAGTACAACTTTATGATGTTCTGAGTTTGATTATTTATGATCGTGACCCAAAGTTCACTTCCAAGTTGTGGAAGCAAATGCAATAAGAACTCACACTAGACTAAAGTTTAACACAACTTATCACCCCCAAAATGATTGATAGTCAGAAAGTACGATCCATACTTTAGAGGATCTGTTGAAAACATGTGTGCTCAATTGGGTGGATCATGGGAGTAGTATCTGCCCCTAGCTGAGTTTGCTTACAATAACATCTATTGGGCCAGTATCAGGATGCCTCCGTATGAAGCTCTCTATGGGAGGCTGTGTCGGCCAGTGCTTTACTGGAATGATGTCGGTATAAGGACCTTATTGAGGTCAGAGGAACTACAGTTGTACGCTGATAAAGTTGCTTTGATCAAGCAAAGGATGAAGAGAGCCCAGGATTGACAGAAGTTGTATGCTGATGCAAAGCGGACTGACTTGCACTTCACTATGGGTGAACACTTATTTCTAAAAATTTGACCCCTCCAAGCTATAGCTAAGAACAGAGGAAAGTTGAGTCCCTGATACGTGGTTCTATTTGAGATTTTGGAATGGATTAGTGAAGTTGCTTATTGTTTGGCCTTACCCCTTCAGTATAGCATGATACATGATGTGTCCTATGTGTCCAATCTTAAGCATTGTGTGAAGGACCCAAGCCATGGGCTGAGCATTGAACCTATTGAACTCCAAGGGAGGATGACTTACCCTGAGTCACATGTGAGGGTACTGGATGCCAAGGTGAAAGAGCTCAGGAGTGAAAAGATAGAGATGGTAAAGGTTATCTGGAAACAACATGGAGAGGATGAAGCCACATGGGAGCTGAAGATGCACATGGAAAAGGCTTACCCTAATTTGTTTGTTTAATTGATAGAATTTTGAGTACAAAACTCCAAAGGGGGTGGGGAGGATGTTATAACCTCAATTTTTCTTGTATGAATTGAAATGTAATTTTTCAAAGAAAAGAGATTTGAATGGAAAAATTGTATGATTTATTTTCAAGAATGTATTGTTTTGCAATATTTCTCTTGAATGCATGATTTCATTGTTCATACTATTTTGATAAAATCAATAATCATAAAAGGGAAAAAGGATTGAAAAAAATCCTATACTAAGAAAAGGGAAAAGAAATAAAAGTAAATTGTGTGCATATGAGAGAATTATGTAGAATTATCTAGAAAGTGGTATGGATGAAGACTATTGATTAAGTTTTGTTTCAGCTTGGTTTCTAATTAGAAGAGAAATCAAAGTAAAGAAAATAGAAGAAAAGAAAGAGAAAGCATGAATTTTAATTGCATAAAATATTCCTTTTGAGTGGACGACTTGCATATGAAGAAATGTTTCTTTTAATTTTTGGTTCCAAACTTTGCACACAAGTAAATCAAGTCATTAAAAAGTTTCCCTTAAATTTTGGGATTAAATGGATGTGTGGTTTGAGAGATATGGATTTTTGAAAAATACCTAAAGTGAGAGGAATATCAATAAATATCACGATTTTCTAATCTAATTAGAAAATGATTTAATTCAGCTTTTTCTTGGCTCGCATGTCCAACAGTGGAGGGGTTGTCCCTTATCTCCAGTCAAAAAAGGAAACCAGAATAGATCTGGTAGGCTTTATGGTTGATTTCTGTAACATATTGAATCCCGGATTCATTTACAATTTAACCCATTTTTGAGATTTTATTTCTTTCTTATCCTTTTTGTCCTTTTCCCTAACTTTTAATATCTTTTCTATCCTCTTTGGCCTCAATATTGAAATTGAGCAATACTTGATGGCTTGAACTATATTTACCCACATTCATTACAGTGAATGGATTCTTGCACAAATATCTCAACTAGTGTGTTAATTAGAGACTAATAATGCAAAATGACCATATACGAGAGATAATTAGTAGATTGTATTAATTTAGAGTTTTCATGACTTTTTGGGACAAGGAATGAGTAATAATGTGGAATTGAGTTAGTTAATGAGAGAATAATCCTCTTTTCTTTTCTCTCTCCTCCTACGTGGCAATAAAACATTAAAAGAGAATAATGTGGTGGGATATGACTCTAGAAAGTAATATATGTTGTATATCTCAAATTTCCACCCAAAGATTTAATTAGAAAGCTTTTTTCATATCAATTCACCCTCTTTAATACATTTTAATGGTCAATATGGTGGTTAAGGGTCATATCTTGTGCGAAATGAAAATTTAATTACATAGAATTATACTAGGCCATAAATTTAGTCTATGGTCCAAATTTGGGGTCATTTGGCAATGTTTAACCCTTCAAACAAATTAAATAAGATTTGAATATAGTTTAAATATAGTTTTAAATCGATTTCATTAATGCATTGCAATTAACCTAAGGTTTCTTTGATTTTTCATTGTCACGGTTACACGATAACACATGCGATCCCAACCATTAGATCTTTGATCCACGACCTGGAAGTTATCTTCTTCCTCAGTTAATGCACGACCAGAGCTGTTTTTACTGGTTTTTGCTCCTCGATCGGTTTCTCAGCCAATACTCAACCATTTCACTTAAGTTCTTCGACGTTGAATCCACCATTCCTCCCCAATCATTTAGATCCATTACTTGTCTGCTAACTTCCCTGAATGACAAAACGCCAAATCTAGGGCTACGTCTACTGTCCACCGTTGATTTACATAGGGCACTCCGAGCACTCCTCTTGCCTATAAAAGGCCAAGGGTAGCACCGTCAGGTCACAAGCAAGCTTCCTCCTCCCTCAATACCTTCACTACTACAGAAAATGCTTTTTATAACGGGAAAAACACAACAGTTCTATTGGTTGTGTTGTAGTTAGCATATCTTTTACAACAAGTCTATTTGTGTGTTGTGAATTATATATTTTAAACAACACAAGTTATATACAATAGGCCAAACTCATTGTTGTATATGTGATTACTACAACATGTGCTAAATTGTTGTAATAGACTGTAATATCACAACATACTCAAACCTCTTGTAAAAGAACATAATTACACAACATGCTCTAACCCATTGTAATAGTCACTTATGCTAACTTGTTGTAATAGATAATCATTACACAACATACTCTAAACCGTTGTAAAAGATCATAATTACACAACATGCTCTAACCCATTATAATAGTCATGTATGTTAACCCATTGTAATATACCATCATTACACAACATACTCTAACCCGTTGTAAAAGATCATAATTACACAACATGCTCTACCCGTTGTAATAGTCACATATGTTAACCCGTTGTAATAGACCATCATTACACAACATACTATAACCCGTTGTAGTATACTATAATTACACAACATGCTTTCACCTATTGTAATAGTTACCCGTTGTAATAGACCACAATCACACAACAGGTTTGCACGTCATTTGTTGTATATGTACAACAAAGAATATATGTGTTGCATAAAATGAAACTGGTTCAGTGCCTTACTTTCAAGTGGTCTCAAGTTTGAAACCTTGTGTCTAGATGTATTTCCTTTTGTCTCAACATGTTATATAGAACACCCCTATTACAACAGGTGTGTTCAATGATCTACAACATGTATTAACTGTTGTATAAAATACATATATTACAACATGTGCAACACCTGTTGTATAAAGAACCCCCCCATAAGACCACACGATCTAATACAACAGTTGACACCCGTTGTAAAATGGAAAAATGAACTGTTGTAAAAACCATTTTTTGTAGTAGTGCTTCTCCAGTGTTGCAAGTGCACTAGACCACCTCAACCTTCAGTTTCGATGACCTAAGCTCCCTGCTGCTCTCCGCAAACCCTCTGACCAAATTGAGAATCTAATAAGCTTTCATGATACCCTATGGTCCTTTTCAATCCTTAGTTTGCCTCAAATCACTCTGGTTTTCCATGTCGTATAGACCAGTGGTTGCTACTCGGCAGCACTAGTCACCCAGGTGACTCAGAGGTCCTACGGCCCTTGTGAGGCCCCAGTTGAGCCCCTATGACCGTTGTGAATACATTTCATAACTCATTTTAGCAATTTAGTGTGTACTCAAAACTGTGCTCCGATTTTGAACTCCTCCTCTATTCATGGAGTCCTCCATCTTGTTTTGACGATACAAGGATCCTTGTTCCATGGCCTTCGTTCCTCCACCTTTGCTGGGCTCTGAGCAACATGCTCGAGTTGTTAGCGTGCCAAGAAATCACATGAGAATGCGATGCAAAGCTGGAGTCGAAGCTCCAGGTATGCTGCTCGTGCCATAGCCAAGCAATGAAGAATCCGAGAGATGAAATCTCCAATCCACCCCACTCGTCTTCTTTGCTTGATTTCTCGCCCAAGGGAAAATTGGTCCTTTTTCCCTTCCGCTTAGTCTCTTCTAACCGAAGTTGCGTGAGCATGGACCCGCTACCTGGTCACGTGTGATTGGCCCAGGTCAGCATGGGCCCGGCCCCGTGCCAATTCTTTTCACGGACCTTTTTGCATACATTTCTGATTCTTTTGATTGGTCAATTTTAGAAAATTTATAACTAATTACTCATTTATCAAAAAAATATAAATAAATATTCTATGAATCACAAAAATAAACCCTATCCAATAAAAATGTTAAACCTAATTTCCAAACTTTTCAAGGAAGGATTTCAAGAAACCAAAATGTTTGATTAAAAAGCCCTAAAAGGTATAAATAGTTCATTTTAACTTCAGATTAACTCATCAAATATGTTTTCCTAATTAGAAAAATATAACAAATCGATTGGTCCAAGTTTTGAGTCCTAAATCGATGGTTTTCATAGAAGGTCCAAAATTAGGGTTTTCTTATACATTTTGCTTTACAAACCCTAATACATGTGATATAATTGTAACTAGGATAAAGTGGTCTTAGAATCAATTTAGTGATGAAAGTGATGACTAGGATTCTACATTGAGGTATGTGTATGTGCAACCCTAATTATGTATGTACATTCTAAACCCTAAGTTGGGCATGTTTTATCCAACCCTACTTTCCCAATGAGGCATGAGCCTATACATTAGTTTCAACAATTCTTGTTTATTTCATTTTAATTATTCTAGTGTCTTGGACCCCACTTGAAAAGTTTTCAAATTTTTAAGTCTGCCATTTAATTATTCAAGCATGATGATTTAAATGACTAATTAACTAATGTAGCATAAATCTGTAAAACCACACATAGTAGACATGTGAAAATTCACCCAAGGGAATGTGATAATTATCCCCATTTTATATATATTCGAATGCTTGGGAATGTGTTATTTCTCCCTCACCTAGAGGTTGAGATTAGGTAGCTGCCTCAACCATATATTAGCTTAATGTAGTCATATTAAATCATGCATGCAAACTTGATTACTATTTGACTTGGCAAAATTCTTATTTATTTACTTACCTCATATTCTTGACCCTCTTAGCATAGTAAATTTTTATGATTTCATGCTTTAGTTGTTAATTGTCCTTATTCCTTTAATTGACGCATACATTTTCTCTCCTTTTTCTAGGTGATCCCAACCACCCAGGTTTAGGATCATAATGAAGAAGCCTAAGATAAGGACGAGGTGTTGACCCTTCCATTGTGGAATTATTTATCAAGTTTTTTTGATGGAGACATATTGATGTAGTCTAGTTTCCCTCTACTTAGATCATTTATTTGTATAAAGCATGTACACCATTATTGGGAAAAAAAATTGATGTGCTCTTTATTAAATTGAATATAGTCAAAATTTTAACTTCTGTTCCTATTCATTGGATATCGTTTACCACTTTTAGTAGAGAGGTGATTTCACTTCTTTACAATTTTCTTGCAACTCTTTGCATGAGCAAGTCTGGAAAGAGTTTCATTGTCTTTGTGAGGCCAATTTGAGTCAACCTACCCTAGGTTTGAGGTGTCTAGTAGAATTCCCCAAACCGACCTATGGGGGTAACCATGTCGATGAGGGTGGGTATAAATAGGGGCATAGATTCCCTCTGTCTACCTCCCAAACAATCACGAGGATTTCCCATGACTCCCTCTTCATTCCTCTACTCGCAATTTGCTTGCTAGCCTCTCTCCCTTGGCTCTGCACTATCTCACTGGATGCTGGAGAAGCACCTTGCCATATGATCAACCCTATTGGCTGTTGGGCCAACTGAGGCCCTCGTTGTGTTCAAAAGAACGAGGTGGAGGTGAAGATGTCTTTAGTTTCCAGTGAGAAGGCCTGGACTCAGAAGTCAACTAATGAGTTAACTCGTTTAGACGCTTACTCAATGACGGGAGGTTGGAGAAAGGAGGCGAGAGACTTACGTCTCTGCCTTAGAGAGAGAGTTGAAGAGGTAAGGGGCATTCTGGAGTTTTGCCATGCTTTTGTTCGGACTGCCTAGTTGCCACGTGAGAGAGGGTTCTGTCATGGCACGAGCATGTTATTTCAAGAATGGCCCAGCTGGCGCGACTAAAAATACCCTAAGTAATTAGGTGGTTGCCCATAGTTGGTAAAAAATGTTTTTCTTGTTAAAATTGTAACTAATTGTAGGATTACCCGATGGAGACTTATTATGTATGATTCATGATAAGAAAATCCATAGAATCTAATAAAAATAAATTTCAGGCCTAAATCTGCTTGTAACTCATGTAAAGGTGCTACTTTTAATGGGTTTAATTAATTTAAACCCTAAGTTTGAAGATTAAAGGATCTAATGGTGTTCCTTGGTTGTTATTAAGCAAAGTTTAGACTTTTAACTTAAAAGATGGATTTGATCAAATTGGATGATAATTGTTCATAAATTTCCTAATTAGGGTTCCATAATGATAAAAGTGCATTAATGGACTAAAAAACCCTAATTTTGACAATTGTGAGGTTTAATGGTTTTAATTGTGGAAATCAATCAAGAAGGCATGAAAATGATGTTCTTGAACGAATTTGTGAATATAGACCCTTCATTTGAATAATTTGAGTAATTACAATTTTTCTGAGTGGAAAAGTGCTTTTAGGGTTGTTGACCTAAAAGGGTAAAATTGGAAAGTAAAACCAAGAAACCCTAAGGAAATCCTAATGGGGCTTAGAGACCTTAGAATGGAGTCCCAAGACAATAAGAGATGTTTGGATGACCATTACGTGTCATGAATGCTTTTCAAAACAGGATCTAGATTTGCTTGATTTATTGCTTGGCTTGATTGATTGGACTTAATGGTTGGATTAGCTATCTTGCTTTGTTTTGAGACTTCCAAATTAGGTATGTGGTTATTCTTATGGCTAATCGCTCTAGTTTCACGACGATTTCTGAGGTTTTATCAATTGCTTGAAATCAAATGCTTGGATGAACTTTAACTCTTGCAATCTATAAAGTGACTATGACTATCACCTTATAATATTTGTAACTTGCTCGAATCCACATACCACCTCTAGGATATATGAATGACAAGATGAGTAAAGTCATGATGATGACTAAAGGAACAAACCCCAGGTTGGGAAGGTCAGACCAAGCCCCAGGTTGGGAAGGTCATAAGTGGTCAAGCCCCAAGTTGGTAAGACCTAATGGAACCTAGCTCCATATTGAGAGGTGACCAATGAGGTACCTAGCTCCAGATAGAGAGGTAACTTGATGTCCGTTGTAGGGACAAAACCCTAAGAGAAGGGTATACCATAGGTTGGGAAAAAATAGTTGAGAAGTTATGAAGAAAATGTAAATTTTGTTTTGTAACAAATAATTGTTGTGGTTATGTTGTTACAATTATCTACAAACTTTTGGTTTCCCCCACATACTAGTATAATTCTTTATATTGACTGATGTTTTGTTTGTCAGCATTTTAGGGTTACATGCAGTTATGTCTACAAGCTTAACAGAAAGCGGTTGTTCATTAAAAGTGGCATTGAAAAAAAGGCATAACTAAATAATGTTTAGAGGATTTTTATTAGCTAGATCTTTTTCCTTGGGTAAAGTTCTCAATTCCTATGTTTTGAAAGGTATGTGAAAAGAAATTTTTGGGATAACATGTGACTTATTTTGGGATAACAGCTTAGTTGTATCAAAATTTTGGGATAACATGTGACTTATGTTTTCCTTGGGTAAAGTTCTCAATTAAGCTTAGTTGTATCAAAATTTATAAATTATTTTTGATTATTTGTAAAACCATGTGACTTATTTTGGGATAACAGCTCTAGCTTCTTGGCCTTCCTTAATTGGGGGTTGTTGAGGGGTGGGGTTGTTACATGTTTCATGTGAAATCTTCATACCAGTTTAAGCAAGCTTCATCCAGGATCTATGAAGTGCATCTTCTTGGGGTACTCACACACTCAGAATGGTTACATATATTATGATCCAAATGCTAAGAAATAGTTTGTTAGCATAGACACCACCTTTTATTGAAGGTATTCTATATTTTTCTCTATGGGTTCAACTGTGTTAGTGAATATTCTTGTTGAAAATCCACTTACTATTCTCATTGAATCGGAACATTTAGTATATGTTGTTGGCGTGATACCTCTTAAAGTGTATCAAAAACACTACAAGACTACAACTTCCTCTATGGCCCCTCCCTCAACCAATCTCTCATCTTCATGCACAGATCATGACACTACTCAAGTATACTCTGACTTGGATACTTCAATTAGCATAAGAAAGGGGTTGGGCTCTTGCACTTTCCATCCTATCAGTAATTTCTAATTTGATACTAATCTTAGTTTAAGTTTTGCAAACTTTACTATTGTCCTTTAAACTATCTATGTTCCTAAAATTATAGGTAAGGTCCTAACACATCCCTCCTGACATCGTGCCATGAAATTTGATATGGAAGCTCTACATACACAACAGACTTAGGACTTAGTAGATGCTCCTGCACATTTTTCACCTATACGTCGTTGTTGTAGCTTCGTTGTGACGTATAAACCCGATGGAATTGTTGAAAACCTCAAATCTCGTTTTGTTGCAAAGGACTACACTCAAAACTTACAATGTCAATTATTTTGAGACTTTCTCACATGTTGTGCAACTCAACTCTATTTGTATTTTATTTTTGATTTTGTTAATAAAAGTTGGCATCTATTTTAGTTGGATGTTAAAGATACTTTCTTATATGGTGATATACATGAAGAGGTGTATATGAACCTACCTCTTATATTTCTTTCTCAAGGGGAGTGTTCTAAAGTATGTTGTCTTAATAAAGCAATTTATGGACTAAAACAGAGCCCAAGAGCATGATTTGATAAATTAATTCAGATTCTTGCTAAATTTGACTTTCGACGCTCACATTCTGATCACTCTATTTTTATTAAAATACTATTATGGGACTTGTCATTAAGATCATGTATGTTGATGATATAATCCTTTCTGGTATTGACTATTAGTGTATTCAGGATACCAAGGAATATTTATGAAAACACTTCATTACCAAAGATCTAGGAAAATTGTGCTATTTTTTGGGGATTGAAGTATCCCATTCTTCATCTGGACTATGTCTATCTCAACGTAAGTATGTCCTTGATCCACTACAAGAGACTAGTATGTTGGGTGCCAAGTCAGTCAAGACACCTCTGGATCCTAATACTAATTAAGATGATGATTCATCTCCTACTTACCCTGATAGCAAGAAATATAGAAGACTTGTGGGAAAACTCATTTATCTAACACTTATAGGAGTAGAATTCACTTCAGTTGTTGGACTTATTAGTAGGTATCTTGGTAAACCTCAACAATGTCATTGGCATATTGTGTGCCACATTATCAAATGCTTAAATAGCTAACCTGGAAAGGGTCTTCTATATAGAAACAATTGACACTATAAGATCTATAGTTTCTCAAACTCAAACTATGCTGACAGCAGGGTCAATCATAAATCTACTTCAAGATACCACACCTTTGTAGGTGGTACTGTGTCACTTAAAATGAGCCATCAAGGAGACTTCCTCTCCCCATCCCCTCATTGAGTTGTGGAGGCCCGACAGAGGAGTAAGTTAAACCAAGTGTGCAACTCATTAGTTCCGACACAAACCACGTCAAACATAAATCCCAATTTTGTTCTTCCCCGTGAGCATTCGAACCTGAGACATCTGTCTGCGTTCACGGTCCGATCACCAGTGAGCTACCCCCTTGCGGACTGGTACCTTGTCACTTAGATAAGCAAAAAAGGAAGCTTTTGTGGCTAGATCTAATGTTGAAGTTATCACACCATGATACATACTACTTGAGAGATGATGTGGGTTTAAGGACTATTAAAGGAAATTCGAGTTTGTTATTCTACCCCCATTCTTATGTATTGTGATAATAAATAGACTACCTTCATTGAAAATAATCTCAGATTCCATGAGTGTATCAAACATATGGAGGTAGACTGTCACTTTGTCAGAGAGTCTATTTTATCTAGTATCTATACATCAAGATTGAGGATTAGCTCACTAACATCTCTACAAAATCATTGCCAAAGACAAGTTTCCATTCTATAGTGGATAAGTTGGCCATGAATGATATCCATGCTCCATCTTGAGGGGGTGTACTAATATTTTTTTAATCTATTTATTTTGTTGTTTGTTTGGTGTCTTGTCTTTTATCCCATATTGGTGAACTATGTTTTAACTGACTCCTCCTATTGCGTATAAGTACGGGTTCTAAGCTTGTACTCTTTATCTCATTAATAGATTCTTATTCTAATCAAAATTCTATTAGATAATGAGGTTTCCATATCTCTTGACAGATATTAGACACGACTAAATTTTAGTTTGCCACAACAAGACAATGTTTTTAATCGTCCATCATACAATTATGGTGGCCTCTTTAGTACTCCCATTTGAGAGAAAACTTACAATATATTGCTGGTGGGGGTAGCTCATATGGTCCGACTTAGTCATCCCCAATGAAGGGTCTATTAACTGTGCACTTCTAGGAATTGTTTGCCCATCGCCAATGCGGCTAACTGAGCACTTTAAATGATTCTTGTGTGAGCACGAATCTTAGGGTTTGAGGGTTTACATTGCTAGTGTGGATCACATAGTAGCACAGCCTAGGGATAGTTCCCTCCGTATTAAAAATACATACAAAAAATTCGTACCTATTATATTTACAATCAAAATTGGAGATTGTAGTTTCCACCTTCTAAACTATGCAATATAAATTTTAAACAAAAAAAACTTGGGATTATCCAGAGCAGTAAGTCCCCGTCTACCTATAAGTCTATAACAATACACAAAGGGCATTCCACTAAAATCAATAAGCCAAACCACATAAAAAAATCAAAGCAAAACCAGAAATGGTAGAACCGTAGAAGGACCAAATTAGCTAGCCGTACCGGAAGCGGTCAATGCTTAACCAACTGTCATGCAACCGTTTTTTCTCATAATTCTTCATGTTTTATTAGTCATGAAGTCCTTGGTCATTTATTATTGCTTCTATAATAGCTACATATAGACATTCTCATACCGTCACTCACCTAATAATTATTTGGCAACGTCTTCCACTATATTATATATATGTAAAAGAAAATGGTCATGGTACAAGATGCTAATTTTGTGTCAATTTTGATAGGAGTGAGAATGAAAGTTTGCGGAAATTTTGAGGAAACATCAAGAAGTTGTCGGAAAAAAAAAATTAGAGCCAATTAAGCTAAAAATCATGATATCGATGAGGGACTTCGTGTAAAGAATCAAAATTTGCTAATCTTTTATATGGTTAAGATAAACTTTGAAACTCGGTTACGTAATATCAAGAATGTTCTAGATCTGTACAGATCATAAAGGTTGTATATGTTCGGTTAACAAATACATGAGTTTATCTCAAAAAAGTCAAACTCGAATTTGGGAAAAGGGAGTGAAATAGATGAGGTGAAATGATGTTTTGTCTAAACCCAGATCTTTTAAATTTTGTGGTTTAGAGAAGGGTTAGATACAGTAACTTGTAGTTCAAAAACCAAGAAAATGGTTACTTCAATCTCAAGAATATTCTCCTAGCAAGTTTCTCTATACCTCCATTGTAAGTGACACAACAAAGAAAAGGACCCCTTGACGTTTGACAATATCATCAAGTTGGACTTGTTAAACTAGTCTGGTCATCAAGAATTTGGCTCCATAAGGAAGAACTTGTAAGTGTACCGGCTTTCCATATTGATACCTGCAAACATAGATGCCATTTAGGATTAATTGCCATACGTTGTGCGGATGTTTATTATCATGAGTGGGGCTATTAGGCCCACTGCCTACAAAGGACACAAGAGTTCTATTTCTAAAATTGGCTTGTAGGAAATATTTCACAACGGCCCAAAAATTGTGGTTTTGACATCTAGAATGATATATTTGCTAAGAGTGGAAATGACTGAATCAAATGCAAATGTATACATAGAAACGGTCCAAACACTCTCTTGATAAGTGGTCATGTTGGAACCAAAATTTTTTTGGCTTTCATAGGATTCCACTTGTTGGCACATCCATTGTTTCCTTTTATTAGAAAATGAATCCCCTTTTCCATTGTAATGTGGGGAGCACTTCGTTGCTCCTCTACTGTAGGCATTGTATGGCTTCAAGGTATATTAATATTTTCTAATTCTGACCTTCAAGAAGAAGAAAATCAGATCTATGCAACATAAATGTCCGAACCAAGACTACAAAGGATGAGCAGAAATACGTAGACAGCTCTGACGGATTTTGTGATTTAAGCAATCTCCTTTTTAAGAACCATTTATGATCATGCATAGATCTGATCCAATCCTTCAATTTCTGGAATTTTTTTTTCTTTTCTAAAGGTTTCAGTTTGGATAATTTTGTTCCGTTTGGTTTAGTCAAACAGATAATTATATTCGGTTCACACACCCTTTTAGAAGTCGTGCATATCCTATGTCTTCCTTTTCAGCTCAACTAGCATTGTATTACGTTTTTTCTTGTTTAGTGGGGGTACCAAAATGCTCTCTTTGGCATGTGATTGATTATTTTGTCATGATATGATAGTGGCAATACTATGAGCAGTTTGATTGATTCTTTTGCTTTACTATTGTAGTGGGAATATGAGTAGTTCACTCTTGCTAACCAAAGTTATTCTGTTAACTAGTCATCTGGTTGATATTCAAGTGGCATAGATTTATGTCCCTAAGAATTAGCATAGCATCTGGATTGGTTCTTACAGGCCACTGGCAAGTTATTTCTCACATGTTTTTATCTAGTTCTTTGGTCATTGTCACCAAAGAAGAGCATGCTTTCCTCCTTCAACATTTCACCTTTGCCTTGACGTTCAATGATTATCAAGCAGGTAGATCTGGTTAACCATGAGCATCTTGGGCCCGTAACTGAGGATGGGCGTCGTACACTTTAGCCTGGGCCTTGACCTTGCCTCGGTAGTACCATTTGTTGGACCACTTAGTCTATGCTCTGTAAGGATGGGCGTTACTCAGCTCTAGGTTAGGCCTTGGCCATGCTCACCAAATCGGCAGCAATCAGTTGAATTTTCCAGTCACGGTTGGACCACATAAGCTAGTTTCTGCGGCCCCACGACAACAAGAGTTCGGTCACATCTGACATCTTGACAATTTCTCAAAGTGGTAGACTTCTAGATTATGTAGTAACTATGTTCGTGTTTTATGCCTAGTCAATGTAATTTGTCCATTCATGTATCAAAGTAAATAGAAATAATCGTAAAGAGGCAACTGTTGAACCAGATAACCACCGTTTAAACAAGTTTTGGATCAATTGAAGTATCAATACGTAGTATATAGTATAGTACTTATAGGATAGGCGTAAGGAAATAGAGCAATCCGTCATATGAAAAGTGATAATATGCGAACTATAGTGAGTGGTTAATATAGATAATTTATTTGGGTAGAGTTGGTTTGTGGAGGCAGACAAACGTATTTGTGGTGTTGACTAATCTAATTGATATGCAGCAGCTAAGAAGGGAAGAGATTGACCATGAAGACAGTGTAGTTGAATTTGACGGCAAGATTGTAGTTGAAGACAGTATTCTAAGTACCAGTGATTTTAAATACATGCTAGTATTTTCGCGTGAATAAAAGCTGCGTTCTGAATCCCGCCAGAATCGGCGTACTTCCGAATGTTCACCGCGGGCATCCATGACCGGTCCCGACTTGTCTCTCCTCTCTCCTCGAACCACATCCTCCTACCCCGTCATCTCTCCGTATTGTGTGGCCTCCCATTCACCCTTCACCTCCGTCCCTCCCTCCCTCCGTTCCTGTTCTACACTTCCTCTGCAGTAGCCGTACGTTTTAGTCGCTGCTTCTACTGACACTCCCTGTTGTCCTTCTGTACTGGCGGACGGAGTACTCCACCATTCCTAGATCTGTCCGGCGTGAGAAGTAAGCTAACCCAGCCCAAACAAGAGATTCCTGAACAGCAACATTCTCCACTGTTGCATTTAGACTTCTAAATCTTAAGAATACAGCTGTAATTTTGATTGCGGCATCCAAACGAGGCCTAAGAGAAGAGGCAATTGGTTGGTCTACAAGTTCCAGAAACTGCATCAAGGAAAAAAACTGGATGAAATTATAGAGATGTCTACAGTAGGTTAGAAAATTGCTAATTGTGGTTATATTTTCAATCAAACTAGTTTGCAGAGAGTTTGTGCTCATATAGTGAATTCCTTGACCTGTATTTAAAAGGTTCCTGTTCTGGATACTACCAAATCTTCCTATTACTTTGGCAAATCAGGAAGTACTTTGGAAAATTCTAATCAACCGTCTAGAAATTTCTGCTAAAACTTTGTAGGAAGCTCCTTCTGTTCGCATAACCGCATCACAATGATTGCAACATTGAGGGAGGGGTTTGCCCCCTTTGGCAGATCGGAGATCAAGGAGCTTTGTTTGGAGTCTCTTAAGCTGTATAAAAGCTGGAATCAGTAACTGCTGATTGTTAATGCTTCTGTAGTGTCAAGGATGCCAAGTCTGCTTAATGATTGAAGAAAGTCAGGCTAGATCTGATTCATTATTTTCAGGTGGCAGGCTGACGAGTGAACACTTGTCAAAGAACTGCCGTGGAGATTGAGAAAGAGCTGAACAAATGGCGACCTTCTTATTCTGACAAATTGGTGGTTCAGTTTGAGTTCCACCTATGGCCTACGATATTCCTACAGAGTGATGCATGTTTGGTTTGGGAACTTGATCCTTGTCTCCACCATCAACATGATCGTCGCTTCCAAGACCTTCATACCAGTACTAGCACTACAGGCTTTATGCACTAATGAATTGCGTTGTTAGTTTTGGAACTCAATCCCATTGGTTGCAGCTGCGACTTGAATATATTCCAGGAGAACTTGATAGCAAATGTGGTATCTCTTAATATCTGAGGTAATCTAGGCAGGAAACGGATGGGAATCTTACCCAGCTTGTTATGGCATGGTTACCGGACAAAACTACCAAGTCTTGTGGTTCACTTTGCGTGTCTACAGATCAAATCTAGACCATCTAGTTATACCAAAGCTATTTCAGGAGAGGCTATCTTTAGATACGGCTTGGTTTACTTGGTGCTGTATTTGTCATGTGGGTAAAAAGCAGCATTCCTGATTCCTATTTCGGCCTTGCTTTAAATCATCATCTTCGCTTTAGATTATATACAGTAAGCTATTGCAGCCGCATGTGGTTATCATATTCCAGAGTGGTAATGGGATCTCAGTGTGCCTCATCATCATAGCTGGCTTTTTGGACCTGGTTTAGCTCCTAGTGGAGTCACCTGCAAAAAAATTCCACGGACTTTATTGAGCTTTGCAGCACCTTTGCTAGGCTTTTATGATTCGCTCGCTGTAGTGGCCGGTTGCCAGTACCGACCTTCAACTTCTACTAGAAAACTAGAAAAGTCGAGAAAGGCAGGCGACTCAGGTCCGTCCATTTTGACTTTAGTGCTAAAGGAGTCGAGCGTGCGGGCTGTTATAGACTAGAAACTAGAAAGGAGTAGTGGGCTTCGTTCCGTCAAGATTGGGGGGCTTACTGGTAACTGCTCACTGGGCCGTAGTGTAACAAACTGCCAAGTTGGGCGTCAACATTCTCCCTTCCAAGTTATGGATGGGTTGGGGCTTCCCCTTATGCACGAGTATCCGAGTTTGTGCAGTCAGGAAGGACGGAAACGGAGGTGGAATGCATTATTACCCAAAGGCAATTCAGATATATGTGGTTCGTCTTTACATTAATAAGGCAATGAGCTTCTGCACATATTTTTACATCACTTGGCACATACACACCTTTTCCCCTTCCTCTTTTCTTCTCCATCGGGTGCTGACTCTCCTTGTCTTATTCATTTGTTTTTTATACGACAAGATTGGGTTGGATTCTTGATGTGTTTGGGTAAGCTTGGTAGAAACCTGGATAATAGAGGCCACTACCCAAATTATAATTCTAGTTTTAGAGCTCAATCCTGTTCTCTAGATTGAAATCCCAATCAGGGGTTGGACTTGTCTTTATGTGCAAAGTTATATGCAATTGTACAATTTATTTAGATTATACTCATATAAGGGTGATGGGTATGAGGGTGAGTTTCAACACATGATTAGGAACAAACTAAACATGATCCCAGAGACACTATGGCATGAAATCATTTTTCATAACTTTATCCAAAAAGGGCGTTAAGGTGCATTGAAATTGTGTGTGCATTCCGCTGAGTGTCAACGGTGACTCTTTTCATAAAGTTATACATAATCATAACAAAGTACCACAAATATTTGAAATAGTAAAATGATTTCATAAGCATGTATTGTTACAAGTGATGTTGTTTGAAACTTTGGGTAATTGTATTTTGTGTGGAATGGTGGCTACATACAACATGGCCTCAAAAAAGAAGTTTTTCACAAAACACTACAAGCTAGGCAAATTGCATAACCCCTAGAAATGACATTTAAGTCGTAAAGGTAAAAAGTATCACTATTAGGATAGGTCTAAAGCCCTTAAAAATTAGACCCAACGGATGTAACTCTATTAAGAGAGAAGGGTGTATGATGTCAAAAAGACAAATGTGTTGCTCATAGAGTTGTTCTATTCTAGGGTTGTGTATGTTTATGCTACCGACACATGGATTAGGAAGCACATGTGAAGCTCACTGTCAACAAGGTACACTAAGATATATGCATCTCTATGATATAGATGATGTCATATGCAATATTATATGTAGAATTAAGAGGAGCAAAATTTGTCTTGCACATGGCTGAAAACTTGCATTATCTTTGAGGCAAGGTAAGTCTGAGTGAAAGAAGATGTGTTAACATATTTGTACAAGCAAGTACCTAAGAGAATAGATTTGGGTGTCATTAAGCAAGTTATAAGGTAATGATCAATTATTGATCTCAATATACAATGATGAACAAATGTGGTACAAGACCCTTATTTCAAATCATGTGTGTAGTCTAAAAGGCTGACTAGATTTCAAAATTTATGTGGATAAGAAGGTGGTTTGTTCTTTGTGTCCTTATGATTTCTTTAATGCATCTTAGTTATTTGATTAAATAGAGTGAGGACTTCTTAGGGTTGATCAGAAGCCATGTGGTTGAGCCAAAGTGGATAAAACATAGTCGATAGACATCATTAAGTTGCTCATTCCTTACACAATCGACATCAGCAAATGTGAGATGTGAGAGAATGACGAGAAAAAACTAGGGTGTGATGAATAGTGAAGGGTTTGAACACCTACCCTTTCCTTCTATTTAGAAAGAGGGTTGTGTACTATATAAACGAAGTGAATAGGAGAGTGTAAAATGGGTCACCCTACCACAAGACATGGTATCTACGATCATGCTAATTGAATGTTCAACTATGAGAACTAAAAGTGATCATGTCCTTGGCCACCTAGATAATCCACTTGTCTAAAAACTCAAATATCGCAAGTAGCATTTAAAGGTTGTTTTATCTATGCATTCGTAAACCTTTTATAGATCTAGATTAGGAAAACCCTTTGGTGGATATATCTTGATGTAAATCTAGCTATAACCCACCGACCACAAGACTGTCTTCCCTACAAAAAGGAATGTTTTCTTAAATCATATGCATTAGTAATCTTAGACATGATTTTATATAAAAAAAACACCAATCAGAAATTCACAAAACCTCATTCACTGAAGTCGAAACATTTGTCTTGTGGTTTAGTTTGGCAAATGCACAATTTCCTCAAAAATTTGTCTCAATATCGCACAAACACACACCAAGATGATATCACATGGATAACTGACATACCTCACATTGATCTTGTCAAATTACTATATGAAATTAGGGCCAATATCCCACAATGCAACGTAAAATTAGGACTTAATATCATGAGAGTAGAGCAAAAAATCCTAGTTTATAGTGAGCCATGTATGTTGGCTGACACTTGGCAAAGGGAAATGCATATTTTTTTTATATCATGGTTAGGTACATAAACTTGTTGCATATAACTTCAAGATCCTTTGGTTGGACATGTCTCTTCATTAATTTATCAAGATGTATATGGAAACCCTAAGGGTTTACCTTAAAATCACACCCTACTAGAAGTAGATGTAGCGATCACCATCTTGCAATTATCACACATATCTTCGCTTCCTATACAAATATTTTTAGAGGTGGTTTACGTGATCATGGATGCATCACCCCTTGATGAGATAATTATGAATTGACAATGAGACCATGTTCAGACCATGATAATAGTCTTTATATTGAAAATAGTATTTGTTCACATGCTATTGTTTGATGAAATAGTTGCATGAATGGGGTTTCTTAGCAATATTGTATATAAGGTTACAAAATACTAGTTTAAATCTAGGCTATTGCATGACTTTATAGACCATACAATTATAAATACGGGTTGTCAGAGGATCCTATTCAGTTCTTTCTATAGATTTCTCGTCATGGATAGATATGTGAAAAATGATATGATCGGTAACATGAGGGTGTGAGTGTCATGTGCGTTTGGAGGAGTAGATCCACAAAGGATTTATTCAAAAAAATGTAAATCCACCCTCTTTCAATTAGATTCATGCCTTCCAAGTTGAGATGGATGTGAGGTATTTCTTCATGATGATAACATATAGAGGTCATTTGAGGTGTTGGATTTTATGTTGTTTTAACATCCCTTTATAATAAATTACTCCACTAGAAAATTAGAATTTATGTTGTTTTCACATCCTTCTATAATTAACTTACTCCATTGTCGAATCAGTTGACTTGTTGAAAGATCATCTAACTTGTTACACAATTCATCCTACTTTTTTATGTTGATTTAATTACTATCTACTTATTCAAGTCTATGGTGACTAAGAGGTTGTTTGGCCTTTTAGAGGCTATTTGAGATTTTGCATCCTAGGATAGGGAAATGTTAAACAACTTATGCACAAGTTGGTAAGACTTTTTAGGAAGATTAGTCACAATTTGACCATCCTAACACTAACCAATCTAGGTCAATGTTGACTGGTAAGTCAATCAACCTCTTGGAGAAGTGAACATATTTTGGTCTAGACCAGAATAAAACCAATCCACTTGTCTCAAAGCATCCTCCAAATAACTATGAATTGATTTGATGCCTCTATTATCATGTTAGAATTTCCTTTATATTTGTTAAGGGTTCTCAAAGTCTTTATATATAACTCATTATAGAATGATTTCAAATAGAAAACATATAGATTACCCAATTTACCCCCAAAGACACAACTTTCGTGACAACTCCATATACTTGTATGCGTCAAACATTGGAGAAAGTGATCACATATAGTTGATTCACAATAGAAAATAGATGCAAATATCAACATTCATCATTTCCTATAATGCAAATTTATTTTCACATTCTTACAGTACAATTATGGCATAAGTGAAAAAAAATGGTATTCTTTTGTGTTACGCCTCATTAAATTGTAACATAAATTTTTTGAATTTCTTCTTATATATATCCCATATATTTAGCTTCTCATTCGTATGTGCACTTCACTATAAATTCAATAAACTCTTTAACATGCATAAACTGCACCTCAATAGTGGAGCGAACTTTTTTAATAGAAGCATATGTCTGAGGGCACATTTACTGAAGAACTATACTACCAAAAATAAATTGGAGCCCATTAAAGAGCATAAACAACATATGGAACAATTAAATATTGCACCACAAAATTGTAACTACTGGCAAATAAAAGTCTGAGAGGACTTAATTAGTGATAACCAAGTCGTATAGGCCACTTTGAGCCTATTTCCTATTTTCTTGATTGTAAGGTGAAAGGATATTTTTACGTAAAAATACCAAATTTCGATATAATTCAATGTTTTCTTATTTCTTGATTGAAAAGAAAAACCCAATAACGAATCTTCACATCAATATTATTCAATCCCCTATTTATCCTAAAGTTTAGATTTTTTTATAATAAAATGAAAATTATGGAGGGTATGCATTAAAAACTAACTTATTCATCATTTTAGCAGTTAATTTAAACATGATAGGAGATTTGTTTATTCATAATCCTAATTGGATTTCATAAAGAGATAGCCACTATGTAAACTAAAATTTTAAGGAGGTTGGTTTGTAGTCTTACCATTGTACTATTTGTTGTGTATTTTCTACAAAGGAAATTGTGTCATAGATGGGCAAGGTTGACAATTAGTAGTTATTATTTAGAGATAATTTTCTCCATAAAATGTTTCCAGAAAGAATAGTACTATAGATCTCTGGTACCATTAATTTTTTTCATTTTTAGAATATCATACTAATTTCACATCTAAAATGGAATTGGATGTTGATTAATGATAAATAGCATAATGTACTAGTAGTCATACACTATATAGTAGTGGCTATTATAGATATACAAACAATCGGATCTTGTTGGTATTGCCAATTCTTAGGTATTTTGGTGGTGGTTCCCATAACCAACACACACACACACACACACACACACACACACACACACACACACACACACACACACATATATATATATATATATATATATATATATATGTATATAGTATGTTCAAATGAGCTATAAGTGTCCAAATGAGCTAAAATTTATATATAACTCATTATAGAATGATTTCAAATAGAAAACATATAGATTACCCAATTTACCCCCAAAGACACAACTTTCGTGACAACTCCATATACTTGTATGCGTCAAACATTGGAGAAAGTGATCACATATAGTTGATTCACAATAGAAAATAGATGCAAATATCAACATTCATCATTTCCTATAATGCAAATTTATTTTCACATTCTTACAGTAAAATTATGGCATAAGTGAAAAAAATGGTATTCTTTTGTGTTACGCCTCATTAAATTGTAACATAAATTTTTTGAATTTCTTCTTATATATATCCCATATATTTAGCTTCTCATTCGTATGTGCACTTCACTGTAAATTCAATAAACTCTTTAACATGCATAAACTGCACCTCAATAGTGGAGCGAACTTTTTTAATAGAAGCATATGTCTGAGGGCACATTTATTGAAGAACTATACTACCAAAAATAAATTGGAGCCCACTAAAGAGCATAAACAACATATGGGACAATTAAATATTGCACCACAAAATTGTAACTACTGGCAAATAAAAGTCTGAGAGGACTTAATTAGTGATAACCAAGTCGTATAGGCCACTTTGAGCCTATTTCCTATTTGCTTGATTGTAAGGTGAAAGGGTATTTTTACGTAAAAATACCAAATTTCGATATAATTCAATGTTTTCTTATTTCTTGATTGAAAAGAAAAACCCAATAAAGAATCTTCACATCAATATTATTCAATCCCCTATTTATCCTAAAGTTTAGATTTTTTTATAATAAAATGAAAATTATGGAGGGTATGCATTAAAAACTAACTTATTCAGCATTTTAGCAGTTAATTTAAACATGATAGGAGATTTGTTTATTCATAATCCTAATTGGATTTCATAAAGAGATAGCCACTATGTAAACTAAAATTTTAAGGAGGTTGGTTTGTAGTCTTACCATTGTACTATTTGTTGTGTATTTTCTACAAAGGAAATTGTGTCATAGATGGGCAAGGTTGATAATTAGTAGTTATTATTTAGAGATAATTTTCTCCATAAACTGTTTCCAGAAAGAATAGTACTATAGATCTCTGGTACCATTAATTTTTTTCATTTTTAGAATATCATACTAATTTCACATCTAAAATGGAATTGGATGTTGATTAATGATAAATAGCATAATGTACTAGTAGTCATACACTATGTAGTAGTGGTTATTATAGATATACAAACAATCGGATCTTGTTGGTATTGCCAATTCTTAGATATTTTGGTGGTGGTTCCCATAACCAACACACACACACACACACACATATATATATATATACATATATATATATATGTATATATATATATATATATATATATATATGTATATAGTATGTTCAAATGAGCTATAAGTGTCCAAATGAGCTAAAATTTATTATATAGTATGTTCTTATGATAATTAAGAAGATCAACTGTTTAGATTTTTCAAAAATTTACTACATCTTCAAAAATGACTGAGGTGTACGGTGCCTCCGGTACACTCGAGTGTACACTAGCCTGACTCTCTCTCTCTCTCTCTCTATCTATCTATATATATATATATATATATATATATATATATATATATATTTGTGTGTGTGTGTGTATGTATTTATATATGTATGTATATAAACCTGCTAAATATATTTCTAACCCCAAAAAAGAGGAAAATAACAAGTTATACACAAATGCATGACTCAATAGGAGAAGAAAAGCCCTCTTATAGGGCTATATAGGGTCCCATCTCCTTAGACTAGGGATCAAAATAGAACCCAAGTTATCTTTGTAGCATTAGTGTATAAGTAAGATTTCTTTCTCAATGTTGGCAAATATAGAATTAGGATTTCTTGCTCAATGTTGTCAAATATAAGAAACTCATCATTAGCTCATCCACCATGTCTCCTAAAGTCTCTTTCATGCCATACATAACGAACACATGCACTCGTACACCATAGCATTAGGTTTTTGTTACCTCCATCCTTCATGTTGATGCACAAGTGATGTAGGGATTTTGAGTTGTATTTATAGGCTGATTTCACACCAATTTTGTGTGGTTATTTGTCATTATTGTGACTATAATAGCATGATTCATTTTGTTTAGCCTATAAACACTTTATGCATCAAATTGATCTTATTCTATTATATTTTTTATGATTATGAAATTCCCCGAATTGACTTGTGTTTTTCTCTCTTTTTCAGGCACTTTTATACAAGGACCTGTCGATACCATCGACAGGTCGTGATACTATGGACATTGCATCAGGTGGTCAAGATGGAGAAAAGCCCTCCGTCGATACTATCGACACCTTGGTCAATAATATCGAGATGTTAGCAGATGGATCCTATTATGAAGCAAGCAGCTATCAATACTATCAACAGCCTCGTCGATGGTATCGACGCCGTCAGATCAAAGTTGTGTTTAGATTGTCACGATCTAACGCGTTACGAAGGTCGAAAGTCACACCTAGACCCAAGGGAGGACGACCTAGACCCCGGGATCACGTTCTATTCTGTCGTACGAGTCCTGAAGGAGAGGAGAGGAAAGAACATAGCCAAAAGCAACGTCTCGGAGGATTTGAGAACCAAAGACGGACGATTCTACCACTGGAATGTTGCAGAACGGGCGTCTCGCACCGAGGATCATCCGTCTCTTTACCGTTCCATGGGTTACACGATATTTCTATCTATTTCCCATGTTTTCTTCTTCCTTCCCCATGTATTTTGTTAAGATGAACATGCAGGGCTAATTCCCTTTGATCCTTAGGACCCGGGAGTAGCCCTGAGAATCGTTGTATAACATTTGTGCATGGATTAGTATAATTCTTCTCATTTATCCTGGATATGTTATCGTTCACTCTATCGTAATTGCTATGCTTGATCACCATAGCTAATTTCTAATACCTTTAATTGCTTTTGACAGAGGATTAGTGGTTTAAAAGGTACGGTTAACATGTTAACCTATAAACTCCTTAGACGAGCTAATGTACGGTGAATGGTGGATACCCAGAGGATTCATTAATGCACTTAGGTCTAGGGTATAAGTTACTACTGGTGTAGAACTGACCTAGAACTAGGTAGTGGATTGCATCGTGGAAGCGAGCAATTCTATCTACAGGCCTCTATCCGGGATAAGGGATGATTTATGCTAATTATGTGAATCTGTATGCACCGAGACCTTGTGTTAAAACCATAATCCTAAGGATTCTCATTCTCATTTGATTAAACCAACATTTAATCATCACTCTTTTATTTTCTCTTTATGTTATTTTCTTTTCCAAAACCAATCAACTCTTTCATTCGGTCTATCTGATCGCAAATAGTTAGTAGTAGTCCTCTGAAATTCACATTTTCCTGAGTTTGACTCGAGCCTCACAAGGCCTATATTACATTGATATGTACACTTACGTTTAATGCATGGTTTACACATGTCATGTTTTTGGCGCCATTGCCGGGGAGACGGTGAATTTCAACACTACGAGTGTTGTGAGCGGCCACTCTAGGCCACTTTTTACTGCAATTTTAATTGTTCTTTTTGAACTCGATTGCTTATCTTTCAAATTTTCATTCATTCTAGCACTGTGCTTACTTGACTTTTCATACTCCAGATACTAGTGCATGGTGAGTACGTGGAGTACGAACTATGACAAATCAACATCTGACATTCCACAATCGGGTGACGAAGACGAATAGATTAATACACCATCCAAGGACGTTCAAACAATACCTAAAGCTTCTATAATGGGTGACACAAATGCATCAGTTGAAGAGCAGACTATCTGGGAGAAGATCAAAGCATCCTCTTCAGTGGCACAAACCGGGCTAATAAAAAGTTGGCCGCCAATATAGCCCATTACAGGATTGATCCAGGGCTCATTCAATTGGTCAAGACGTAGGAATTTAATGGATTTTAACATGAAGACCCAATAGCCCATATTAGTAGCTTTATGGAAAGTTGCAATATGGTGAAGGTAGACAAGTTCCCGTAGGAACATATTTATCTGAAGTTATTCCCATCGTCCTTAGCAGGCAATGCAAATGAGTGGTTCTATAAGTTGCTAAAAGAATATGTCAAGATGTGGGATCAGATGATCGAGGTATTCTTTGAAAGGTACTTCCCACCTGAGAAGACCAATGAACTTGTGAGGAAGATACACAATTTCAAACAGCAGGCAGCTGAGACATACACGGAGGCGTGGGAGAAATTCCAAATCATGCTACGGAGAGTCCCACATCATGGGATAGATTTGGAAAATCAGGCAAAGATGTTCTAATTTGGCCTAAACCAACATGAATGAGGTATTCTAGATTCAGCGGGTATAGGTTTCTTCCTAAACAACAAAGGCTCTAAGTGTTGGGAGATTTTGAAGAACATGGCTACAAATCAAGCTTGGGGTGAAAGAGATAGGCTAGAATAGGTTAAATCTACAGGTGATGCAAAGGCCATTCAAGCTTTGAATGAGAAGATGGACTTACTAGCCAAGAAGCTCCTAGAGAAAGATGACAATGGGTCTGACGATGAAGCACATGCAAAATTCATGCATCAATAAGGTTACAGGAATAATGAGTATTCATGGAGAGAGGATAAGAAACTTTCCTGGAAGGATCTAAACAACTTTCTACAGGATCCGGATCAAAAGCCACAACCCAGTGTAGAGGACAAGTACAATGAATTGCTCAACCAGGTGATTAAGAAAAATCAAGAATTAATGAACACATTTGGCAAGAAAATTCAGTCACAAGGTGAGTTTATGAATCAGTTCAGGCAGACCTTACGGAGCTATGGGGCACAGATGAGGACGCTTGAGACGTCCATTTCACAAATTGTAGCTGAACTTGCAAACTTGAAGAAGCTGGCACAACAGGATTTCCCAAGGAACATTGATACTCCAGGAGGAACCCATCAAGCCAAAGCTATCTTGCTAAGGAGTGGAAAGAAGATTTTAAACTCTAAAGATGATGAACCACACACATCACAGCCAACAGCTATAGGTGAGGCCGCAGAGGAAGAAGAAGTCATAGAAACCGCTGTGGACAATGCAGAAATTGTAGTGCAGGTGACAAATTCTGGGAAAGAAAGATAAGAGAACACCATATGTGCCGCCACATTAGATGGCACAGTCAGTCCAGGTTCCATATCCAAACAACCTGAAAGAAAAGAACGTAGATCAGTAATTTAAGAAGTTTCTGGATGGCTTTAGGAAATTATCCGTCAACATTCCACTAATTGATGCAATTTAGTAGATACCATCATACGGTAAGTTTTTGAAGGACATCATAACCAAGAAGTGGAAAATTCCAGACACTGAAGTGGTGGTGCTCAAAGAACAAGGGAGCACATTTATTCTGGGTACACTACCACCTAAGAGACAGGATCCCGGGTGTTTCAACATCTCTTGCTATATCGGGAAGACAAAGTTTGGAGAAGCCATCTGTGACTCAGGAGCGATCATTAACTTGATGCCTCTCTCAACCTTCAGAAAGCTCAGTCTCAAGGAATCTAGGAGGAGAAATATGACTATCCATCTTGGAGATAATTCAGTAGTAAGGCCCTATGGGATTTGTGAAGTTGTTCTAGTTAAGGTGGACATGTTTGTTTTTCCTGTAGATTTCGTAGTGATGGAAATGCAAGATGACCAAGGAAACGAGTTGCTACTAGGTAGACCCTTCCAGACCACAACTGACATGATCCTGGAAATGGGAAGAGGTTGTTTGACTATGGGCATAACTGATGACATGTTTGAAATAATGATGCCAACTAGCTCAAAGTCATCATAGGAATAGGGACAGTGCAATAAAGTTAACACTTTGATCACAACATTTCCATTTGTCTAGGGAAACCCTTTCTCAACATGGCTCATGTCATGACCAAAGTAGATAGAGGAACTCTTATTGTGGATATCATGGAGCAAACTAAAGTGGTCGCTCTTGCAAAAGTTGTGGGATATCCTAATGATGAAGATCAAGTAGTATACCTTTCTACTGTGGAAGATGTTGTGGAGATCTCAATGTTGGAATCATATCCTCAATTGCCTTTCGAAGCTTGTTTATTTAATGTTGTGGATGATTGGATGAGGACCACATCTCTATAGGATTGTGTAAAGATGCTACAAGTCCTACCTTGTTACTATGCTAGGCACTTTGAAGATCTGGGACCACTGCCACCACCATTGCTGCCATCTTTGGTGAATCCACCAGAATTGGAGTTGAAGCCGCTTCCCCCACATTTGAAATATATGTTCTTAGAAGTGGAGGAGAAGTTACCGGTAATTATCTCGGCACATCTTAGAGCCTGTGAAGAAGAACAACTCATGGTTGTGTTGAAAAACCATTATGGTCCTTTCAGATGGTCAGTTTCAGATATATAGGGGATTTATCCTACTCTATGCCAACACAAGATCAGATTCACAGAGGGGGCAAAGCTTGTGGTCCAGCCCCAACGTCGCTTAAATCCTATTATGATGGAAGTCGTCAAGAAGGAGGTGATAAAGTTACTTTCAGCGGGAATTATCTATGCAATTTCAGACTCAACGTGGGTAAGCCCAACACAGGTAGTCCCCAAAAAGGGGGGAATTACGGTAGCAACTAATTTGTTAAATGAGCCAGTTATTAACCGGTTGGTCACCGGGTGGCAAGTTTGCATATATTACCGTAGGCTGAACACTTTGATGCTAAAGGATCATTTTCCTTTGCCTTTTATTGACTAGATTTTGGAGTGACTGGCTGGTCGTTCCTATTTTTGTTTCGTAGACGGATACTCTGGCTATAATCAAATATCAATTGATCCTAAGGATCAAGAGAAATCCACTTTCACTTGCCCTTATGGTACTTTTGCATACCGCCGTATGCTGTTTGCATTGTGTAATGCACCGACCACTTTTCAACAATGTATGCTCATCATTTTTTCTGATATGGTTGAACGTTGTTTAGAGGTTTTTATGGATGATTTCTCAATTTACGATGTTTCATTTGACGAATGTCTCTATAACCTTGATAAGGTTTTACAGAGATGTGAGGACACTCATTTGGTTCTCAATTGGGGAAAATGCCATATGATGGTAAGTGAGGGCATTGTGCTAGGACACAAGGTGTCCAACAAGGGACTGGAGGTTGATCTGATAAAAATTGAGGTTATTTCTAAATTACCTCCACCGAACTCAGTGAAGGGAGTTAGGAGTTTTCTTGGTCACACTAGATTTTACTGTTGGTTTATAAAATATTTTTCTAAGATCGCTAAACAATTATCTAAGTTGCTTGAGAAGGACATTGTTTTTTATTTTGATGACAAACGTTTGAATGCTTTTGAGGTCCTTAAGCAAAGATTGATTTCAGCGCCAGTTGTGCAGACTCCAGATTGGAGTCAACCCTTTGAGTTTATGTGCGACACATCCGACTATGCCGTGGGGGTAGTTCTTGGGTAGTGCCTAGAGAAACGACCCACAATTATTTATTATGCATTGAAAACCTTAAATGATGCACAATTAAACTATACCACCACTGTAAAGGAACTTCTAGCCGTGGTTTTTGCTTTTGAAAAATTTAGGAAATATTTAGTGGGGACTAAAGTGGTGGTATGGATGGACCACGCTGCAATAAAATACTTAATGGAAAAGAAAGAAGTGAAGCCTAGACTCATTAGGTGGATACTTCTTCTACAAGAATTTGATATTGAAGTCAAGGATAAAGTGGGGATTGAAAATGTGGTTGCGGACCATTTGTCTCGAATTGAGAGGGTAGATGAAAAGGCCACCAATATACCTATTACCGAGACCTTTCCGTATGAGCAAATCCTTTCTATCAAATTAAAAGATCCATGGTTTTCGAACATTGTTAACTATCTTGCATGCAAAGAATTACCTGAGGACTGGGGTTATCAAGAGAAGAAGTGATTCTTCCATTTTTGAGATTTTATTTCTAGGATGATCCTATTCTTCTGAGACAATGCAGGGATGGAGTCTTACACAGGTGTGTACCAGAGTTCGAGTACGACAGTGTGGTAAGTGATTACCACACACTACCCACCGATAGCCATCATGCAAGCTCCAGGACAGATGCGAAGGTATTAGAGAGTATCCTATATTGGCCCACACTTTTCAGAGATGCATATGAGTTTGTGAGGAGATGCGATGCCTGTCAGTGGGCAGGTAACATTTCCAAATGACAGGAGATGCCCCTTAATGTTTTCCAAGAAGTTGCGGTTTTCGATCTATGGGGTATTGATTTCATGTGACCCTTTGTGTCCTCAAATTCAAATTTATACATTTTACTTGCAGTTGATTATGCATCAAAGTGGGTAGAAGAAATACCCACAAGGACTAATGACACTGTCGTAGTGTGCAAGTTTGTGAAGGAATACATTTTCTGCAGGTTCAAAGTGCCGCACATGATCATAAGTGATGGAGGTACTCACTTCACAAATAGGATATTTGCTGCACTATTGAGAAAGTATGGGGTGAAACACAATGTGGGCACCCCATATCATCTGCAAATGTAGGGTCAAGTGGAGATATCCAATAGGGAGATCAAGAAGATCTTGGAGCGTACAGTCACCTCATCTAGAAAGAATTGGAGTATGCTTCTACTGGATGCACTTCGGGTGTACATAACCACTTTTAAGACTCCTATAGGCACTATGCCTTTTAGGTTGGCTTATGGACGTGCGTTCCACTTGCCGGTAGAATTGGAGCACATGGCACATTGGGCGCTTAGGAAGCTGAACCTGAGCATTGATGAGGCAGGGAAGAAAAGATTGCTGGAGCTGAATGAATTAGATGAATTGAGAATGAACGCCTATGAAAATTCTCGTATCTATAAGGAGAGGACGAAGCAGATACATGATCAACATATTCATAAGAGAGTCTTCTATAAAGGTGAAAGCATCTTGCTCTTCAATTCTAGGATGAAGCTACATCCCAGAAAGTTGATATCCAGGTGGAGTGGACCTTTCATCATTGAGGAGGTGCGTTCGCACGGAGCCATGAAGGTAAGAGATGGTGATAGGACATTTTTGGTGAATGGATAGAGGCTAAAGCATTAATTTGGAGAAGATTTTATGAAGAATGTGCATGAGGTAAAACTCATTGCACTCGACTGATGAGTGAGCATGACTTGGTCTAGCCTAAGACATTAAATAAAGGCGCTTGTTTGGAGGCAACCCAACCTAGGTGTAGTTCATGTTTAGTTTGTTCCCTTTTGTTTTCTTATCTAGTTTTTGTGTAATTTTGACTTAGTTTTATAAAAATGATACCTTGATGCATGCGTTCATTGTACAGGACTGGAGAATTGTCGATACCATCGACACCTATGTCGATAGTATCGAATCGAACTCAGTTGGATGGTTTTAGATTTTTCATTCTGTCGATACTATCGACAATGCAAAAAAGGGTCGATACTATTGACTCAAAGTCGATACTATTGATCTTACTGAAGATTTCATAAGATTTCTTATCAGGTATGTGGATACCATCAACATCCTCGTAGATAGTATCAACGACTACCACTTCAGCAGCAGCAACACCAGCACCACGCCAACAACCAAAGGAATTTAAATTGTTGATACCATCGACACTTGTCGATAGTATCGACTCATGACATCACCGATCCATAGTTCTCATCATCGACAGACGAGCACACCTTCATCGAACAGTCGAAAGTATCGATCCATGAACAATGTCGATACCATCGACGCCTGTCAATACTATCGACATGTCAGCGATTTGCATCTCTAGGAGCACCCATTGACAACCATCGATATCAGCGCACACGGATTCTACTATTCTGTCGATACCATCGACACTTCCGTCGATAGTATCAACGGTGCAATAGTAGCGGCAGCTGCACCTTATAAAAGGAGACACATTCTTTCAATCCAAGCACACCTTCCATCATTCTTTGTTCTATTTCTGAGCATGAGTAAGAGCAAGCATCTTCGAGCATCCGGTGGCTACAGAAATCATCCCCGACCTTCATCAAGCTTCCCTTCTGAACCTCCTTTCTCTCACTTGTTGCTTCTTGCAATATGGTGAGATCTGGTGCTTCTTCATCGAGTCCTGCCCTACCCACTCTACCTGCCTCAGCTGAAGGACTCATTCCTCACCCAAGGATAGTCCATCCCTCGCCAGAAGTAAGGAAAATATATGATGAACTGTGGAAGTGCAAAATCGAGCTCACTCGGTATGGCAACTGACAACTAATCAAAGACATGGGTTTTGAGGAAAACATGGAATACATGCCCCAAGGGAAACTAAGAGGAGAACCAAACATCTACACCGACCACGCCGAGGGTCACCCATTCTTCAGTGGGTGGTCAACATACAAGGAGGTTGTCATTGAGTTTATGGCATCTCTTGAGATCTGTGTCGTCCCCAACGAGCTTCAACCCGCAAGGACTGCATGGAAAGAGGGGACAATTTCTTGCCATCTCTACGACAGAGAGTACACCATGTCCCTCTGTGAGTTCAATGGGATCTATGGGTGGTCCCATGTGGATCTACGCCAGCCGCCGCATAGGCCAAACTACGATGCCATGTATTCAAAGATGGTCACGGTACCTGACGGCTATATGCTCAGCTGACACCATGCATCCATAGCAGACTTCACGCATCCTTTCGTCTGGATCCTGTACTACATGATTGCTAATACAATCTTTGCAAGATCCCGACTGGCGCAGAGTAAGTTTCAAGAGATGGATCTTTTCTTCCTCAACAAGCTTCTAGAGAGGGAAAGTTTAACTCTCAGAGCATTTCTTCCTCACTCAAGTCATGGTGGTAAAGAGGAACACATCCCCATAGGCTCCAATCCATTTTGGGGGCCTCATCACTCCCATCACCATCCACCTTAGCCTAGATCTTTCTGAATTACAAAAGATGGAGTGTAAGCATCCGCTTCATCTGGATCATTTCATAAAATCTGGCCTGGTCAACGCCCACCACAACATAGTCTTCGCCACCTATCACGTGCGAGGAGTCTTTCAGGAGAGGCAACTCCCTGACCACATCTTTGACCTCAAGCCTGGACAAAACTATAGGTGGCCAATCATTGACATTGATCAAGAGGAGGAGGAAGAAGGAGGAGTCGACGAGAAAGAAGAGAAAGAAGGTGATGATGACAATGAAGAGGAGAGGGAATCCTCCATTCCCCTCCGGCGACGAGTTGCTCCACGGAAGTGACCCCGACATTTTAGAGCCTCATCTTCTTCTCAGCCATCTGCACCGCAACCTTCTCAAGGTGGAGAGGATGTCTATTCCATGCAGGGCATGTACCCCATGCTCTAAGACATTCAGAGCACATAGCAGCAGCATACCGCATCTTTTATAGGTATCCAGGACATCCAGAACCGGCTGTATAACAACCAACAAGCAATCTATGAAAATGAGCGCCTCCTCTTTGCAAATCAAGAGAACATACACAACCATTTGTAGAGAATGGAGATGCAGTAGCAACCATTTTATGATCATTATTGGATCCAAAACTACTTTGGAGGATACCTGCAGCCACCTCTGATGCCGCCCACCGATCTTACCTTTCTAGGGCAGTACCCCTTTTGGGACCCGATCCAGTACCCGCCACCACCGCCGCAGAACTAGATGGTATCACTGTTCCACCTCTTAAGTCTATATTTTGACTATGATGCCATAGTCTAATTCAAGCTGAGGGGGTGCTGGAACAACATTTATCTAGCTTTTATTTAGTTTTTATTTCAACATTTGTTTTTTCTTTTAAAAATCTTGTCGTCTTTATTTCTAGGTTTACCATTTTCTAGGATCCTCTATCTATCTAGTGTAATCAAAGAAGTTGTAATGAAATGCATGTCATCTTATGTTTTCACCTTGGGGGCTTGTGAGCAAATAAAATATAAATGAAAATTTTAAGAATTTGTAAGCTTGTCTTGTGAGAACTTGAGGACTTAATTTGTGAAACTGATTGGGTAGGTCAACTCTAAAACATATGAACATGAATGTTTATCCTTATGGTTCATGGGAAGAGTTTGATACAGATGATTGAGCCTAAACCAACCAAACTTTAACGTGATTCTAATTTGAAGTGAGAGAGAGAAATCCCTTGATTACCTTGTACACAGGTCAGTAAGGAGAGACATATAATTCTTTCTGAAGGTTCTATCAATTAATCTTGTGATCTTGTCCACCGTACTGTCCTTCACACTCCACCATAAGAATTGGGAGCACATAACCGTCTTTCTCTCTTTGATTGCATTCCATATAGATAGATCATGCATTATAGTTCTTTTGCATTTATTTACATGAAAATGAAAAAATATATAGAAAGTAGTTATACATGCACATTATCCTTAGGTGCATGTCATTTAGTTGCATTTGCATCTTCAAAGCATGTAGTACATCATTTGTCTTTATGTTCTTCTAAAAATATTAAAGGTGGTAAACTTGTTCCATACCCTCAGAAAAGTTTTAGAAGAGAATGCATCAAGCTTAGAAGTTGTATAAAAAGAAGGAACCCCAAAAAATAAATAATAATCCATATCATTTGTGAAGAGAGGGCTTAGAAAAAAAAGGAAAGGAAAGGAAAAGAAAAATAGAAAGATTGAGAAGTAGTCAAGAAGAATAGGGAGAAAGGAACATGTTTTCACCTGAATAGTAAGAAGAATGGACTCATGATGCATTTTTTTAGATATTCTGTCTTACTCTGAGACGGAATGATAGTGCATGCATCATTTCACCAAAAATGTTAGCATTAGGATCATTATCATCTGCATTTGCATCATCATAGGTTAATCATTTTTGTATTGCATGATTAACTGTAATGTGTTTCCATTTCTTCCACAACTGCCTATTCTGTCCACCCGTTGCTCTAACTGTTAGGCCACCCATGATTCTCTCCTCATTCATGTGTATCAGGAGAGTTGCTTCCAATTAGATGGTAGTTAGAGAAAATGAGCAGCGTAGATAGGAGATCACAAGATACACCAAGCCTGAACCTGAGGATTTTCTTATATTACCTGCTTTACTTGATAGTGCTTGTTGATCTTGGGGTGGGCATATTTTATGAATAAGTTTTGTCGCCTAAATGGTAGTTATCGTTCCATGGTTAGTAAGGGACGATATGTGATTTGCAGGAAGGAATCATTTTAAGATTCATTCATGTCATTATGTTCTTTAGTTGACCCTATAAATTAGATTTTATAGTTTTGTTGATCGAGGACGAGCAAGATTCAAGCTTGGGGGAGTTTGATTCTGGGATTTTGAGTCATATTTATAGGCTGATTTCACACCTATTTTTTGTGGTTATTTATCATTATTGTGACTATAATAGCATGATCCACTTTCTTTAGCCTATAAACACTTTATGCATCAAATTGATCTTATTTTATTATATATTGTATGATTTATGAAATTCCACGAACTGACTTGTATTTTTCTCTCTTTTTAGGCACTTTTATTCCAGGACCCATCGATACTATCGACCGGTCGTTGATACTATTGACATTGCATTAGGTGGTCAAGCTGGAGAAAAGCCCTCCGTCGATACTATTGACACTGTGGTCGATGATATCGAGATCTATGGACAACTCTAATCAACAGATGGATCCCATTGTGAAGTAAGCAGCTGTCGATACTATGGACAGCCTCATCGATGGTATCGACACTGTCAGATTAGAGTTGTGTTTAGATTGTCACGATCTAATGGCTGGTATCTATTGGCGGCCAAAAGTCACACCTAGACCTAAGGGAGGACGGCCCAGACCCTGGGATCACATTCTATTCCGTCGTACGAGTCCCGAAGGAGAGGAGAGGAAATAACGGAGCCAAAAGCAACATCCCAGAGGATTTGAGAACCGAAGACGGAAAATTCTACTATTGGAAGGTTGCAGAATGGGCGTCTCGCACCGAGGATCATCTGGCTCTTTATCGTTCCAGGGGTTACACAATATTTCTATCTATTTCCCATGTTTTCTTCTTCCTTCCCCATGTATTATGTTTAGATGAACATGTAGGGCTAATTCCCTTTGATCCTTAGGACCCAGGAGTAGCCCGGGGAATCATTGTATAACATTTTTGCATGGATTAGTATAATTCTTCTCATTTCTCCTGGATATGTTATCGTGCGCTCTATCGTAATTGCTATGCTTGATCACCATAGCTAATTTCTAATACCTTTAATTGCTCTTGATGGAGGATTAGTGGTTGAAAAGGAACGATTAACACGTTAACCTATAAATTCCTTAGATGAGGTAATGTACGGTTAATGGTGGATACCCAGAGGATTCATTAATGCACTTAGGTCTAGGGTATAAGTTACTATTGGCGTGGAACTGACCTAGAACTAGGTAGTGGATTACATCGCGGAAGTGAGCAATTCTGTCTACAGACCTCTATCTGAGATAAGGGACGATTTATGCTAATTATGTGAATTTGTATGCAAAGAGACATTGTGGTAAAACCATAATCCTAAGGATTCCCATTCTCATTTGATTAAACCAACATTTAATCATCACTCTTTTGTTTTCTCTTTATTTTATTTTCTTTTCCAAAATCAATCAACTCTTTCATTCGATCTAGCTAATCACAACTAGTTAGTAGTAGTCCTATGAAATTCACATTTCCTTGAGTTTGACTCGGGCCTCACAAGGCCTATATTACATTGATACATACACTTGCGTTTAACACACGGTTTACATGTGTCAACAAGAGTGCCTATTTTAATGTCATGTCCCGAATAACATTAATCTTTAGACATATAAGCCCCCAAAGTTACCTCCAAGTTTTACATGAACTAATAGTTGTTCAACATCCTCTTCTTTGGAATTGCACAAGTAGCATGAGTTGTGGACAGAGGGATCCCATCTGATGATTTTTTCCCAAGGTTAGCAAATCATTTCTATATGCCCTAAATGTCTTCATGCTCCGTATCGGATTGTGGAATGAGATCCAAATGCTAGAAGTAGCCTCATACTTTGATAGGGTACACTTGCATCTATTCTAGGTCTCATAGTCATTGACATCTGGATGATATTGATCATATAGTGTAGTCATTTTCCTCTATAGGGTCAAGAATCCCCACCCGTAAGAAGGTTTATGGTTTAATATTGAACCATATCTATTCAACATCCATACAAACTGATTCATGTCAGTTTAAAGTAGATTTTAATTCTTTTCAGTGTAAAAAGTTATCTAGGTCAATCAGAGATTGGGATGCCTAGACCATCTTCTTCAAGAGGATAAGCCAGTCTAGGAGTAGGGTGCACATCACTACCCCCAAATGAAATATGTCATCATAATTTTCATCCTAAATAGGATGGATTGACTGATTTTACCCTAATCTATCAAATAACACAACTCTTGATGAGAACTACTCTTCCATCCATTGAAAGTTTAACACCACACCATTTTTTTATCATGTTTTTGAGTTTGTCAAGACATTAATGGAAGTGTACCCATATTAAGTTGCCCCCAACTAATGAATAGACAAGGTATTTGGTAGGGAATTCACCTTGATATATACTAGTAGTTTTGCAATTTCATCCCTATTAGAACATGATTTGAAGAAATAAACATCTGTCTTGGATTCATGGATTTTCATTCCTGATATTAAGCCATATTTGTTAAGGATCTTATTAAGGACTTTGATGCTTCTTGTTCTAGCTTCAAAAAAGACTAGGACGTCATCCGCAAACAAGAGATGTGATAATAATGTTGTCTTTCTTATAGTGTAGGTTTTCATTCTCTTACAATGAATAACTTCATTAAGTTTCTTGCTTAATCCTTCCATGGCAATGTTCAATGAATGTGGTGACAAAGGTTCACCCTGGAGAAGACCATTGGTGTTTGAGAAAAGACCATCAAAAGTATTTTTAATTAGTAAAGGGAAAGATAGAGTAGTGACACATTGTTGCACAAGTGAAATCCATCTCATGTAGAACCCCATGCCATGTACACATTTCCACATTTAGTCCCTCTTGAGTGAATCATAGGCCTCAGTGATGTTGAGTTTTAGGTAGGATGATGGCGTTCTCATTTTAACGTTAAAGTTTAGAGTAAATTTAGTAGTCAACATAGAGAAATCTTCAATTTTCCTACCTATAATGGATGTGCCCTGGTTGAGGGAAATTATTCGAGGCATAAGTCAACCAAATGATTAGTAATGATTTTAGCAATCATCTCATAGATCATGGAACAATAAGAAATTGGCCTAAAATTTGCAGGTATTGAAATGTTGTTCTTTTTATGGATCAAATCAAGGAAGACATGGTTGACATAGAATACCATATTACCCCCTTTAAATATCCAAGAAGTGACTTTACATAAATCATTTTTGGCAGTATCTAGTTCTTTGTGTAGAACAAAATTAAACCCACCAGGTCTAGGACTATTGCATGCTCTGATGCTATGGTAAGATTTATAAATTTCATCTTCATCAGGGATGTGGAACATGGTATTGTTATCGTCTCCACTGATGACTCTATCCCATTTGAAATTCATCTCAGTAAATGGAGGCTTATCCTGTACAAATTGCTAAAGAACCTAGTAGTTTCTCTGGTGATAGCTTCATCGTCATCAATGAAGTTGCCTTCATAATCAAACAACTCTATGATTGTGTTGATGGAATCTTTTCGGTTCACTATGGAATGATAGAGCTTGGTGTTCTTATCTACATTTTTAACAACTACAAGTGACTTCATTGCATGTATTATTGTTCTTCATCTTTGTCGAGGGATTTGATTCTATCAAGTGTGACTTTCTCATAATTGACCAATTCTCTATATGAAGGATTTCTTCATAGTACAATAAATATGTTCATCAATTCTTGGTGTTCCTAGTTCAACATATTGTTAATATTAACATATTTTGATGGCCAATCCTTTAGCTCATTTTTGACATTCCAAATATTTTGGGTGAAATAGCAGAGTGGGTTCCATAGATAGGTTTAGACCACACCCTATCCATGAATTCAGTACACCTCAACCAATAGTGTCATAGATTTAGGAGTCAGAAGGGTATTCATTTCTGCACAACATCCTTTAATTTTGACATTCAGTGAATTTATATGTCAAGAGTTTAGATTATGTACCTAAAAATTTAGTGGGTCAAACATCATTAATGAGAGCATGATCAAATTTACAAGCTATATCTTCTGGATTTTGTGAAAATATCTCCTCCAACAGCTGGTATTTTATAAGACCGACATTTTTTATGGTTGATTTGAAGGATCTTAGGACAGTGTTGAGTATATCTCTGCCCCATTCTTCTCTTCCATCTTTCTAATGTTGGTGAAGTCACCAATGACCATCCTAGGGTCATTAATTTGTAGATACAAATTGACCAATTTCTCTGAAAAATCAGTACATTCACATGTTAGATTCCTAGCATAGATAGAATTAGCTTGATAAATATTCCTCCTTTATTTATGCATTGACATGTGATTTGTTGATCATCCATGTCAGGTCCCAAGATTTTAGGTTCCATCTGATACATACCCTACCATTAGGATCTTGTACGTGATTTATGATGTATTCCCAACTAGTAGGAAAGAGTTTAGCAATGGTGATACAACTATGATCTTTGATTATTATTTCAACTAGAATAGAAGTGGAGGCATTGACAGTTTTAACAGAATTCCACGCATCCCTCTTTTTCCATAGTTTCCCAGGACCACATATGTTAGTCATAAATTTTCATTTATTGGATTTACCAGATGGGCGGGTCTTGCATGTCCCATTCACTCTAGTAAATTCAGTGGATGAATAATCCCCACTGCCTTTCCCCTTATCAAACTAGTTCATTTTATCTACACCTTTATAATGTTATCAGTTAATAAAGAACTCATCTGTCTTTATATATAACAATCTGCCTCCGCGGTGAGGGGAATATAGTGATAAAGATTGCAGAAGAAAATAAAATTATCTATCCATATTTCCTGACCAACAGATCGCATCATCAACAATGTATTAGGAAAGAGGGTGCAAGATGGACATTGTCCTAGAGAAATTCCAACGACTATTCTTACACGGTGATGTGCTCCCTTCACAAGTAGCTCACAGACAGCGATCAACAATGTCATTTTGGTGTAACACTCATAGATGGAGATTGACGAAATCCTCCTAGCGTGGCCACAACAGTTTCCACACCTCTATGTAGTCCATGTGGACCACTGAGAACTCCACATTTCACTTCTAAAGATGATATGAAGATGTTGTCCTTACATTTGTCAATGTGCTAGAATTAGCTTCCTTTCCCCTTGATGTCTCTCCATTTATGGGTAAGACTTCTCAGACTCTCTCAGACATTACCACAACTATGAGAAGAGAAAACTTGTTCTTGAGAACTTTGTCCAGCCTCTCCTTATATAGGAGTGAATGGTCTAGGGTTTCCAAAACCCAAAGGATATGAAAGATCAAATCTCATGGTTTGATGGATGCTAGGGCGTAGCCAGTCAGTTGATTTTATTGTGTTCAATGATGCAAGAATAATTGCTTTTAATGCAATGATTAATGCACATCGACATACCGTTAATCATTTGACCCAGTCAACTGGTTATTTCACATCTAGTTAGATGATTGGACATTCCAATCGATTGAATGAGTATTTTTACCATCTATGGGGGGACATTAGTTAGTTGATCGGTTATACACTCCAATCAATCAACTGACTAGTTCCAACAACTATTGTCAAAAGCAGTCCATTCAATCGAATGGGCACTCCAATCGATCAATTGGCACAATAATTGGTTTACTTAACAGTCTAATTGGACGATTGATAACCAGTGTTGTTTAGATTTATTACCTAAACACTTTTGGTAACCAAGTTAGATCTTATCCATGAATAAACTCCTATTCCAAGTGCATCATATATGTGTGACCCCTATAGGTCCCAAATTACATTGGCAGTGAAGTCCATAACCTTGATGACTATACTAGAAATGAGCGATATCTAGAAACACATCATTTCTATCCAAGTAATTAGAAAGTTGGAGGACAACTTCAACCTACATATGTGATCAGTGTTATCATGATTGTATAGCTCCTTTGTCTCATATATCCATATTAAATACAAGGCAATGAATCGTCATCCACTTAACATTTAGTCTTTGTTCCTTGAACCAAAGCTAACTGTTAAGATGCACGTGAGCTCACATATGACATATTGTATCACATTAGTATGATCGTACATTTCTCAATCTCACTTATCAAGGGGAAAGTATATCAACTCTGATAGGAGGAGAAAATCCCATCTACATCACTCACAGTAAAACTCCATGTGTCACAATGTGCCCAAGCATGACCTTTACAACAACCCTTATCCAAGGTCACATTAAATGTTGTCAAAGTTTATCAAACAACATGTGATGAATGTAGCTACTTCAAGTCTAAGAAATGCAATCACCACTATCACTTTGAGATATGATTCCTACTACCATTCCATGGCTTCCATGTATCACTCTCAAGGTGGGTCTGTCTGGTACACTATTCTCTAAAAAGTACCTATGTGTTTGAGTTGATATCCAACATCATGATGAATGAGATTATATCATAAGTGAACACATATTTGATTCTCATGTATTATTGTTGTATATGTTTCTTCCGCAATGATATTTGACCTGGGACATAATCAGAGCATATGTACTCTTATCATACATATGATCTCATTGTTTAGGTCCTTATCCTGAAGACATATGTCATTGAGTAACATCATTTTTCAGACATATATCATGTTTGTGTCATCATCTCATGACTAAGACAAACATAATAGAAGGAATTACCTATATTATTATCAAATCAAGTACATGATGCCCCAATACAATCATCATATGATTAACTCTATGGGCATATATGCCAACAGACTCCCACTTGCACCTAGAGTCAATCACCCATGAATCTAATTCCAAGTGATCTGAACATGACTATCATGCTTCTATTACAATTGCTTCTAGTAGATACTTTGTAAATCTTCACATCTCCTCATTGTACAATCTCTCATATGAGATGGAAATGTCATAGTATACAATCTGGGTTCGTTAACCTATCTAATAGCTTCATTGTTGTCATAGTATTTCTACTGCACATTAATGGTTGAAACCACCCAAGGTTATCTAGTGAAGTTATTGTTCCGTATAAAATCCTCTAATGTATACAAAACATCAAGGTACTAGACCTCTATAGAAGAATCAACAACTATCTCTAACTTGGAACTTTTCTAGCTTATATATCTATTTAAATAAAAAACACAAATCTGCATAGCGATCTCTAATAATCTTTTTTAGCTTATAAGGTTGCATCAGTGTAACCCTTTACACCCAACTCTTTCTCACCAGCATACATAAGGAATTGATATGTAATTCTTCTCAAGTAGTTAAGGATGTCCATTATGGAAGTCTTGTGACCTTTATAGTGATTTGACTATTATTTACTCATCATGCTCAAAGCATATGAGACATTCAAACAAGTGCATAACATTGCATACATGATAGATCCAATTGAGGACCCGTGTGTTCTTATTCTTCTTAAGAACTGGTACATTAGGCTCTAAAGAGACTATCCCATGGTACATGGGTAAATTTCCTCTCTTTGCATCACACATGCTAAGCATTTTCATCATCTTATTAATGTATGTACTCTATCTTAGGCTAATAAGCCTCCTAGGTCTATCTGTATAGATCTTAATTCCTAAGATATAGGATGCTTTGCCTAAATCCTGCATAGATAAGGTACTTCCCAAATATGTATTTACCATTTGTAGGGTAGGGATGTCATTCCCCATCAATAGTATGCCACCTACATATAATATGAGGAATATGATTATGCTCCCACTATCATTCTTATAAAAACAAGGTCCATCTTCATTTTAACTAAATCCAAACTCTTTGGCTGCCTTGTCAAATTGAAGATTGAAATTTAAGATGCTTGCTTCAATCCATAGGTTGACCTTTATAGTTAATTTGTAATGGAAAAGATGACCCTGATGGATTACCATGACAAATGTGAAAAAGGTTTCATCATAGTCAACACCTTGAAATTTTTTTAATTACTTTTCAACCAATCGACCATTATAGATTAGTACATTACCATCCATGTTGGTTTTCTTCTTGAAAACCCACTTACACAATATGGTTTTTACCCCTTTGAATTGATCCACCTAGGTCCATACCTTGTTTGTGTCATGGAGTTCGTCTTAGATCTGATGGACTCAAGCCATTTTTTAGATGATGGTCCCTCAATAGCTTCTAGTATGGTTGTTGACTCATCCTCTATGACCAACTTATCACCTTCTTGGATCACAAGGTATCAAAATCTTCCAGGATCAATGCATGCCCTACTAGATCTATGAGGTTCTTGTATTTCAAGAGGAACTTGAGATTCCACAACATTTTGTGTCTCTCCTTGTTCCTTATGTAACTCAATAGGTTCAATGTTTTCTTATTGGTCTCAAACCTATTCGACTTCTACTCTTCTTCCACTATTTCCTTTGGAAATAAATTCCTTTTCAAGAAGTACAATAGTCTTGGCAACAAACACATTATTTTCAAAAGGAATATAAAAGTAATATTCCTTGGGATATCCAACAAAATAACACTTATCTAATTTGGGACTAAGCTTTTCAAGAAATTGTTTTCTCACATAAGCTTCACATTGCCAAATCTTCATAGAGACACATTGGGACACATCCCATGCCACATCTCATATGGTGTCGTTTGATCGATTTAGAAGGTATACAATTTAAAGTAAATGTTGTGGTTTCTAAATCATATCCCTAGAAGGAAATCAGAATATCATCAAGAATAGTCATTAATGATACCATGTCCAACAAGTTATGATTTCTTATGTCGAGTGCACCATTAACTTTTTGTGTTCCAGGTGGAGTCCATTGTGATACAATGCCACGGTCTCACAAATGATCCTGAAACTCTTAGTTTAAATATTCTCCACATTGATTGGGTCAAAGTGCTTTGATATTGGTAAACACTTCTAGCATTTGTTCTAAAAGGTCCACGTACATCACTATGTTTGAGTCCCAATAGATCACTCTCTCTCTCACTATTTCTAGTTAAAAGTGCTTTTTTCATATTACTCAATAAATAATATTCACATGTATCTGTTGATTCAAAGACAAAAAGAGTCTAGATAACCATCTTTATGGAGTCTACAAGTTCATTTCTCATTTATGTTCCCTATATGACAATGCCAAACGTATGTTCACTTTGATTCATCAAGTCTTTTAGTATTTACACTATATACACTTGTCTCTAGAACCAATGAGTATAGATCATGAAGATTGGGGAACTGCCATATAATATCTTATCTTCAAAATAGAATATCAACCATTCATTAAATGAAATTTGAATCCACTCTTGTACAAACAAGATACAAAATGATGTTTCTTATAATGGCAGGTACATAATAGAAATTCACTAATTCTATTACAAGCCCACTGGGAAGATATAAATGACAAGTTCCAACCACAGAGCCAACAACTCTTGCTCTGTGTAGTTCCACCTTCTTACTTTTTCTTGAGTCTTGCCATTAGAGTACATGTGAGATCCTCATTCGGTATACAATACATAAGATGATGAAGTAAATATATTTATCTCAATAATGTAAATACCTGAAGTGAATATCTCCATCTCCTTCTTCTTCATCCTTAGTTCCTCTATGTAAAGAGGGAAACTCCTTTTCTAGTGTCCAGGCTAGTGATAGTGATGGCAATTCCCTTCCTTACTCCTCCCACTTCTTAAAGTGTTGAAGACTTGGGTTTCTATCATGCCTTAGAACTCTTATTGGGCTTACCTTTTCCCTTGGACTTCCCCTTTCCTCTATTGAACATCGTCACAGATCTAAGATTTTCCTTCTTCATTTGTGTCTAAAAAATTCTCAACATGCCAAGCAATTTAGACAATGACTTAGCAAAATTGTTCATGTCATAATTCATGACGAATTGGCTATATGATTCAAAAAATGAATGCATAATCATGGCTGTGGACAACTCTTGGCCTAAAGTAAATCAAATTTTCTCTATGTTTTCCATGTACCCATTCAACTTGAGCACATGGGGCCCTATTTGATCTCCCACTTCCATATAGCACTTGAATAGCACCTTCGAGACATCATATCTCTCTTGCCTAACCTGATCCTGGTACATATTCTTGAGACATTTTACCATCTCGAGTGTGTCCATGTTTTCATGTTGTCTCTGTAACTCATAGTTCATTGAACATAGCATCACACATTTGATGTCTCTGGCATTGTTAGAATGCTTCTTGTCAGCACACCTTTCAGCCTTAGGCTTATTGGGAGGGGGTTCCTCTGGCTCTAGTGTTATCAGGACATAGAACTTACGCTCATGAGTGAACCAGTCAGGGACATTGTTCCCATTCAGTTTGTCTTCTCAAGGATCGATCATAATGAAAAAGTGTTGGTGATTGCCATTTGTTTCTACAATAGAAAAATTTTGTTTTGTCAAAACACTTCTTATTTGTATAAAAAATATTGACGATATTAGTTACACCTTTGATTAAATATCACTCCTACATATTTTTACAAATTAATGGCTCTCACCATCAATTTGGAAGATTGCATCATACAATCCTCTAGTAATCAAGATCAATATTTTATAAAGTCATGAGTTGAATTTGGTAGATCACCCAAAATGTGACTATTTTAGGTAGGCAACTTTTTCCAATTGCATTCAATGCAAATATTGGATAGATGGTATGCACAACTCCTTGTCATATCTCATTTGTATTCTCCTAGGCACTTAATCTCATCAAGGTCACTTAGTTAAGCCTGACCAAAAAGCCCATATTATATACTACACACCCAACTTTGGCAGAACCTACATATTTACCATCACACTTCCATGAGATGGACGGTGAACCATGCTTTGGCATAACCTATTCTTGGTTGATCAAGATTCTCACATCTGATGCTTAGGGAAAGAATCTAAGATTTAATCATTATTGAGGGATTTCATATATATACATACACATATCTAATCACAACATACTTAGAATTTGTATCATATACATACTATATCCACAAATGAACTTACAATAATAAACATGTGACCGATGGTAATGGCCACACTAATCCAATTCTTCAGAGCCACAAAGAATTACTATCCACTTGATGTCATGCATCATTTCTAACAAATTGTACTAGAAAAATCTTATGCTGGGAACATGTCGCTCGGTCTACTGGACCTTCAAGTCGATCGGTTGGACCTACTGTCAGTCAGTTGGTTTCCATTATTTGGTTAATTGGGCCATCACTCAAGCGATTGAATAGACTCTTCCAGTCGGTCAATTGGGCCTCTAGTCGGCTGGCTGGATCATTTTCCAGTCAATTAGTTGGGTCTTCAGTCAATAGACTAGTACCTCTAGATGGTTGGCTCCTTTAGTCCTTCGTTTGATCAACTTGACTTCTAGTCAGTCGACTCGCTTGGTCAGAACACCTTCTCTTACCAAAAAAAAAACTAATCCTATTCTTATCTACTTATTACATTGTATAATGTAAATGTTTTGAGTTACATTCAAAGGGAACATAGGGGGTTAACCATTAATCAAGTTTAAAGGATAAAGAAGAAGGCTCAATATGCAAATTGAATTTATGAGGTAGGAAATAAACCATTCAACCACACATGTATCCAAAGAGTATTGTCCATTAACATGCATAAATCCACCATGAAGATCATTTTAGGGTTATGTGCATGATTTGCATTTACATCATATCACATATATAAAGGATCTATGGGACATTCCCTAGTGGGTGTGGTATTTAATCATATATACACCTTAACTATTCAAATCATCCCATTGTATGCAGCAAAATAAATGACAAAACTAAATCTAATAGGATAGATTTAAATACTGGTACATCAGCAATTGACATGGCTATGATGCCATTGCAGAGTAATATGGAGTCAATGAAGGTAGTAGAAACAAAAAAATTCAGTCCATGTTTCCTTACTAGTGGAATGCATCAACAATGATATACTAGAAATGAGGGTGCAACATGTACCTTGTCCTGGATCAAGTCCTATAAATATCCTTGCACGATGATGCACTCCCCTCACAAATAGCACATGGATGGCGGTCGACGACGTATTTTTGGTGTAACACCCATGGACACCAATTGATGACATCCTCATAGCATAGCTACAATGGATTCCACACCTCTACATAGTCAACACATACCATTAGAAACTCTACGTCACACTTCCAGATCCGACAAGAAGGAGTTGTCCTTTTATTTGTCAAAGTAATAGCATTGACTTCCTTTCCCCTCATTGTCTCTCCCTTTCTAGGTAAGACTACTAAGGCTCTCTCATATGTTATCACAACTGTGAGAAGAGAAATCGTGTTCTTGAGAGCCTTGGCCAGCCCCTCCTGATATAGGAGTGGATGAGCTAGGGTTTCTAGAACTTAGGGGATACACAAGGTTAGATCTCATGATTTGATGGCTACTGCGCGCAACCAGTTGGTCAATTTGCATGTGGTTAGTGGTGCAATTATATTGGATTTAATGCAATAATTAATGTATATCATTACGCATATCATTAATAGTTTGACCCAGTCAAACTGGTCATTTTGCATCCAGTCGGTCAATTAAACATTCAAATTGGTCAATTGAGTGTTTTGACCATCCATAGGGAACATTGTTTAGTTGATCAATTGGACATTCAAACGGTCGACTGACTGGTTCTTCTAGCTAGTGTCAAAAGAAGTCCTCTCAGCCGATTGACAACCAATGTTATTTAAATTGATTACCTAAACACTTTTAGTTAACAAGTTAAGTCTTATCCATGAGTAAACTCCTATTCCAAGTGCATCCTATGTGTTTGACCTTATAGGTCCCTAACTACATTGGTAGTAAATTCCATGACCATTATGACTACACAAGCAATGAGAGGTATCTAGCAAAACATTGTTGGAACCCAAGTAATTGGAATGTTGAATAACAACTTAAACCTACATCTTTGATCATTGTTACCATGATCATATAGTTCCTTTGTGTCTGATATCCCGCTTAAACACACGACATGGAATCATCATCCTCTTAGCATTCAACCTATGTTCCTTGAACTAGAGAAGACTGTTGAGATGCACGTTCACTCTCATATCACATATTGACTCACATGAGAATGGTCATAAGTTTCTTAGTCTCTCTTATCAAGTGGCCAAGATATCAACTCTGATAGGAGGGACAAATCCCATCTTCATCTCTCATAGTCAAACCCCATGTGTCACAATGTACCTAAGAACCACCTTTATAGAAACCCTTATTGAATGTCATGATGAATGGTGTCAAAGTTCACAGAACAACATGTAATGAGTGTAGAGACTTTAGGTCTAAGAACCACAATCACCACTATCACTTTGAGAGATGATTTTGAATACCATTCTATGGTTTCCATGTATCACTCTGATGGTGGGTCTATCTGGTACACTGATCTCTATTGGGTTATGCTCCCAGATAGCCAATCATATGAGTATTGTACTGGGGCATCATGTAATTGATTTGATAAATGATAAAGGTAATTATGGCTATTATGTTTGTCTCATTAATGAGATGATGACACAAACATGGTAGATGTCTAAAGAATAATGTTACTCAAAGACATATGTCTTCAGGTTTAGGACCTAATCAATGAGATCATATGTATGATAAGAGTACATACATTCTTGCTATGTCTCTAATTGGATATTATTCCCAAAGGAAAATAGATGAAAATTTCACATAAGACTAGAATGTGTGTTGACTGATGATAGAGTCGCATTAGTCACAATATTAGATAACAAGTCAAACACATAGGTACGTGTTTGTGAATAGTGTACTAGACAAGCCCAACTTGAGAGCGTTACATGAAAATCTTGGAATGGAAGTTAGAATTAGCTCTAAAAATGATAGTGGTGATTGTGGTTCTTAGACATGAAATCAGTACACTCATCACATGTCGTTCCATGAACATTGACACCATACAACGTGACCTTGAATAAGGGTTGCCATAAGGTCGTGCTCGGTATGTTGTGATTCATGGGGATCGATTGTGAGTGACGTAGATGGGATGTGTCCCTCCTATAAGAGTTGATATCTTGGCCACTTGATAAGCGAGATTTAGAAACTTATGGCCATTCTCATATGAGTCAATATGTGATATGTCAGCTGACATGCATATCATATAGTTTGGTCTAGTTCAAGGAACATGGATTGAATGTTAAGAGGGTGATGATTCCTTACCTTACATTCAATCTGGGCATCAAATTCGAAGGAACTATACGATCATAGTAACACTAATCATGAATTGTAGGTTGAAGTTGTTCTCCAACTTTCCTATTACTTGGGCGGTAATGATATGCTTCTAGATACCACTCATTGTATGTGATGCCATAATTTAGTTGTGGGCATTCACTGCCAATGTAATATAGGACCTATAGGGTCATACGCGTAGGATGCAATTAGAATAGGAGTTTGCTCATGATTAATGTTTAAGTTGGTTACTAAAAGTGCTTAGGTAATCAACTTAAGCAATATTGGTTGTGTGACTGACATGAATGTCCAGTCAACTGATTGAACACCTTCTAACAATGGTCAATGGAACAAGCCAGTTGACTGGTTGGAGTGTCCCACTAAATGACTAGACATTGCTCATAGAAGATGGTCAAAATACTCATTGCACCGATTGGAATGTTTGAATCAACTGATTGGATGTGAAATGACCACTTTGACTGTGTCAAATGATTAATGACATGCGTAATGACGTGCATTAATCATTGCATTAAAAGCCAATGTTAATGTGCAATTGGACACGACCCAATTGGTCGATTGGATTGTCCAATTGATTGACTGGACACACACAATAGTCGAAAAAACATGAGATCTTTCTTTTTGTATCCCTTCAGTTTTGTAAATCGTAGCCCATACACTCATATATAAGGAGGGGTGTCCAAGGATCTAGACACAATTTTCTCAATGTTGTGGTAACATGAGATCTTGAGCAATCTTTCAAAGGAAAGGGAGAGACAACAAGGGAAAAGGAATTTGATTCTAGCACGTTGATAAAAAAAGGAAAAAGCCTTCCTATTAGCTCTAGATGTGCAATGTGGAGTCCAAAGTGGTTTGCGTGAACTACGTAGAGGTGTGGAAGCTGCCACTTCCATGCTCGAAGAATTTTGTCAATCGTCGTCCATGGTTGTTACACCAAGAGAACATCATTGGGTATTGTTCTTGTTCTTCTTATGAAAAAAGCACTACTGTATAAGGATAATCGTTGGAGTTGCTCTAGGACCAAGTATATGCCTTGAACCATCCTTCCCTTTTCATAGTTTGTTGACACAATTTGCTAGTTATGAGAATATGGAAAGAAAATTTGTATTTGTGTTTTGTTCTTTATTGCCATATTTTCCAACACTACCTAACATATACCTATGTGTTTGACTTGATATTACATATCATGACAAATGAGATTTTGTCATAAGTCAACACAAATTCTAGTCTTATGTATTATTTTCATCTATTTTGGTTCCACAATAATATCTGACTGGGGTCAATATCTGATTAGGGTCATAAAAAAATGTATCTACTCTTATCATATGTATGATGCCATTGTCCAAGTCCTTAACTTAAAGACATATGTCATCCAGTAGCATCTTTCTTTAGACATCTATCATGTTTGTGTCATCATTTCTTGACTGAGACAAACATAATAGACTGAATTACCTTTATTATCATCTAATCAAGTACATGATGCCCCAATACAATCATCATATGATGTGCTCTATGGGCATATATACGAACAAGTGGTGACTTTCCTTTATATGTAGAAGGAGAGCCACCTTTGTCTCTAGTTGTCTCTGTCTACCTTGATGGTACCACTCCTCTATTAGTGTTCACTGATTAGACTTCATCATTGTCTATGATATTGTGGTCTTCGATGATTTCCTTCTGGACAAGTTTATCCATGCTTATCATTACATTTATAGTCTTACCAACCCATTTTTGTGATAGAGGTATTTCATTAGTATTTTCTTATTCATGAAATTTCATGGGATATTCATTCAGATCGTGACCAAACACTTTGCATTCACAACGTCAATTAGGTACATATTTATATTGGATCTAAACTGGAATAGCTTCTCCGCCAGACATATTAACCCATATTTGTTTGGGCAGGTATTCATAAGAATCAACTAGGGATGGAAATTTAATCTGTTCCATCCATAAATCTTAGCCATCCACTCCATTCACCCATTTTTTCTCAGCTTTCCAACTCATGACTGGATGATGGATGGGATATCCATTTGACCAGACATGGATGTGGATCAATTGTGGCTAAACCATTAATTGGTTCATCCTGTAATCGTTAATGAAGTCCTAGTATAAAAAGCTCCAGCTGATTGATAAATGCATATTTGTCCATTTTATTTGCATATTTGAGATCTCTTTTTAAAAGCATTTGTTATTATTCTCTAGTTTTAGATCTGATTGTGTTACTTTTTCTTTTCCCTAGTTAATTGGAGTTTCTACTTGATTTATTTGGGAATTGGAGGAAAATGGCCCAATCACTCCAAACCTCAAGATCTTCCAAAAATACTCTAAGAAGGTGTTTGGACAACTTCCTGCATCCCCGATGTACTTACCTCACACCAAAATAGTCATATCATTTGCATCCCAAGGTGAAATTTAATGATCAAGTATGCGTTGGAAAGGGAGTTTATTTTTCTACATGAAAAATGTAATTTTGAACGGATTTATTAGTTTGTCAATAAGATTTCCATCCACTCACTTGTATATTTTCTAGCAATGCATGATATATTTCACACCAAACTGACCATATCTTTTGCATCCCAAGGTGGAAATGAATGTTCAAAATGATTCAGGAAAAAAAAATTATCATATAGAATTTTTTTTTTTTGGACAGCCTTACTAGTCACTCGACTAGATTTCTATCTGATTGACTTGTCTACAATGGATATCTATAGCAAAGAGATTCCAATGGTCAAAATGTTAAAGGAAGGAAATTCAATAAATTTCTCCATTTTGGGTAAGCAATTAATGTTGTAAAAATTTACTCCTTTGGCTAAGCAAAAAGGAAAGTTGGACAATGACATATGCTTTTGTGAGAAGGAAAGAATGTAAGTAAAGACCCAGTCAAACTCAAATTTGAGAAAGCTCATTATTTCAAGATGAAATGGCCTGATCAAAGCAAATATTTAAAGACCAATCAATATACTAGACTCCTCAGACAAAAGACTCTCCAATAAAGACCCAGTCAAACTCCAAAAAAGAAGTCCATTATTGCATTCAATGTATGACCAGCTTACCTTCAGGCTGAAGAAAATACAATAATGCTAGTCGACCAACTGAATTCCGAATCGATCTGCTCGTGCCCCAAACTCAGCCAAGCCAGCTGTCACCACCAGCCATTCCTTTAGGGGTTTTCCCACTCCTTTCCCCTTATAAAACAAGGGGGGGCTCCAAAGAAAAAGAGATCCCATCTTGTATTGCATATTTTACATTTACTTCCATTTTTATTATGTATGAATAGTTCCCTTACTGTGGCATGGGGAGTAGCTTCATAGAATGTTCTTTATCCTACTATATTTGACTCCAATGTTTTAGTGAATGAATGTTTTCTAACTATTTCTTCCTTGATATATGGTTAGGTAGATATACTCTTGTTGGGTGATCAAACCATGGATCCTAAAAAGAATGAACCCACCCCTAATTACATTATTATCTTTTTATCCATTCATTGTTGCACTCATTTTCTATTTAATTAGATTATACTCTTAAAGGGTGATGATCCCTCAGACCCCAAAAAGAATGAACCCATAATTTCCTTGATGAGACCACAGATAGGAAATTATAAACATTTTATTCAATTTATCTAGTTTTTTATAGATTGTGGTGACATGACCATCTGACTCATAAGTTCAAACATTGGAATGGAAATCACATCTTCCTTGCTGAGACCACATACAAACTTGTTCGATGGTTGGATGAGGATCCTCAATCATAGAGACCCTGGGGTTGAGAGAAGTTTGACCCCTATGAATTGATGCTATGGAAGGACTTCAATCAACATGGTCCTGGTTTATTCATTGAAAGTATATGAGTTTAATAGATTGAGTAAATGTATGGTTTTTGGTGGTGATCCCCCAAACCCCCAATATCTTTTATCATTTGATTGATAGTTTTATTATGCACTCATCATTTCTACTTTAGTTTTAACCAAACCCTCATAAACTTGAATATACTTTATATTCATCGCATTTGGCTCAGATCAACACTAAAAAATGGAATCCTTTGGGACCAATATCCTTTTGTACCCATAACAACTCACTTTTGAGTTATTAACCATTTAAAAGTTAAATCTAGGATTCCGCCTAGTGACTTGGTGTGAAAACGACATGCATCAAATTTGTTGTTGTTTTCAGAAACGACGGCTTTGATTTTTAAACCAATTTTTTGTTCTTGACTTTTCCTTCTAGTTTTCTTTTTTTATTTTAGTTGATTTGGTAATTCTTAGTTGGTTCAGAAAATTTCTTAGTTTATTTTCATAATTTTTTATTTTTTTACTTTATTTTGGATTTTTCCTTCTTTTTGTAGATATTCACTCTTATCTTTTTGAAATCTTCTTTTCCATTTCCTAGCCTTTTCTATCAGGTATCCATTAGTGTATGCAACACTCCAGAGGTGTTTTCAATATCCCACTCTTATTTGATCCTCAAATTGTCAAGACCTTTCCCATCTAAATTGATCTGATTGGATCAGGATGACTAATAAAGAAGAAATCCAACAGAGGATAGAAGAGGCTATAGTTGCAAAAAGAGTGCATATGAGAGTTGAATCAGATGTGGTAGTGATTGCTATCTTGGAAGCCCAAGCTACCAGTCAAAAAGAACTACAGAAGGAATATGCTTGTCCCTTTAACCATTGAAGCCCTTCATCTTATTGTACCCCCTGCTATCATTGCTCCTTAGTTTGAAATATACACTCAGTGGATTACTATGCTTCAAGGAACATGTTTGCTGGGAGGATGGGAAAAAATTGTCAAGACCACCTCTAATGTTTCATTGATCTGTGTGATTTATTCAAAGTGCCAGGCATTATAGATGATTCTCTAAAATTGTGACTCTTTGAATACTCACTGACTGGTCTTACTGGTTCTAGGTACAATGCACATACGGAAATCACATCATCACTTGGGAACCTCTCAGCTCAAATTTTCTTGAAAAATATTACCCCCATCCCTTACCAAATCTAACAAAAAATCACCCAATTTGGCTTGGTCTTCGGAGAGACACTGGGTGAAGCATGAGAGCAATTTAAAGAGATCCCTCACTATTATCCAAATCATAGCATCTCCAACTACCAATTGGTTGAGACATTTTATTAGTCTGTCGACAAGGACACCAAGACTTTCCTAGATACCTCATTTGGAGGTAATTTCATGTTCCAAAATTATGATAGCCCTTAGGAGGTTGTAAAAAGAAGCGTCGAGACTTGAGCCAAATCCAGTCGAGGGAAAATGGGAGTCCTCAAGGTTACTAAGGCCAAACATAGCTTCAAGATCAAATCTAATGTTGAGATCCTCAAGATGCTTGCCTTGAAACAATACTTCCTAGAGGCATCTTTGAATTCCCATAGGGGGCAGCCTCAATATCTACTACAACAAGTAAAATGTGTATATTATTCTTGAGGGATTAGTCAGGGGCATGACCATTCAAAACAGCAATGCTAGTTTTTCCACAACAGTCAGTAGATGGAAACATCAACTCCATCCATAGAATACTAGTTCAAGCTTTCTACAATCCAAATCAAACCAAGAGTCACCCAAGTTTCCAGTATGGGAAACTAGTTGGTGCAGATAATTTAGCAAAATAGAGACCCTCTCAATATCGTACCCAAAATCAGGGTGATCCAGGATTCCGATATAGTAGGAACCGAGAAAATTATTGGAAACAATAGTTTCAAATCCCCCATTAGGGCCCCCAATTGAAACAACATGTTGCCCCTCCCTCTTCTGACAAGAGGTTCTCCACCATAAAGAAAACCTTCCAAACTGTGATAGCCAGCTAGTAGGCTTAACAAAAATCCATTGCATGTATCCCAATTGGTCACACTCCTACACCCTCATACATGAGTGTTTGTATGGAAACCAAAAGAAGACCCCAAGAATGTGGAGTAAATAAAGGTTGTAATCACTCACTCTGGCTCCAAACTTTTACAAAAGGTTAACCCCTCAAAAACGGGCCATGAGGATGAGAATGAGGCGGCCATTGCCCATGTCCTGGTGGTATCTTAGCCAGAAACCCATGTATCTGTCCCAAAAATTCTTATCTACAACCTTGAGTGTCGTATCAAGCTAGGTTGAACCAAACTAAAGTCGATACTAGGTTTAATAAATTTAAAGATACCCTAAAAAATCTCTGTGTTAATATTAAACTACTTGAGGCCATGACTAAAATGCCTCAATGGGCTAAATTCTTCAAACTTCTACATAATAAAAAATTATCAACTGATGAATGTGAATAGGTTGAATTGGCAAGGACCTCATCAAACATTATTTTGAGTAAGGTGCCTTGTAATCTAAAATACTATGGGTCTTTTGGAATAATGCTTCGTAAGTGATTCTACCTACCAAATGAGGCTAGTAGATCTTGGGGTCAGTATTTCAATCATTTTTCTTGGTCTATGCAGGATTCTTGGTCTCATCGAGGCTCAACCCACCTGCATGACCGTACAACTCGGTGACTCCTTCACAACTAAGCCATTAGGTATAATTGAAGATGTTCCAATAAAAATTGGGGAGTTCTACTTCCCCTATGATTTTGTAGTGTTGGACATCAAGGAAGACCGCCACTATCCAGATGAATGCATATTCATCATGATTTTCAGTCACCGTTTTGGGACCAATTCGATTCAATACTTTCAATTTCATCTCCTAAATCTCACAAAATACAAGAATTATTAACTAATTCAATTATTAAGATTATTAACTAGAGTTATATTGATTTTGTGCGGGTCTTGACTAGGTTCAACCATCGTCTAGAATTCGCTCGAGATCCTCTCAACTTTGGTCTTCACCAATTGGTCTTGACCAAATGGTTTGCCCTAATGGTCTACCCATGCGGTTTTAACCACTCAGTCTTAGACATTCACCTAAATGGTCTCAAGATAGTTTGAGCCCATATGGTTTCAAGACTGCATGAGCCCAAACGGTCTCAAGACCGTATGATGCCTAATAGTTTCAAAACCATTTGGACCAAGGACCGTTTGGATGTTGAAGACCATTTGGAGGCCATATGTCCTCAAGACCATTTGGATGACAGAGACCGTTTGAGTTCCAAGACCGTTTGGATGACGAAGACTGTTTGAGTCCCAAGACCATTTGGATGAAGATCGTTTGGACACTCAAGCAAAGACCGAATCAAGATCAAGAATGCTTGGACTGAGACTCAAGTCTGATCAAGTGGTCTTTAAGACAGATCAAAGCCCAGTGGTCTGTAAGACTATTTGGCCAGCTACCGCTGAAGACCGTTTGAAGCCAGTGCATGTGAAGACCGATTGGCGCCTATCGGTTTCAAACCATTTGAAGGCAAAGTTCCAAGACCGTATGGGCAGTACCTCCGCAAGGCCGTTTGGTCATTTGATCAGTTTGCAAGCCCGTATGAAGATAGAATCCCAAGACCAGTTGGATCTGTTCGGTCTCCAAGACCATATGGTCATATATTCTCAAGACCGTTTGGATGTCAAACAGTCTCCAAGATCGTTTGCTCCAAACCATTCAAGCAAACCGGCTGCTCTAAACCGTTTGGAGAAAACTCACAACAAAAATGTGAGGACCCCATCCAAGCCTATAAATAGGACCACAAGGGTCCTCATTTGGGCATCGATTCCAGGTCGCCAAAAGGCTTCCTGAGCAAAGGATCGGTCTCCCTTCCACACTGCTTCCAATCCACCATCTTCACGCCATTGTCAAGATGCCCACACCTCCTCTTGTTGCAAGCAAGGAGGCTGAGAAGAGAAAGAAGGTGGAGAAGAAGGTCTGCCCAACCCACGTTGATGGTTGTTCCTCCTCATCCAGATCTGCCCCGATGCGACGTAGAAGACCGCATCATCTTCATCGAGTTGTGACTACCTTCTGCATCATGCTCATGGCAAAATCATCCTTCTCTCTTGTTCTTGTAGTTTCTCCAACCATGAGTGAGTAGTTTCTTTTTGCTGGGGTGTGGGGACTAGCCCCGCTACCCATGCCTTCATGTCTTTAAATTTAACATTCCAAGGCAATGTATATAACTTTTCATTTCATTATTAATTGATAATGTTTGTAGTTTGATTACCTGCTTACTTTCATCTTGTTCTTCCCTATTTTGTGAGCACTTCTATATGTAGGATAGAATGTCAATTAATGAGGTAGACTCCCAAACTAGAAATAGAATGGGATTCCTTGGAGTCATAAGTGTGTGATCCATGAGGGGACGAGCCATCTAGCCCATAGTGATGCTTCTGTGTGCCTACCCCCAAGGGGGGCCCACAACTTCAGTTGGATATTGTATCTTCTTTGTTTATTGTCGATGTTTGCTTGCAGACTAATCACCTACCTACTTGTTGGTTACCAGGGTTGACTCCTTGACGAGACTTCTGATAGGGTTCCTTGAGGTCATAAGTGTGTGATCCATGAGGGGACGAGCCATCTAGCCCACGATGACGCTTCTGTGTGCCTACTCGCAAGGGGGGCCCTCAACCTCAATTGGATGTTGTATCTTTAGATCCATAAGCGAGTGATCTAGAGGGTGACGAGAAATCTGATGCCTAAAATGACGCTTACATGAGCTTATCCTCGCGGGGGGTTCATAGCAGCTCCATTTGGATAGTTAGATTCTTGCTTGGATGTTATGTGTTTGGATGTGTTAGCAAGTGCAGTGGTGGTGAAACCCAGTACCATTCCAGTGATTCCATATCATTAATCTAGAACAAACTTTAATTCAGTTCTTTTACTTCTTGCATTTAGTTTAATCAACACAAACCAATCAATCGCTCTAAATATTAGTCTTACTTGATCTAGATTCGACTAACAAAGATTCTTAAAAATGTTGTCCTTTAGGATTCAATCCTTAACTATACTATGATAACACCCATCCGCTTGCGGGTGGTATTATTACACGAGGTTTTGGTGAAAGCTCGGGGATCTCAACCCCTAGTGAATTTGTTAGTGCGATAATATTCCACGTCAAATTCTGGCACCATTGCCGGGGACAACAAAATTAGTTAGTCAAATCTAATTCTTTTAAGGCTAATCTAGGATTTTGTTCTTCTTCTGATACAATCGCTCATCTACTTGAATTTGACTCTATTCCATGGATCTCACTTTCAAAATCTTTCTATTTCAGGCACTTCAAAAGGACTAGTGCATGCACCGATTGAACAGTCCCAGACTCACTGCCAGCTTTGATCCGGAGATTGACAGAACCTTTCATCGTCAAAACAGAGAGAACCGATCAAGAATGGCTCAAAAAGAGGAAGTATCCTGAAGGGTAGCTCAAGCCCTCAATGTACAAAGAGAGAGGCTCATGCAAGAAGCCAGAGCTGCAGTTCAAGAAGAAATCCTAGCAGCACAAGCAGTAGCACAAGCGGCAGAACTACAAAAGGATCTTAGGGAATTCTCAATCCCTAAAGCTTCCGATGTTCATCACCCAGTCCAACCTCCTCCCATCCATGCTCCCAACTTTGAGATCTAAGCACATTAGATCACCTTGCTCCAAAACAACCCATTCTATGGTAAACAAGGAGAAGATAGCCAAGAACATCTTCTGAGATTCATCGATCTATGTGCTATGACAAAAAAATGGAGTGTCTGATGATGCCATACGACTCTGACTTTTCAAGTATTCTCTTGCTGATAGAGCTATAAGTTGGTATAACTCCCTGCAATGTGAACCCACTACTTGGGAGCAACTTCTAAATGCTTTTTAGAAAAGTTCTATCCTCCTTCTCTCACTTATGAAATTAGGGGTCGTATAACAATATTCACTCAAGCCCCTGGAAAAACCCTTGCTGAAGCATGGGAAAGATATAAAGACCTTCTATGGAAGTGTCCACACCATGACATTCCCAAGAATCAACTCATAGAGGTCTTCTATAGAGGTGTGGATGATGATATCAAGAGATTCTTAGATTCCTCATCTAGAGGGAACTTCATCCATCAAAGTTATGACAACACATGGAGAGATGTTACCCTTGGAGATGAAAATCAAGCTAATTGGGGAAGATCTGTAGGTAAAGGAGTGTTGAAAGTAGCTATGGCTGAAGTTATTCCAGAATACAAATCTATCACTGAAACTTTCAAACTCTTAGTTGCCAAGAAAGATCATATTGAATCATCCCTTGTTGCATTTGGAAGAGGACGTTCACCCCCTCAACAACAAGAATAGATCAAGTATGCTTCACTGTTCTGTATAGCATGTAAAAGTACTGATCATTCCACTTTAGCATGCAATGTTCTCTACGATGTTGTTCTAAGAAACACATGCGGATAGGGAGATAATGGTCAAATGGAAAATCTTAATGCCGTGAACACCATTCCTGGTCAAGGATATTACAATCCGAATTAAAATAGGAACCATCCTGGTTTTCAATATGGAAATCCTTCAGGAGCAGAAAAATTGCAACAACTTGGTTCAAACAATCAACAACGAGGCCCATCAGGATTCCAGTATAACCAAAAACAAAATTTTGGGAATCAAGGGAACTTTAGAGGCAACTTCCCGAATAGGAACTTCAAAAATTATCAGAACAACTCGCAATTCCAGAATCCCAACCAGGTCCCTTACCAAAATCAACAACAAGGGAAACAAACCAAACCCATTTCTCCTGATGACAAACTGACGACCATTGAGAAGATGCTGTAGTCACAACAAACTATGATAGCTAACTAGCAAACCTTGATAGATAACCAACAAGCACATCAGAAAGCCATTGAATCTCAACTAGCTCAACTTGCAGCTAGCATGAAGCCACCTGTTGGAGCCTTTGATGGTCAACCGGAGAACAACCCTAAACATCCTGAGCAATTGAAGGATGTTATGACTCATTCTGGTAATGTATATCCTGACCCTTCTTCCAAGACACCAGTGGTTGTCATAGATAAACAAGACTAGGTGAATGATCAAGTTGACAAAGAACCTAAACCTATTCTGAAGGAGAAACCAAGCAATGATAAGCAAGAGAGAAAATTCTGTGAAACCTGCTACAGAAGAGGAAGAGGCAACACCAGAGCATGATATTCCTGTGTATAAGCCTCATATACCTTTTCTAGCTCGTTTAAGGCAAACAAAGCTTGATACTCGTTTCAATAAGTTCAAAGAAGCTATGAAAAAGCTTCATGTTGATATTCTCTTTTTAGACGCTCTGGATGAGGTACCAGCCTGGACAAAATACTTGAAGTCTCTCCTCACCAGAAAATATATAACTGAGGAATATGAAATAGTCAAGCTAGGAACAACTACTTCATACATCATTCAAAGCGAGATGCCCAAGAAGCAGAAAGATCTAGGATCTTTTGGGATTTCTTGCCATATCGGTGATTCATCTTGTAAGAAGGGATTGGCAGATCTTGGTGCTAGCATCTCCATCATGCCACTTAGCCTATGCAAGAGGCTAGGGTTTGTTGAAATTCTCCCAACTGCCATGACCATACAACTTGCAGATAACACTGTGACTCTACCTTTAGGAATCATTGAAGATGTCCCTATCAAGGTAGAAAAAGATTCCTATGTTCCGTGTGACTTTGTTATCATGGACATAAAGTAAGACACTAGATACCCTCTCATCTTTGGATGACCTTTCCTCACCACTGCAAGAGCTCTGATCGACGTTGAAGCAGGAACTTTGCTGCTCAGATTAGGTAAAGAAACTCTCAAATTCAAGGTTTTTGAAAGCATGCGAAGGCCAAGCATGTAAGAGGAAGTCTACTTAATTGAGTGCGTAGAGAAGATGTCACTCCTAATGTAGGAGGATTATGAACAAGAAGGTCCTTTAGGTATGACCCTCACCAATCCGAATGAAGAAAGTTCAGATGACCAACAAGTGAAAAGTTGTGTTTTCCACCTCGATACCACTGAAGAAGATCCGGAAGCCAAGATTGAGGAACTAAAAGCAGTGGATGTTACTGAAGAAGAATGTGAAAAGCCACAAGCTTCTGAAATGAAGCCCCTATCAGAAGGATTGAAATATGTGTTTCTAGATGAACTCAAGATCTGCCCAGTCATCATAAATTCAGATCTAACGGCGGAACAAGAAGACAAACTTTTGAAGGAATTGAAGAAAAGAGGAAAAGCAATCAGCTACAAGATGAGTGACCTCACTAGGGTTAGTCAAGCACTGTGCATGCAAAATTCCCCATGATGGAAGATCACAAGACAACTATTGAACATCAAAGAAAAATGAATCAAAATATGAAGGAAGTAGTCCATCTTGAAGTCATTAAACTCCTCACTGCTGGGATAACCTATCCGATATCGGATTCACCATGGGTGAGTCTCATGAATGTGGTCCCGAAGAAAGGTGGAACTACTGTGATATGAAATGAAAATGATGAACTCATCCCCACTCAAACGATTACAAGATGGAGGATGTGTATTGATTACAGAAAGTTAAACAAGGCAACTCGAAAGGATCATTTCCCAACGCCTTTTCTTGATCAAGTATTGTAACGGTTGGCTCATCAAGAATATTTTTGTTATCTTGATGGTTACTCTGGATTCTATCAAATACCCATACATCCAGATGACTAAGAGAAAACTACTTTCACTTGCCCATTTGGAACATACACATTTAGAAGAATGTCGTTCAACCTCTGTAATGCACCTACAACCTTCCAACATTGCATGGATGCCATATTCGCTGGTCTCACTGAAATAATTATGGAAGTTTTCATGGATGATTTTTCTGTATATGGAGATTCATTTGACTCATACCTAAAACAGCGCTCCCTTGTCCTCAAACAGTGTGAAGAATCACATCTTGTGTTAAACTGGGAGAAGTGTCACTTTATGGTAAAGGAAGGCATTGTCCTCGGCCATAGGGTCAGTAATCAAGGAATTGAAGTAGACATGGCCAAGATCGAAGTAATTTCCAAGCTCTCCATCCCTATCAATGTAAGGGAGATTCGCACATTCCTAGGTCATGCAGGTTTTTACCAATGATTTATAAAGTATTTCTCAAAGATAACCAAGCCGATGACAAATTTGCTACTAAAGGATGCTGAATTCAATTTTGATGAAGAATGCGTTAAAAGTTTCAACTATATAAAGCATTCTCTTACAACAACACCCATCATCAGAGCCCCTGATTGGGATCACCCTTTTGAAATTATGTGTGATGCCAATGATTATGCTATGGGTGCTGTCTTGGGCCAATGTATAGAAAAGAAACATTATGTGATCTACTATGCATCGAAAACCCTCGACGAAGCTCAGAGGAATTATGCAACTACTGAGAAAGAATTTCTTGCGGCCGTGTATGCCTTTGACAAGTTCAGATCCTACCTCATTGGTTTAAAATCCATTGTCTACATGGATCATGCTGCTATCCGTTACCTTCTAGAAAAGAAAGATGCTAAACCTAGGTTAATTAGATGGATTCTCCTCTTACAAGAGTTTAATCTGGAGATAAGAGACAAGAAAGGTACAAAGAACGTCGTGGCATACCACCTCAGTCGTATTCATGCCCTGGAAATCGAGAAGATCCCCATCAACGATTCTCTTCTAGACGACCAACTTATGAAAGTTTCAGGGGCTACCCCTTGGTACGCAGACTATGTAAACTACCCAGCTGTGGGTGTTATCCACACTGAATGCACATGAAATGCACTGAAGAAATTCTTTCATGATGTGAAGCAATATCACTGGGATGAGCCTTAACTCTTCAAGCTCTGTGTTGATGGCCTATACAGACGATGTATCGCTGAAGAAGAATCTCAACCTATTTTGGAGCAATGTCAGTCAGGCCCAGTTGGAGGCTATATGAGCCCTAAGAAAACTGCCTTGAAAGTCTTGCAGTGTGGATTCTTTTGGCCAACCATATCCAAAGATTCCTACAACTTTGTTTTATCATGTGACAAGTGCCAGAGAATGTGTAACATAACCATAATAGATGATATGCCACCAAATTTGTGACAAGAAGTCGATATATTTGATGTTTGGGGTGTGGACTACATGGGTCCATTCCCATCTTCTCATGGATTTTTGTACATACTAGTGGCGGTAGATTACGTCTCAAAATGGGTTGAAGCCATACCGATCGTCACTAGTGATTCCAAACCCATCATCAAGATGTTTAAATATATTATCTACCCCTGATTCGAAGTCCCACGCACTGTGATTTCTGACGGAGGTTCTCATTTCCTAGAAAGAAGCTTTGAAGCATTGCTGAGGAAATATGGTGTAACTCACAAGATAGCCTCACCCTACCATCCATAAACTAGTGGACAGGTAGAGGTTTCTAACCATCAACTCAAGGCTATTTTGGAAAAGACTGTAGGCCGTAATTAGAAAGATTGGTCAGTAAAAATCAATGACGCCTCGTGGGCCTACCGAACTACTTTTAAAAATCCCCTTGGGACTACACCTTTTTGACTAATCTATGGAAAGTCATGCCACCTGTCAGTAGAATTGGAACACAAGGCATGGTGGGCAATAAAACAACTGAATTTTGATATGAAAGAAGCATGCAAATCCAGGATTCTACAACTCCAGGAGCTAGAAGAACTCCGAGTGACAGCGTATGAGAATGCTAGAATCTATAAAGAACGCACAAAGTTGTGGCACGATGGTCATCTCAAGAGGAAGGACATTCAAGTGGGAGACTAGGTCCTACTGATCAACTCAAAACTGAGGTTATTCCCAGGGAAACTCCGTTCTCATTGGACTGGACCATACATTGTTAAGAGCATCTACCTACATGGTGCTTTCATTTTATGGAGTGAAAAGTCAAGAGATGTTGTGGCTAATGGCCAACGTTTGAAAAGATATTTCACCTCATCCGACACAGGCATTAATGCATCGCTAGAACTCTCCAAACCAGATTACATCCACCATAAAAGTTGAAGAAATAAAGTCAAGCCATCGACGTAAAATAAAGGCACTTGTTGGGAGGCAACCCGATCAATAAATTCGTATTTAGTTTCAATTTTGAATTTTGCCTAATTTGGTTTTTACTTTTTAGATAATTTTACACCAAATAAAAATCGCATCGCGAGATGCTATCTTGAGTTTTGATTGTTTTTTATTTTTGAGATTTTTAGATGGAGGACGCACGATGATTGGAATGCAACCACATTTTATGGTCCAAACGGCATGAACTTTCCCCTCCATCTCGGATTTAGAGTTTGCTCGGGACGAGCAAATTTCTAAGTTTGGGGTGGAGGGTGGGTGGTGCGTATCTTACTTTCTACATTTACCCATCTAATTCAGACTTAAGATTTCATTGTTGCATTTTTGACCAAAATTTTCAAAATTTTCAAAATTGCAATTTTTTTTCAAAATTTTAAAGTTTTCCAAAGAAATTTGAACATATACTGGATGAAGTTTTGACACCTTTTCGTTTCAATCTCTATGCATTTTGGATCATATTACCCTCCTTATTCAAAGCATATCCTCAAAAGGACCTTCTTCTAAAAATTAGCCTTTTGATTGAAATCATCTTGTGAAGCTTATGAATCCTAACATCACGATCTTTACGCAAAAATGGCAAGTGTCTGTCAAACAGATAGGGATCAAACACATCATGCTTCCTAACTGACTAGTGGAACAACAACATGGAATCCCCACCGAATCCTCATCAAGTCATTATTTGAGCAGAGTATGATAAAGAGAACAACCCAGTGCACGGAATTGAAAATCAAGTTGCATTATGATTTGAACTCTCTTCTACACTTCTTCTATCATCCTCATACCCCTCCATCCATAAAAAAGAAACAAAAATAGCCAAAATAGTTCCAAACCCTAAGTTTGGGGTGGCACGTCACTTCCCTCTATATCCACTTCTTCCATACCCCTTGCAAATTAATAGGGGCGTACCACCAAGAAAAGATGCCAAAGCGCACACAAAAAATGCAATCTCGAGTCGAATAGAGGAGAGATTTGCACAAAAAATGCAATAAATGAAATTGCAAATAATATAATAAAAATCTCGATTCGAATAGAGGAGAGATTTATTTCTTCCTTCCATACCGCCCTTCACTCCCATTTCTACCTAAAGGCACAATAAATGCCTCCACTACACTAAAACACACCAGTGTCAGATCAGATGCACACTTGTTGTTCTGCGGGTACCTCTGGACTCTTACAAAACTCTTTGACATGCCTATTATTAGAAAAAGTGAAGAGGAAGTGAAGTTGGAAAGCAAACTTAGGAACGAAGATATGGTGAGATGTGTTCAGTGGTCTTAGGAAGTTGAGATGCTTAGTCATACTGAGCAGAAAAGAAACAATCGTGATATGAAGAGGAGGCAACCACATGATCAGAAAGTATTCATTTGGTGACTATTTCAGATTTTGTGTTATTCGAGGACGAGCAACATTTAAGTTCAGGGTATTTTCATGAATGCATATTCATCATGATTTTCAGTCACCTTTTTGGGACCAATTCAATTCAATACTTTTGATTTCATTTCCTAAATCTCACAAAATACAAGAATTCTTAACTAATTCAATTATCAAGATTATTAACTAGAGTTATATTGATTTTGTGTAGGTCTTGACTAGGTTCAACCATCATATGGAATTTACTCGAGATCCTCTCAACTTTGGTCTTGACCAATCGGTCTTGACGAAATAGTTTTCTCTAATGGTCTACCCATGCAGTTTTGACATCTTAGTCTTAGACATTCACCTAAACGGTCTCAAGACCGTTTGAGCCCATACAGTTTCAAGACTACATGATCCCAAATGATCTCAAGACCATATGATGCCTAATGGTTTCAAAACCGTTTGGACCAAGGACCATTTGGAAGCTGAAGACCGTTTGGAGGCCATCGGTCCTCAAGACTGTTTGGATGACGGAGACCGTTTGAGTCCCAAGACCGTTTGGACAACGGAGACTGTTTGAGTCCCAAGACTGTTTGGATGAAGATAGTTTGGACACTCAAGCAAAGACCAAATCAAGATCAAGACCGCTTGGACTGAGACTCAAGTCCGATCAAGCACAAATGGTCTTCAAGACCGATCAAAGCCCAGTGGTCTGCAAGACCGTTTGGCCAGCTACCGCTGAATACCGTTTGAAGCCAACGCATGTGAAGATTGATTGGTGCCTATCAGTTTCAAATTGGTTGAAGGCAAAATTTCAGGACCATATGGGCAGTTCCTCCGAAAGACCATTTGGTCATTTGATCAGTCTGCAAGCCCGTAAGAAGATAGAATCCCAAGACTGGTTGGATCTATTCGGTCTCCAAGACCGTATGGTCATATATTCTCAAGACCGTTTGCTCCAAATCGTTCAAGAAAAATGATTGCTCTAATCCATTTGGAGCAAACTCGCAGCAAAAACGTGAGGACCCCATCCAAACCTATAAATAGAACCACAAGGGTCCTCATTTGGGCATCAATTCCAGGTTGCTGAAAGGCTACCTGAGCAAAGGATCGGTCTCCCTTCCACACCGCCGCCACTCCACCATCTTCATGCTGTTGTCAAGTCACCCACACCTCCTATTGCGACGAGCAAGGAGGCTGAGAAGAGAATGAAGATGGAGAAGAAGGTCTACCTAGCCCGCCTTGGTGGTTCTTCCTCCTCGTCCAGATCTGCCCCGACGCGACGTAGAAGACCACATCATCTTCACCGAGCTGCGACTACCTTCTGCATCATGCTCATGGAGAAATCTTCCTTCTCTCTTATTCTTCTTTTTTCTCGCACCATGAGTGAGTAGTTCCTTTTCATTGGGGTGCTGGGACTAGCCCTGCTGCCCATGCCTTCATGTCTTTACATTTAACATTCCAAGGCAATGTATATAACTTTTCATTTCGTTGTTAATTGATAATGTTTGTAGTTTGATTACCTGCTTGCTTTCATCTTGTTCTTCCCTATGTTGTGAGCAGTTCTATATGTAGGGTAGAATATCGATTAATGAGGTAGACTCCCAAACTAGAAATAGAATGAGATTCCTTGGAGTTGTAAGTGTGTGATCCATGAGGGGACGAGCCATCTAGCCCACAGTGATGCTTCTGTGTTCCTACCCATAAGGGGGACCTACAACTTCAGTTGGATATTGTATCTTCTTTGTTTATTGTCGATGTTTGCTTACATACTAATCACCTACCTACTTGTTGGTTAGCACGGTTGACTCCTTGACGAGACTTTTGATAGAGTACATTGAGGTCGTAAGTGTGTGATCTGTGAGGGGACGAGCCATCTAGCCCACAGTGACTCTTCTGTGTGCCTACCCGCAAGGGGGGCCCTCAGCCTCAGTTGGATGTTGTATCTTCGGAGCCGTAAGCAAGTGATCTAGAGGGTGACGAGAAATCTGATGCCTAAAGTAAAGCTTACGTGAGCCTATCCTCGCGGGGGGTTTACAACAACTCCATTTGGATAGTTAGATTCTTGCATGGATGTTATGTGTTTGGATGTGTTTGCAAGTGCAGTGGTGGTGAAACCCAGTACCATCCCAGCGACTCCATATCATTAATCTAGAACAAACTTTAATTCTGCTCTTTTACTTTCTTGTATTTAGTTTAATCAACACAAACCAATCAATCATTCTAAATATTAGTCTTACTTGAGCTAGATTCGACTGACAAAGATTCTTAAAAATGTTGTCCTTCGGGAGTCGATCCTTAACTATACTGCGATAAGACCCGTCCGCTTGCGGGTGGTATTATTTCACGAGGTTTTGGTAAAAGCTCGGGGATCTCAACCCCGAGTGAATTTGTTAGTGCGATAATATTCCACGTCATATCCTCTCATCTTTTGAAATTTGAAGACCCTATGGTTGGGGAATCGATCCTTTGACTTCCAAGCACTTGGAGGAATAATAAAGTATACCAGAGAAAAAGAAGCCTACTTCCTCAACTACATTGATCAATTCACCTTGGTACAACAACAACTCTTCCCTCAAGAAACCTCGATCATTCTATCCCGTCGAATATCCATAGAAGACTATCACATAGAAAAGAAGATTGAGAGTGCACCTACTTCCTCCCTTCTTGAAGAAACACCCTCAAATATTGAACAGACACCCTTATCCTTCGAGGCTTCTCTTACATAGACCATCTTACGTAACTATGAGACGATCTTCCAACAAGTGCCATCTTATCCAAAATTCCCTATTGAACCCCAAGTGGTCCCACTCACCCACCCCCTTTTCTGTAGAAGATCCCAATCTATGAAAACCTTTACCCCGCCTCATGTGTTGACAATTCCATATGTCTATCCAGAAGAATCATATGTGGACATGGGTTGTAAAAAATCCATGTACCAACCTCCTGATCCTACTCCCATGGATCCCAATTACCACGATGATGGGAGGACTATGTATCCAATGAGCCTCACTCATGTACCCCTCTGCCTTATCCTATTAACTTTTCTCACCCCTATCCATTATCATATATCAAGCAATTGGAACCAATCAGTTATGATTCTAACTATTTCCTTTGGTATTCTGACATGTATCATACCATTTGTGGTAGGCTCCAGGAAACAAGAATAGGAAGTCAATAAGAGGAAAGCCACCAGGACAACACAATTATAACACATAAGGCCCAATCAGTGCTCCTCTATGGTGGACCACACAGACGTCAGACATTTAACGTTAAATAGTGTGCTTGTTGGGAGGCAACCTATTGTGTTTTCTCCCTCCATTCCAAATTTAAGTTTTTCTTGGGACGAGAAAAACTTTATGTTTGGGGTCGAGGTGGGTGGTACGTTCTCATTCTACCCACTCTATATATTTTTTAGAATTTTTCATTCTATTATGTAGTTTAGATTTAAAATTTTCAAAAATTTCCCATTTGTTTGTTTTGGCCTTTATCTAGTTGGCCTTTTATGCATGTTAATCAAGAAACCCCTTGAACTAGTGAATCATCTTACAATATTTTCGAATAGAAATGGCCATTTCTAGAAATAATCTGGTCCCCTATGACCTCTAATATCTCTATCCTTGGAAAAGTTGGAATGTTCAAATGGATATATAGGAACAAAACACAAAGTGTCCCTAATTACAAATTTATGAATAGCATGTAATTTTTTTTTATTTTTACAAATTACAAAGATAATTGAATTGATGTTATGTTATTCACAATGCATTGAATTCCAAAACAAAAGATGCACAAGTCCAATATTTTTCTAAACTTCTTCCACCACCTTATTACCTCTCCTATCAAAAAAATAAAAATCCAAAAAATTTCTCATGTTTCCAGAATATCATATCGCTTAGCAAGGTGGTAAGGATTCAAGTAGTGTTAGGAAAGTGAGAAAGAGTGGATGAGAGTATTAATAGGTACATTTTTTATTCAATGTTACTCAAGGAAGAGCAATATTCAAGTTTGGGGTAGTTGATAAATGGCTATTTGCCCATTTTATTTGCATGTTTTAGATCTCTATTTAAGAGTATTTTGCAATTATTCTCTAGTTTTAGAGCTAATTATCATAGTTTTGCTTTTCTCTAGTAAATTGGATTTTTCACTTGATTTATTTGGGATTTTTTTGGAAAATGGCCTAATCACTCCAAAACTCAAGCTATTCCAAAAATTCTCTAAGAAGATGTTTGCACAACTTCCTACAGTGTTAATATATATACACTTCACCAAAATAGTCATATCTTTCGCATCCCATGGTGGAATTTAATGATAAAGTATGTGTTGGAAAGGGAATTTAATTTTCTCCATAAAAAAGGTATTTTTGAGGGAATTTGGCAGTAGTTAAACTAGATTTATAGACAATCGACTCGCATATAGATTTTCAAGTAGAATCTAATACATGCTACATCAAAATGACCATATCTTTTGCATCCCAAGGTAGAAATTAATGTTCAGATGTGATCTACAAAGGAATTTCATCACCTACATTATAAATGTATTTCTGGATGTCCAGCCGCTCCACTGGATTTCCAGCCAATCAACTCGTTTGTGGTGAAAATTTGAAGCAAACGGAGTCAAGTGGTCAAAATATTGAAGGAAGGCAATTGAATAAATTTCTCCATTCGGGAAAATAATTAATGTTGCGAAAGTTTGCTTGAATAGGATCAAAGAGAAGTTGTCCAATGCCATATGATTTTGTGTGGAGGAATGAATGTAAGTAAAGACCCACTTAAACTCATATTTGAGAAAGCGCATTACTTTAAAACAAAATGACATGGTCAAAGCACACATTTAAATAGAAGTCGATCTACTAACATCTCTAGACAACTGAATCGCTAGTAAAGACTTAGTAAACCCCAAAACATGAAGTCCATTATTGCAGTCAATGTTTGACTAACTTACCTTCATACTAAAAAATACATTAATGTCAATCGACTGATTGGATCCAGTCAATCAACCTACAATCCGGACTCAGCCAAGCCTGCCACTTCTAATGGCCATTTGTCTAGGGTTTTGCCTCCTTTTTACCTATGAAAGGAGGGGGACTCCAAAGGAAAAGGGATCCCATTTTGCATTACATATTCTAGATTTGCTTCCATTTTCATTATGTCTGAGTAGTTCCCTTACTGGGGCATAGGGAGTAGCCCATTAGCATGTTCTTTACCCTACTATATTTGACCCCAATGTTTTAGTGAATGAATGTTTTGCAACCCTTTTCTCTTTGATATGTGGCTAGATAGATTTACTCTTGTGGGGCAATGAGACCATGGATCCCCACAAGAATGAACCCATAATCACCTAATTGCAACTATTATCTTGTAATCCATTCGATCTTGTAATCATTTTCTATTTACATAGATTATACTCATGAAGGGTGATGAGACCTCAGATCCCAACAAGAATAAACTTATAATTTCCTTGAAGATACCATAGATAGGAAATAATGAAATTTCTATTCATTTTATCTAGTTTGTTATAGCTTGTGGTAACCTAATCATATGACCCGTAAGTTTGAACATCAGAATGCAAATCATATGTTCCTTGATGAGACCGCAAACATGAACTTGTTGGACGGTTGGTCCAGGATCTTAAATCACCAAGACTTTGGGGTTGAGAGAAGTCTACTCTTGTGAGATTGATTCTCCAATAGACTTCAATCAACACGGTCTTGATTTATTCACTAAAATATTAGGAGTTGAATCGGTTAAGAAAAGGCATAGGTTTTGGTGGTGACCCCTAAACCCCCAATATTTTTTATCATTTAATCAACTAGATTTATTCCCACATTCTTAATTTATACTTTAGTTTTAATCAAACTCTCACAAATGGAATTTAATTTCTATTGATCACAATTGGTTTGGATCAGCACTTAAAAATCACGTCCTTTAGGATAAATACCTTTTTGTACTCATAAAAACTTGCTTGTGAGTTTTTAACCATTTAGAGATTAAAATCTAGGGTTCCCCGATGGATTTAATATTATCCATATTACACAGGATACTTTTCCATGTAATTCATGCATAATTTCTCATTTCAATATTACTTATGCATTGGTTATCATCATTACATGCGACATATTATTGCATCAAATACTATCTATTCTCACTATTTTGCATTGATTTATCATATTTAATTGTACTTATGCTCTATATTTCTAAATTTTAGGAAGTTTGAGTAGTCCTAAGTCATCTCGATGCTATCGACATCAGTTTTGGTGGTATCGACTCTTGGAGAGAAAAAAATAGACCCGCACCAAAGTAGCTTGGTGCCACTGACAGCCATGTCGCTGGTACTGACCGTTACCTGAAGAAATTGTCAGAGAGGTTAGAGATCAACTCAGTGCTACCAACATATTTACCATAGTATCGATACTTATGAAGAGTTGTGTATCTAGGAGAGGACTCAATGCCATCGGCATGTTTTAAGTAGTACCAACTTTGCATGTCTAGGTGTGATTAAAGAACTTAATTAATCTGACAGTTACAACTTAATGACGATCGGAGACTCTCTTATGACCTAATTGGAGTTTGGCCAAAGCTATTATTATCCTTTCTTCTTTGCACAAGAGCATAGAGATTGAGGAGGAGAAAGAGGAGACAACTTCTTCCCGAACGACTTATGCTCCTTCGAAGGGAGGATTTGTATCTAAAATGCATCAAAATGCCGTGTTCACCCAAGGGAGTCATCCAGATCATCTTCTCAAGGAATTTTCATTAGTTCTTTAATGTTTCCGTTATTTTCTCTTCTTCCATATATGTATGCAATGATAGATATCATGTGGCGATAATCCCCTAGTACCATAGGACCAGGGAGTAGCCTAATTTTGCAATGTAATTGACATTATGAATTAATACAAATGTTTTCCTAATTTTTGGACATAATACAATGATTGCATAATAAATTGACTATGCCTAGTCAATATAATGAATTTCTCAGATCCTTAATTTCTTCAAGAGAGGGATTTAGGGTTAGAAAAGTCTTTGTATTACACAATTTACACCGCACCTCAAAAGAGGACTCACTATTGTGAAGGGTATGGCCTAGAGGATTTGTTAAAGCAGCTAGCTAATAGTTAGATTGCTAAGAGATTGGGGTTTATATTAGAGTAGGTAGTGAGTTACACTATGAGAGAAGGTAATTCTGTCTAGAGGTCTCTTGGTCTAGGGTTAGAAGAAATTAATATTAATAAATGTTGTTAATTGCAATGTGAATTGTGGTAAAACCATACTTCTAAGGAATCCATCTTAATGTGATCACAACCCAATTAATTTAGTTTTAATTCTAGCAATTAGTTAATTAATCAATCAAATGCTTCTGTATTATGTATAGTTGATCAAATCATAGTGAGTAATAGTCTTTGGACAAATTTTCCCTCAGTTTGACACTCGGGCCTCATAGGCCTATATTACGCGATGTGTGCACTTGTGTTTTCAACATGTAGTTTACATGCATCAAGTTTTTGGCAGAGTTGTCAGAGAAATGGCAATGTCAACACTACGAGTGTTGTGACTGGACACTCTAGGCCACAATTCTACTTTATATTTGATTCATTATTTTTTACTTTGAAAATTTAAATTTCCATCAAGATCACTAGTATTTAATTCTCATATTTGTTACTTGCAGGTACTAGCGTATGGTTCAGACCAGGATCACCCATTACAAAGAATCTACTCCATAGAGTATAGGCCAAGAGGAACTTTTGCAAAGAGAAAAGGAGAACAATAGCCTTACGGAAAGACATTTTCAAACCCTAATGAGTATATTTATACCCATATTTACATACTATTTTCCACAATTTTTAGGGGTTGTTGTATTTATATTTCCTAGTTTTTGTTTTATATTCACCTAAATGCAATTATATCCTCTTTTTTGAACTTTAATGCACTTCATACATGTTTTATGCAAAACAAGTCAAAATATACGTCAATGCTCAAATGGACAATCAAGCCCTGAGGATGCTATGCCTCAAGGGAAGGAAGGCCCCGGAAACTTTCCATTGTTCACCTTCCACCCACCTAGTCAAGCGACTGGCTTCTCCACTCACCCAACTCGAGCCACCTTCTCTACACGAAGTCTTCCAGATTCTTTAGTTGACACGTTCTCCTAGCATTCATCCTAATCTGGTTCAATCCACACTAGTCGGCCAGAGAACTGGACGTGAGGTCTAAATTGAGTAACCCACGTGTGTCGCATGTTAGACTGAGTACAGGCCATGCAGTTAGCTACCTTCAACCACAAGTATTTAGCATTAGGGTTTTAGCAATGAGGAAAGCATCTATAAAAGGGAACCCTTATAGTCCATTCTAAAGGTTATCTGATTGGTGATTAAAAGCCACATCGCACAGTGCAAACCCTAATGAGGAACGAGGAGGAGGTCATAGTGCAGAGATTGGTATTCCTACACCAGATGTTATGACCCCCTTAATTGTTCTTTCTATCTTTTCATTGTTGTCTCTCTCCATGAGCGAGTAGACATTTGTGCTGGGGCATGGGGACCAGATCCAACAACCCATATATTATTTTAGCATGTATCTAAACTTAACAATACTATTGCTAAATATATTGTTCTTCTTATTTCCTTGCCTTGCAAATTGACAACTTTTTTACATGTATGTTATCATCATGGATATGCATGCTTTTATAAGCATGATTAGAACTCTGGGATGATCTTATTATCCTTATGAGGTTTCAATAAGAGATAGTGAGGTTATTGGGTTATGATTTGCTAAAATGTCGAGGATGGTTGGCCGTAGTGAGGTAGTCATGTTGGAATGAACTAGGAACTTGGTGTCAAGTTTGGTCGGTTCAAAGGGAGTTTAGTCCAAGCAATGATCTGTATCCCATGAGGGTGTAGTAGCTAAGCCTCTATTTAGTAAATTTCTATTAAGGAGTTAGATCTTGTTAGGATAATTATTAAGGTTTTGGCAGTGAAACCCCATGTTGTGGTCCTTTTTATTATCATATATTTACTTCTTTAATCTTTGATGCTACTGGAAACAAATTATTTTAATCATAAAATCAACTTCTCGGTGATAAATATTGCTATTCATACTTCTAAACATATATATAACTTCTTAAAAAGGTTGTCCTTTGGGTTCTATCCAAAAGTATACTACAATAAGGCTTCCACTCATGTGGAGTGGGGGATTAGTGCACTACTTTTTGTTAAACCTAGGAGTTATTCTTTTAGAGTTTGTTTTGGTGTGAAATTTGCATCCCCCATAAAAAATTGGGTCCGTCGTCGGGGACACCGGTAGTTATATAATTTTTAGAAGTATAATGTAATTACAATTTTTATTTTTATGCTTGATATTATTGAAAATATTCTAGAACTCAACGTATCAACTCACGATCATTCTGCCTCTCTTCAAGTACTTCCTAGCATATGTGAAGATCCAAAAGTCTTGACTCGGGATTGGTATTCGATCTTGAAATCGATAGAACTCCCAAATGACTTCACAAGGAGAAAACCATGCCAGACACAACGTCTACGGAACATCTACCCAAGTGCTAGTTGAAGCGACTATTGGGCCCAATGAGAATTACTCACCACAGAAGCAAGGGAGAAGGTGGAAGATGAACTCAAGACCAACTTAGAATCCGCCCAAGCCGTAGAATGTGCCAAAGAACTTCAAGATTTCTCTATCCCTAATGACACTGACTTGACTCATCCAGTCCAACCTTCAGGTTACTCGATCGAGATCAAGGCCTAGTGGGTCAGCCTACTGCAAAACTCCAACATTACAGGGAGAATTGGAGATGACTATCGGGAACATCTACTCAAATTCATCGACCTTTTCTCAATGATGAAGCTATTCAACACCACTAATCACACCATGCGACTGCAACTATTCAAATATTCCCTAACCGACAAAGCTAGAGTGTGGTATATTTTGGCTAAATTGGACATTATTATAATCCCTTTATTTTGATGATGACAAACATTTCAATCTTGTGGATCTAACGTGCTACTTGAGTATTGCAGGAATTAAGTGGATGACACAAATTT